>JAPDOI010000924.1:45000-252982 GCA_029168955.1 Aplectana chamaeleonis
TCCTTTTGCCGATTTTCGAACTACTAAGGTAGGTTTTCCCCCCCTAAATGGCCCATTAATTACGTAACCTGCAGTAAACCTCGGAACTTCGACAGACGGACCCCAGATTCGTTTTCAGCACCATAGATTACCCCCACATACAAGTTTTTTGCAGAATCCGCACTTTTTTCCAAAACGCCGCGAAAAAGTTTTGATGTGCACCCTTACCATTTCGAGAAACATTGAAAGCGCTCATACATATTTGGAACCAGCTGCTCGGGGCGGGGTACTGCAAAGTTTTACTATACAAGCTCGAGAGATACTGACCACACAATTCGTTTCAGCAGATCCGACCTACGCTTTGTATACTTTCCTTGTGAGCTTGGGGGTGTGTATACAAGTCTGTTGGTACCCGCTCGTTGGTGCCCCTGCTTCTACTAAACCCAGCAGACGTTTGAGTGTACACAGGGAACGTTCGAGCGGTATAGCGTGCACAACTACATACTACGTATATCGCGAAAGTATCCCGCACATTGCATGAAGGTGTCGCCGTCCGGCACGCTAAGGCCTCTGGTCCATAACACCTTAGGATCCGTACCTAAGGTGTTCATGGAGTCTTTGGCCACAAGCCACAAGTTTGCCACCCTGAATTGCCGGTCATTGTCGAGTGATATCCAACAATCTGCCCTACCAATCTACTAAGCTATTTAGTAGATGCACCGTTTGCTGCTTTGTAGAAAACTCGCCTCAAGGATAGACCCGTCATCAACGTCAGAGAGTACGCCATCTACTGCGGTAACGCTGATGATAGGAGAGTGGGAGGCTGTGCAGTGTGAGGCTGGCTGTGCAGTGGGAGGCTGTTTCCTGCGGACGTGATCCTAACACCATCAGAGGCCAGATTCATCAATTATACCCCGAGTATAATTATACCCCGGGGTAAATATACTCCGAGGTATATTACCTTATACCCCAATTGTGTGATTCACAACGCGACAGGCAGCCGTGGTATAATATACTACAGGTATAAGGGCTACGGGCACTGCAACGCCCATTATTATCTTTCACCGAACATTTTTTTGATGACCATACAAAACAGAAAATCTGCAACCGTACAATATTTTGTAAAAACAGAGAAATCCTGTAGCTATATCTAGTGCATCCCAAATGAAAAGAGAAAATTTGACAAAATGACCATTCCGGACGAACTATACATGTCTACAAGTACGTAATTTTGGAGTATAATTCGGAAATTATTTTCAAGGCGCTGCTAGGCTGCTCTAAATGGAGTTTTCCTCATCACCTTTGCGTTTTCCTCATATCAATTACGGGGATACGAGAGCGTTTCAGAAGAAAAAAGATTTGAACTAAACTTGGAAAAGTTTACTCTGTTCAGTCCCATTTATAGGTTCGATGAAAAATTAGTTTATATAATAGAAATAGTTCTTCCTACGTTTATATGAGTAAAGCATTCACTAAATTTCAATTTTGATTTGAATGCTCATAAGATTTCAACATATTGGTTTGGGAATGGAAATAAAAAAGGGAACCCGCGAGCAAGATATCGAAGAGCGAAATCGTCCCATTAAAGGCAGCGTTCACGATGATCGTAATCCTCAGTGACTTTCAACAGTAAAATGATAGGCGAGAAGGATCCTGGGCTCCCAGTGTCCAAAGAACGGTAGAAAACGAGCCAGGAGTGGCAAAATAACGGATGCAAATAAGCGTTTTGGAGTCTTAGAACCGCCCGGTGTCCCATTTCCGCCCCCTCAATGTGAACAAATGAACACTCAGATTACAGAAATGATCATGTCAAGGAAGTGTTGATAAGTGAGCTGATCGCTTGATTGCATTGAAGGCTATCATCCTTCATAGCGATCAATTCCTCAACGCTCAAAAATCAACGTAAACAAGGGAGGGCCTAATTTGGCTCAAAAACGCGTCTTTCGCGTCCTTTTTAAGCATGCCTTGCTTTGTAGGCCACCAGACCTTCCGTAAGCCGTGGAGATATTGGAAGTGAAATTTATCGTGAACACTGCCTTTAAGAAAAGAGTATTAGTAAAATAAACGGAGAAAAGGAGAAAATATATTGAAGGGGTAAGATATATAGAAACATCAAATTATGAAGGTAATACGTGCTGTAGCGGAAAGGAAGACAAAAAATAGGCAAAAAACTCGCTTTTAAGACTTCGCAAGGTTGTCCGCCAGCTGATTTCGTTGAATGGCGCAGGAGAATCAACCATGGGCCACGTTTTCGTGGAGTATACTCGCCGGGGTATACCGTATACCTCAGCTCCAGAGTCTTCTTCTTCTTCCTCAGCGTTTGTCCCGCTCCAATGCGGGGTCCGCTTTTCTTATGCGCTGGCGCCATTTTTCCCTGTCATGAGCCCGATCAGGGTGCACGCCAGCTATTCTCAGATCGGTGTGCAGCACGTCAAGCCACCGCTGCCTTGGCCGTCCTTTGGGTCTCTTTCCAGGCACGTCAAGGTTAAGCCCAGTCTTGCATACGGTATCACTTCCAGCTCGAAGAACGTGCCCATACCATCGCAATCGAGATTCACGCAGCTTCTCGGCAATCGGAGCAGCACCAAAACGCTTCCTGATGTCGTCGTTCGTGACGTGGTCCAAGCGGGTGACACCCCCTGTTCAACGTAGCATTTTCGTCTCCATTACACCGAGCCTTCGCTCTGCTTCCTTGGTAGCAGGCCAGCACTCTGCTGCATACAGCGCAACAGGCCGGACCACAGTTCGGTAAATCTTCGACTTTAGGCGATCGGGCATCTTCCTGTCGCATAGCACTCCTGTCGCTGACCGCCATTTCAACCACGCGGCGCTGACCCTAGTGTTGACCTCATTATCTAGACTGCAGTCAGATGTAATCATCGAGCCAAGGTACAATACCCACCCTAATTCTTGTAAAAAAGACGCGGAAGACGCGGAAGCGCGTCTTTTTCGTCTTTTCGTCATAACTTATTTGTTAGCGGACTAAAGTGTATAGAAAGTTATATCAGTCGACTCAAGACGTCGAGACGAACACAATGATCTAATTTTCAATGTTCGAGTGATAAATTTGTCATCCTTCATTTGCCGAAGTACCTAAGGCGAGCCATAAACGGGCGAGTCTCAGCTGATTGCGCTGAGTTATTAGCGAGCAGTGTACTGTATGGCGCCGTTTACGCACCAAAGCCAAGCCTGATATATATCGGAATCTTACAAGCATTCAAATAGAATCATCTCTAACTCAAAACGATTCTGTAGAAACTCCATTCAGAGTACTTTAAAGCAATGGAGTACTCGCCCTAATTTTCTCAGAGAAGTCACGAAAGTCGTATCTTTCGCGACTTCTAATTGATTTCAGTTTTTGGAAAATCTGAATCCGTTTTAAATTCTGAAGAATCTGAATTCGATTCAAGTTTATTTCTGATATTGAAATCTAGAGCATTTTCCAAATATCGAAAATTTCAAACTTATTTCAATTTTTTAAAATTTCTAGTTCATTGAAAAACCTAACTCATTATGGGAAAATTCAAAATCATTTCAATTTAAGAAAATCTGAATTTAATCCAAATTGTAAATAATCTGAAATCATTTCAAATTTTTTCTGATATTGAACACCCGAATTTTTTTCATGTTTTAGAAATTCGGAATTTATTTTAAGCTTTGAATTTTCCAATTGTTGTTTCTGAGAGTTTCTAATTTATTCCAATTCTTGAATAATATGAATTTAGTTCAGATGATGAAAATTTGAATTTCACTCAAGTTGATTTCTGATTTTTGAATACCAAATTCATATGTTATAGAAGAAATCTTAAGTTACTCCAAGTTTTAATTTTTTTATTTCATTTCAATCTTCGGAAAATCTAAACCTAGTTCAATTTTTGAAATTTTATCTGACTCGAAGTTTTGAGTTTTACTCAAATTTTGGACTCATTAATATTTTGAAAGTTGAGGCTTTGCTGAGAATTTCAAGTATTTACATTTCTTATTAAAATCAGGCATTCTGACGCAACACAGATCCCGATTGACATGAACTGCAGACAGGGAGTGTCTAGAGATCCGATAAGGCCAATTAGAGGTTTCCTGAGGGGCCTACTTCACACCTAGAAAGCCACCCCATCAAGTATTAATTTGGATGCAGGTCAGTGTAGGAGTAACGACGGAGTGCCTCATTCACTAGAGCTAGCATTTAGCTTGGTCCGAACTGCTCGTTCTATACTCCCCGAAGTGTTGGTTACTATCACAACAATACGCATTCTCCCCATGGAATTGCTTCTGAGCAATGCTTCTCCCAGATGCACTGATTTCCCATTTCATTAGAGTTTTCATGTTTCCATGTATATTTGAAACCTTTTCCTGATCAGCAATATTATATGTTCCCTTTTACAAAGGACAATCAAGTCCCTAACCTTAGCATTGTAGTTAAATCGGTCTCTGTGGCGATCGATTGGTGTTGCGGGTGGAGAGGTGGCCCAGCTGAGGAGTAGCGCGGCTACTAATTCCCCCACATTTGAGGGGCCCAGGATCTGACGCTAGGCGTGGTGTGCCGAATTCCTGTACTGTGTTAAAATCCTCTATTCGGAAAGAGAAGGCCAATACTGAGGCTTATCGACAAAGCCTCCATTATCAAAATTTGAATTAGGTTCAAAATTTCATTGAAATTTGAAAATTGTAATCAAACTAATAATTCCCAAAATTGAATTAAGTTTTTCTCTAAAATGAAATAAATTAAAAATTTCCATAAAGTAGAATAAAATCAAAAGAAACAAAAATTGAACAACTTCAGTCAATTTGAAATTGAAAAAAAAGGATTTTCAAAATCAGAAAAAAATGAATAAAATTCAGAATCTTCTAATACTCAGTTCAAACTGTTTTCTATGTGTAACCAATATGAAGAATTCATATTGGACGTGATCACTTGATCCTCGACATTGGTTGGTCTCTGGGGGGATCGATTGGTGCTGTGGATGGCGAGGTGCCCCAGCTGAGGAGTAGCGCGGCCACCAATTCCACCACATTTGAGGGGCCCAGGATCTGACGCTAGGCGTGGTGGGCCGAATTCCTGTACTGTGTTAAAATCCTCTATTCGGAAAGAGAAGGCCAATACTGAGGCTTATCGACAAAGCCTCCATTATCAAAATTTGAATTAGGTTTAAAATTTCATTGAAATTTGAAAATTGTAATCAAACTAATAATTCCAAAAATTGAATTAAGTTTTTCTCTAAAATGAAATAAATTAAAAATTTCCATAAAGTAGAATAAAATCAAAAGAAACAAAAATTGAACCACTTCAGTCAATTTGAAATTGAAAAAAAAAGGATTTTCAAAATCAGAAAAAAATGAATAAAATTCAGAATCTTCTAATACTCAGTTCAAACTCTTTTCTATGTGTAACCAATACGAAGAATTCATATTGGACGTGATCACTTGATCCTCGACATTGGTTGGTCTCTGGGGGGATCGATTGGTGCTGTGGATGGCGAGGTGCCCCAGCTGAGGAGTAGCGCGGCCACCAATTCCACCACATTTGAGGGGCCCAGGATCTCACGGTAGGCGTGGTGGGCCGAATTCCTGTACTGTGTTAAAATCCTCTATTCGGAAAGAGAAGGCCAATACTGAGGCTTATCGACAAAGCCTCCATTATCAAAATTTGAATTAGGTTTAAAATTTCATTGAAATTTGAAAATTGTAATCAAACTAATAATTCCCAAAATTGAATTAAGTTTTTCTCTAAAATGAAATAAATTAAAAATTTCCATAAAGTAGAATAAAATCAAAAGAAACAAAAATTGAACCACTTCAGTCAATTTGAAATTGAAAAAAAAAGGATTTTCAAAATCAGAAAAAAATGAATAAAATTCAGAATCTTCTAATACTCAGTTCAAACTGTTTTCTATGTGTAACCAATATTAAGAATTCATATTGGACGTGATCACTTGATCCTCGACATTGGTTGGTCTGAGTGGCGATCGATTGGTGCTGTGGGTGGCGAGATGGCCCAGCTGAGGAGTAGAGCGGCCACCAATTCCACCACATTTGAGGGGCCCAGGATCTCACGGTAGGCGTGGTGGGCCGAATTCCTGTACTGTGTTAAAATCCTCTATTCGGAAAGAGAAGGCCAATACTGAGGCTTATCGACAAAGCCTCCATTATCAAAATTTGAATTAGGTTTAAAATTTCATTGAAATTTGAAAATTGTAATCAAACTAATAATTCCCAAAATTGAATTAAGTTTTTCTCTGAAATGAAATAAATTAAAAATTTCCATAAAGTAGAATAAAATCAAAAAAAAAACAAAAATTGAACCACTTCAGTCAATTTGAAATTGAAAAAAAAAGGATTTTCAAAATCAGAAAAAATGAATAAAATTCAGAATCTTCTAATACTCAGTTCAAACTGTTTTCTATGTGTAACCAATATTAAGAATTCATATTGGACGTGATCACTTGATCCTCGACATTGGTTGGTCTGAGTGGCGATCGATTGGTGCTGTGGGTGGCGAGATGGCCCAGCTGAGGAGTAGAGCGGCCACCAATTCCACCACATTTGAGGGGCCCAGGATCTCACGGTAGGCGTGGTGGGCCGAATTCCTGTACTGTGTTAAAATCCTCTATTCGGAAAGAGAAGGCCAATACTGAGGCTTATCGACAAAGCCTCCATTATCAAAATTTGAATTAGGTTTAAAATTTCATTGAAATTAGAAAATTGTAATCAAACTAATAATTCCCAAAATTGAATTAAGTTTTTCTCTAAAATGAAATAAATTAAAAATTTCCATAAAGTAGAATAAAATCAAAAGAAACAAAAATTGAACCACTTCAGTCAATTTGAAATTGAAAAAAAAAGGATTTTCAAAATCAGAAAAAAATGAATAAAATTCAGAATCTTCTAATACTCAGTTCAAACTCTTTTCTATGTGTAACCAATACGAAGAATTCATATTGGACGTGATCACTTGATCCTCGACATTGGTTGGTCTCTGGGGGGATCGATTGGTGCTGTGGATGGCGAGGTGCCCCAGCTGAGGAGTAGCGCGGCCACCAATTCCACCACATTTGAGGGGCCCAGGATCTCACGGTAGGCGTGGTGGGCCGAATTCCTGTACTGTGTTAAAATCCTCTATTCGGAAAGAGAAGGCCAATACTGAGGCTTATCGACAAAGCCTCCATTATCAAAGTTTGAATTAGGTTTGAAATTTCATTGAAATTCGAAAATTGTAATCAGATAAATAATTCTCAAATTTGAATTAAATAAACATTTTCCTTAAAATGAAATAAATTATAAGGTAACTCGAATTTTATTCAAATTCTCCAAAAATTGAAATCACAGTAAAAATTGAAATAAATTAGCTTTGTTAAAAAATTGAAACAAATTCGAACTCGAGTTTTCTTGATTTTTTTCACAAAGAGCATCAACATCATGAATCTCCGCTTTCATGAAATTGAGATAGAAAGATAGAAAAGATACACCCACCCTGCATTTTGATTGTCCTTTGCAAAAAGGAACATATAAATTTATATTGCTGATCAGGAAAAGGTTTCATAAGTACATAGAAACATGAAAACTCTAATGAATTATCAAATCAGTGCATCTGGGAGAAGCATTGGTCAGAAGCAATTCCATGGGGAGAATGCGTATTGTTGTGATAGTAACCAACACTTCGGGGAGTATAGAACGAGCAGTTCGGACCAAGCTAAATGCAAGCTCTAGTGTATGAGGCACTCCGGCGTTCCTCCTACACTGACCTGCATTCAAATTAATACTTGATGGGGTGGCTTTCTAGGTGTGAAGTAGGCCTCAGGAAACCTCTAATTGACCTTATCGGATCTGTAGACACTCCCTGTCCGCAGTTCATGTCAATAGGGCTGTGTGTCGCGTCAAAATGCCTGATTATAATAAGAAAAGTAAATACTTGAAATTCGCGGCAAAGTTTCAACTTTCAAAATATTAATTGAGTCCAAAACTTGAGTGAAACTCAAAAATTGAGTCAGATAAAAAGTTTCAAAATTGAACTAAGTTTAGATTTTCCGAAGATTGAAATAAAATAAAAAAAAATTTAAACTTGGAGTAACTTAGGATTTCTTTTATAACTTATGAAAATTTGGTATTCCAAAATCAGAAATCAACTTGAGTGAAATTCAGATTTTTCATCACCTGAACTAATATCATATTATTCAAGAGTTGGAATAAATTAGAAACTCTCAGAAACAACAATTCGAAAATTCACAATGTGAAATAAATTCCGAATTTCTAAAACTTGAAAAAAAATTCGGGTGTTGAATATCAGAAATAATTTGAAATGATTTCAGATTATTTACAATTTGGATTAAATTCAGATTTTTTCTAATTGAAGTGATTTAGAATTTTCCGTTATTTCATAAATTAGAGATTTCCATAATGAGTTAGGTTTTTCAATAAATTAGAAAATTAAAAATTGAAATAAATTTGAAATTTTCGGTATTTGGAAAATGCTCTAGATTTCAATATCAGAAATAAACTTTAATCGAATTCAGATTTTTCAGAATTTAAAACGGATTCAGATTTTCCAAAAACTGCAATCAATTAGAAGTCGCAAAAGATACGACTTTCGTGACTTCTCTGAGAAAATTAGGGCGAGTATTCCATTGCTTTGAAGTACTCTGAATGGAGTTTCTATAGAATCGTTTTGAGTTAGAGATGGTTCTATTTGAATTCTTGTAAGATTCCGATATATATCAGGCTTGGCTTTGGTGCGTAAACTGCGCCATACAGTACACTGCTCGTTAATAACTCAGCGCAATTAGCGGAGACTGCCCGTTTATGGCTCGCCTCAGGTACTTCAGCAAATGAAGGATGACAAATTTATCACTCGAACATTGAAAATCAGATCATTGTGTTCGTCTCGACGTCTTGAGTCGATTGATATAACTTTCTATACACTTTAGTCCGCTAGCAACGAAGTTATGACGAAAAGACGAAAAAGACGCGCTTCCGCGTCTTCTGCGTCTTTTTTACAAGAATTAGGGTGGGTATTGTACTTGAAGACGTCAGCGCGAGGGAGCTCGATACCATCAATCTAAGGTGGGTTTAGGCCCTCTATGTCATGACAACTACCGTAATCTACAGTAGACCTCAGAATTTCGACAAACGATCTCTAGATTCGTGTTCTGCACCCTAGATTACCCCTACATACAAGTTTTGAGCCGAATCCGAATATTTTTTTGAACCACCCTTAAAATTCCCTGATGGGTAGCCTTGCCTTGTCGCGAGGCTTGGAAAAAAACGCCTGTAACTTTTTTCAGAGTGGTTTCTTTTTTTTTTCAGAGAAGCTGGAAAGAGCATACTCGGATTCTACGTCCAAAATGGCTGCAGAAAACTACATTGAATCCAGAATGGCCAGGCTGAACAAAAGTAGTTCTCTTGTGAGATGCGTTTTCAAAAGAGTGGTTCTGTTCTACTCCAAATTTTGGAATTGATAACGAAACACTTTTCTTGAGTCTTCGAGCCATGCGCTAAAGTATTAGGTTGCTTCAATGGATTTTGTAGTTTAGGTAAACCCACTTCTGTTTACAATAATTATTTCTGTTGGAAAAAAGATTGGTCATTGATCAAGGAACAAGTCCACGAAGTTTCATTTTTTCCGAACTTTTTTTCCAGTGTCATATATCAAAATAAGTCCCCTAAAGTGTTTCTCCGAATTAAGGACGGTTTTTCTGTGGCATATGTGGGGGAGAAGGGTAGGGGTATTCTTGATATTCTAGCAATTGTCGGAACCTCGGAATTTATATAGTTTCTAACATTGTTGTAAATTGATGTTCTCCGTTTATATCACGTTGCCTCTGCGATATAAGAAAAGAGGTATAAAAAACAAGAGATACTGTTAAAACTCAAAACAAGCAAGGTGAACACATAGAAATGTGATTGCTATCAGCATTAATGCAGTAATGATCCCACAGTAATCGAACCATCTTTCAATCGCTTCGTAAACCAACGCCTAACCGGCTGACCCATGCTAGCACGCTCCGACTATCTCATTGCAATGATTGATCGGTGGTTTGCATGCAACGAGGACTGCGCCACCATACCTCAGCTCCAGAGTGGGGTATAATATACTCCAATTTATACCCCAAGTCGGCAGGGTATAATTTTTGATGAATAACATTTTCTGGAGCTATACGCGCGATTATACCCCGATGCGCCCGTATACCCGGGGTATAATCGTTGGTGAATCTGGCCTCAGGACGCTCCCTTTCGACCTGGAGTGCCGACGACATCGGTTTATTCGCTAAAAACAACACAAAACTGACTGCAAAGGATTGTGAATCTCGTTTCGGAGTATGCCGAAGCCTATGGACTTTGTATTTGTCCCGACAAATGCAAGCGTATGTGGGTCTCTCACAAGGGACCACTTCGAGCGAAAAATGGAGTTTTGAAAAACGGTCTTTTGAGGGTTGTAGAGTAGTTAAAAACAAAAATTTTGAGATTTTAAAATTTCACTCAGTCCTCACGGGTAGATCAAAAACGATCAAAAAGGGAAAGAAACCAGAGCGTTGGATTGGGAGGACGTAGCACAAATGTGAGCTATACAGTGGCCTTGAAATCATCTGAAAAGGTTCTCCTAAAAGTTTGAAGATGAAATCTAGCTAGGTTATCGAGTTATGACTTGTTCATTGATCCCCTGAACAATGCTCGTTGCATTCAAACCAACGATCACTGCACTCTGATGGTAAGGGTGGGTTGGCATCACATCATGCCTCAGCCGGTTAGGCGTTGGTTTACGAAGCGATTGAAAGATGGTTCGATTACTGTGGGATCATTACTGCATTAATGCTGATAGCAATCACATTTCTATGTGTTCACCTTGCTTGTTTTGAGTTTTAACAGTATCTCTTGTTTTTTATACCTCTTTTCTTATATCGCAGAGGCAACGTGATATAAACGGAGAACATCAATTTACAACAATGTTAGAAACTATATAAATTCCGAGGTTCCGACAATTGCTAGAATATCAAGAATACCCCTACCCTTCTCCCCCACATATGCCACAGAAAAACCGTCCTTAATTCGGAGAAACACTTTAGGGGACTTATCTTGATATATGACACTGGAAAAAAGTTCGGAAAAAATGAAACTTCGTGGACTTGTTCCTTGATCAATGACCAATTACCCATCAGGGAATTTTAAGGGTGGTTCAAAAAAATATTCGGATTCTTCTCAAAACTTGTATGTAGGGGTAATCTAGGGTGCAGAACACGAATCTAGAGATCGTTTGTCGAAATTCTGAGGTCTACTGTAGATTACGGTAGTTGTCATGACATAGAGGGCCTAAACCCACCTTAATAATTTGAAAATTGACAAGTGAACATCAAATTCGTATTCAGCACCCCGAATAACCCCGTTCAGAAATTTTGAGTCAAATCTGAGACTTTGGCCCAGCTACCGTATACCCAACGAAATCTACCGTAATCTGTCGAAAATCTATAAACTGACCTCAGATTCGTTATGAGCACTTTAAATAGCCTCCGAAAGCGAAGTTTGGGTCTTAAATTTTTTTCGACCTTTGGAGCCCCATGAGGTAAGATGCTCAATGCCATTTTTGGGGGTTCAGAGGTCGAAAATTTTTTTTCGCCCAAACTCCGCCCGAGGGGGTAACTTGGGGTGCTGAACACGAATCTGGGGTCCGTTTCCCGTTTTTTAGCGGATTTCGTCAGGTTAGGGTGCATTGAATGGCATTTTACCTACCGCAACCCAGTGTTTTGGTGGTTTTTGATCAACCCGTGAGGACTGAGTGGAATTTTAAAATCCTAAATTGTTTATTTTTACGCCCTCTACAACTCTCAAAAGACCGTTTTTCGAAACTCCGTTTTTTGTTCAAAGTGGTCCCTTGTCAGAGCCTTTAACGGGAGTTTGTGAAGACGGAAAACGTATCGAACTTTTGGAAGATTTCTGTTATTTGAGCTGTTTGCTAAGGAACGATGGTAGTTATGCAGCAGATATTCGAATACAATGTGTGAAAGGTACGTCTGCATTCAATTCTCTAACCGAGTGTTTGTGGTCTACCCCCATCGCGAAGGAAGTTAAGTTGCGCGTCTACTTATACGCTATTTGCCCTATCATGATGTACGGATCGGAGACGTGGGCAGCACCGAAGACGCAGATGGAAAGGTTGGATTGCACGGAGAGGAAGCTTTTTAGGCGTTTGCTTGATTGACGCCTTACATCAACGTTTGACACAAGGGAGGTGCCAACATCTCCCAACGCCATCTCAAGCGGCAACGGAAGGTCGTCTTCGTCTGCTCGGGCATATTTTAAGAAGACCGCCATATCGTCTTGTTCAACCCGCTCTAAAAATGCTCCCGAGTCCTATCGGAAACGGTCGCCTGGACGTAGGCGAAAGTTTTGGACAGATGTTGTGAAGGAGGATTTGAAATCACTCGGCATAGAAAGGCAATTCAGGCGCTATGTTTCACTTCACAGTAAGTGGAATAGCGACCATTGGATAAATTGTGTTCAAGTTGTGGCTGAGGACCGTGACAAATGGACACGGCTGACTACTAGGACGGCACACCACGGTGAAGATGCGGAATGACCGCGTCAGGCGAAAGCCAACCGTTTAAGTCAAGTAAGCCTAAATCATTTTCTCAGTCAATGCCCTTTATCCGGGAACAAATGTTTTTTTCTAGAAGCTCAAAATAAGAAAAAAATTACTGCTGCTGAATTTAGTGTTTACAAATTTTATGAAAAACTCACGCCTTTGATTCATTTCAGTCGTACAGATGTAGTGGAATGTTTCCTTTTGGGAACATA
Organism: Aplectana chamaeleonis; assembly: GCA_029168955.1. Classification (NCBI taxonomy): domain Eukaryota; kingdom Metazoa; phylum Nematoda; class Chromadorea; order Rhabditida; family Cosmocercidae; genus Aplectana; species Aplectana chamaeleonis. The sequence goes on from JAPDOI010000924.1 coordinate 57,760, forward strand.
CCGTCTCTTAAGATATACATGTACTTGTTAGAGTGTGTCGACGAATATTCGTAGAACGAATATTTGTCCGAAGAAACGAATAATCGAATAATTCGCTTATTCGGAAAAGTCATTTTTTCGAATAACTCGTTTCGTCGACTATTCGGAAGAGTCAATTTTTCGAATAATCCGTTTATTCGAATATTCGAAAAAGCTAATTTTTCGAATGATTCGTTTATTCAACTATTTAAAAGACGCAATATCCGAATATTCGGCCTGATAAAACGAATAATTCTAGAAAAATCGCAAGCAGTCTCCCCCTCACTAGTCAAGTAAGCTAAGTCCTCATAGGTCCCTTTCATGAGAACTGCACAGCGCTAGGCTCACGCTGTGGGGGCAGCAGCTTCCACCTGTCGCAGTGTGAAAATAGTTGGTATTCAGCGGCACAAGAGTTAGTAGGAATGAGTAGAATACAATTATATGTACAAAACACGTTCAAAACTGACTTGAACTGAGAAATAATAGTAATTTCTATCACAAAATCATCGAGTTCTGCTAGAGGCTCTATTGATCTGGAAATCACACTAACGACCTACCTGAAGACCGCATAATTTTCCAATCCGGGGAGGGAGGGAGCCGCGAAAATTTCTCAGCCTGAGGTACTGCCGTTCTCCGGGCCGAATTCCGGTATTTGGCCCAGAGAACGACATTAGTTGGACCGCAACTCTCACGGACCGATCACAGCGACTTGGCTTACCCTAGACCGTATCATTAGACAACTATCATTACACAGTAGTGAATGTTAATTTGAATACATATTTTTATTCTATAATGTAGAATGCCTTTTTTGGTGTAAGTACATTGAGATATGTAGCTTTGATTTATACTAAACTATACAAAAAATATGTCAAGGAAGTTGGTGATGTCGCGAACAGGGGTTCAATTATGTGTAGTCAGCCCGTACTTCTTATTCGAATACCCGCAATTTCGCCGGAATATTCGAATTATTCGTATTCGAATTATTCGAAAAAGTCATTTTTCGAATAATTCGTTTGTTCGACTTTTCGGAAAAATAAAGTTTTCAAATAAATCGTATATTCGAATATTCGAAAAGGTAAATTTCTTGAATAATTTGTTTATTCGACTATTCGGAGCAGTCAATTTTTCGAATTTTTCGTTTATTCGAATATTCGGAAATTTTTATTCGCTTGATATGTATTCTCTAGTACTTAAATATTTTTTTTATTCATCTATTTTATTTTGAATTATTTCCTAGCGGAAATGTGACGGATTCTCGAGAGGAGACATCAGGCAAAAGGCTGGCGAGAATGAAACGAAAACTTGTCGAGACGTTTTCGAGAATCCGGCGAAAAGTTGTCGAAAACCAGTCGAGGAGTTGTCGAGAATCAGGCGAGAAGTTGTCCTGAATTCGTACGAATTCTGGAAAAGTTCTCGCCGGATCCCGGACGGGGTCCAGCTCATCTTACCACCTGAATCCGTCTGAGCACAGAAAGCTTTCTCCTCCAGAGTCCCTAAGCGAGAATAGAGCCGTTCCTGGGTTCATCATTTGGGTTTTTTTGTGAACGAAAATTTGTTCAATCCAGACAAGCCTGGTGGATTAACAAAACATTGGAGTGATCTACACAAGAGCCCATATTTTTCCTTGAAAAGAAACTTGGTGGAGGAAGCTTTATGCGTTGGAACGTATTCAACTTGTAAATTTTTAGAACAAGGAGTTGTTCGGGTTCTGAAAACGCTATTATATTCACAGCTCAAATTTCTACCTAATGGTGTGCTTGGTGGAACAGAGTTTCCTAAAATCGCTTTGTTTTTGAATAAAATTGTTTATGCGGTCGTTTATCAAAAACGTCTCGCTCGGCAATGTGCATCGAAATTTTCATTTGTAATTTTACAAGCAGATTCTATGTTTTCTTCGTGAATTAGATACAGGTGCTACAATTTCGAGAATTGTGCAGGTTGAATATTCGAACTCCGTCATTTAACGTTTTAGGGTTTGCGGAACACAAGTCAGAATTTTCAGAAAGTTTCCAAGCGCGTTTATGGAGGATTTCCGAAATCCTACCTGAAAAAATTTCGAAACTGTCCCACCTGCATCTGATTCACGAAGAAAACATAGAGGTTGTTCTTCCATTACTTCTACGATTACAAATAAAGTTTCGCCGCACCTTGTCGCGTGCGACGTTTTTGAAAAACGACCGTAAAGACAATCTAATTCAAAAACAAAGCGATTTCAGGGAACTGCGGTCCACAAAGCACATTATTTATTGGGAAATTGAGCTGTGAATATGACTTACAGAATCCAAAAAGGTCTTTGCTCAAAAAAGTTACAAGCATCGGACGTTTTTTTGCCAAGTTTGGCAAATGCTCCCCGTTTTCACAAAACTTAGCGCAGGTATTGTTAGGTATGGTATGTATCTGTGTATCAGTGTTCGAAATATTTTTTCTATTATGTAATCGTTTGCTAGAATGATTTCTTGGTTACGGTTAGAGCTGTGACGGCGAAGTGCAGGAAAAACTGTGTTTTGCTCTCCCTCTTTTCCCTCACTTGGGACTGTTTTACGCGCACCGCGACGATTTGGAAAACCATATTTTCGTTGCTGTAGGTCTATGCCAGTACATAGATTTCGCGTAATAATTTTAGTCTGAGGAATGGACGGCGGTGCGACGGTAGATCATCCCGCGCGAATCGAAACCCCATTCTTAAAGGCAGTGTTCACGATAATCTTCGATTTTGGGATTAATACCTAGATCGATTGTTTGGTCCTCGGATCACTCACTCACTCATCCCGTTAGCTGGCGTCTGGTGGAGCGGGATGCCCTCTCAACCAATACACTGCTGTAGGTGCCATAGGAGCTCGTGCGGCCTGAACGATACGCTTCCAATCAAAACGGTTTGCAGCAACAAGTTTAGCGTTAAGGACACTGCACCGTTGAGTCTTCAGATCCTCCTCTATATGCTTGAGCCATGTCTTCTTCAGGGCCGTTCGTTGAATTCTCCACGATGGTGGGCGCTTACGCCACAGCATACTGTACGGGAGACGGGACGGGTCCATCCTACATACATCCGAACCATCGCAGTCTTCTTTGTCTACAGCTGTTCTCCGACCGTCGGTTGATTCATGCAGCTCTTCCGTATATCGTCGTTGCAAACATGATCACGAATCGTAATTCCAAGAATCTGGCGCAAACATCGCATCTGGAAGACTTCTATTTGACGAGGTCTGACTTTAGCAGAGTCCAGGTTTCCGAGCCGTATAGTAGTACGGGTATTATCAGCGCTCGGAACATTAGCACTTTAGTCTTCAGTGAAATGTTGTTTTTCTTCCACAAACACCAGCCAAGCGACGCAAACACACTAGACGCCTGCCCGATTCTGCTGCACACCTCTGCCGTAGCCGCAACTTTTCGCTCCTGCACTACCGACCCAAGGTATTTGAATTCCTTGACCTGCTGAAGCTCAACTCCTTCAAACTGAACAGATGCAGGCGAACCATCGGATGTCATGACCTTGGTCTTCTCCTGGTTGATTCTTAAGCCGTAGGAGCTTGCAATCAGTGCCATATCGCTTATCAAGGACGTTGCCTCCGCATCAGTGTCCGTGAACACTGCGCTGTCATCCGCGAACATCAAATCTGTGACGTACTCATTACTTCCGTATTGAACGCCTCTTCTGTTCTCGAAGACCTTCCTCATAATAGCGTCCACAACAGTATTAAAGAGCAGAGGCGAGACCACATCGCCTTGGCGAACTCCAGCGGTAACGGCAAACTCCTCGGACAACTGATCCCCAATGCGTACGTAACTGGTAGACCCTTCGTACGTTTCCTGGAGGAGCTTGACTATCTTCCTCGGTATGTGCTCGCTTTCAAGTGCTCTCCACAGCGCCGGCCAGTGAATACAATCGAACGTAGATTTGAAGTCTATAAATGTGATAACGACACGCTTCCCAGAGCGAATTCTCTCTTCCATTAGCTGTCGAAGTGCGAAGATCTGATCACTGCAACTTCTTCCTGGCCGGAACCCCGCCTGTTCTTCACGACTTGTTTGCTCACGATGACGCTGAAGTCTGTTCTGAATAACCCTCATGAAGACTTTGCCAACGATAGACAACAGACTGATCCCTCGGTAATTTTCGCAGTCTCTAGCATCACCCTTCTTGTGTATGGGCACGATTGTGGCACGTTTCCAGGTAGCTGGTATTTTCTCAGACTGCCAGATAAGAGTAATCAGCCGATGAAGTTGGCGCAGCAAGAAGTCTCCGCCAGCCTTGATGGCTTCCGCAGTGATTTTGTCCACTCCTGACGCTCTGCCGTTCTTCAGTGACTTTATCGCTGCCGTTAGTTCATCTAAAGTGGGTTCTGCGTCGAGAACTGCATCTCCGGCCGCTTCAACTAGCGGTGGCTCGACAAGCGGTCCTTGCGGCGCTTCATGACTGTATAGTTCACTGAAGAACTGTCTCCATCGACGGAGGCGCTCGTCCACAGAGCGCACGAATGACCCATCTGCATTCCTGATACTATCGCTTGTTGGTTTCGTCCTTCCTCCGAGCCGCTTGAGTGTCCGATAGAGAGTTCGATAATCATGCCTGATCGCAGACTCCTCCAAATCAGTAGCTACCTTATTCCAATACGACTCTCGTTCCATTTTCAATCTGCAACGAAGCTCTCTGCAGAGGTCCCCGGATAGAACTGAAATCACGAAGAAATCGAGAAAAACGCACCAGAAGGGCTCGAATTCCATTACTCTCACGCGTCTCTTTACTCTCACTGGAACTGTTTGTTGTGACAATAAAATCTTTTGTGGCCCGTGTTTTGCAATTCTCTACTCTCTGTTGCTCCGTTCTTTCTTACAGGCCTTAACTAGTACTATTTTGACTGAAATATTCTTCCATTGTCCACTGATCCCATTTTTCACCGGTGACAAACACCGTGAACATGTTCATACAACTGGGCAACTACATAGTCCAGGCCAAAAAATAATGTCACTGAAATAAGACGTTTTAGTGCGTTTCTCGCCGTTTCTTCGTAATTTCTGTAACACCCGGTGGCCAACGCTTCGTTTTGAGTGGAAAACTCGGGAGCGAAAATCATCGTGAACACTGCCTTTAAAGACAGCAGACAAGCTCGAAAAAGTTGTTGGGATAAGTACATTAGTGGGGTCGTGCAGGCCCTAGAAGAGCCCTCACGAACTTGCAAGCGTTAAAAACGAGTCCAAATGACCGTATTTGAGCCGTAGTCAGTACGAAATCATCCTTGCTCCGCCCATCGATACGGGCTCCGCCCCTCCATACAGGTATTTAATGCTCGCTTGCGACCACTTTAGTTTACTTTTTAGGCTTCTAGCGGCGTAAGCGTTCCAGAAAGGGCCGTACGAGTACATTAGCGTCGTTATCCCAACAAATTTGTTGCTAGCTCCGCTATTTCAGCCAGTGCCGTGCAACTCGTCCATTTCTGGGTCAATATAGAACGCACCGTTATATCTTGATTTCCGTCGATTTGTTTTCGTCTTTTTCGTCATTTCTGAATACTAACAGCTTCAGACCTTCTATTTAATCCATAAAATTGATATAATTTTTGAGCTTGTCTGCTGCCTTCAAGTGAGGCCTCCAACCTCGCACGACCAGCCGCCTGGTCCATGCGTTAGACTAAATCAAAAAGGAAAACCATTCATGACCCGTGTTTGAAATTCCCCAAAATGCCTCCGGGGATTCTGGAAAAATACATTTCCATTGCTCCATGAAAAGGTAAGGGAACCCATCAGGGAGTATTCCGATTATCCCTTCTCCCTTCATGACGGCAAATGTAGGAGGCATTTCCTTCAAAGGTTTTGCAGAGTTTTGTCGAAAAATAAACGAAATTTCGGCAAGCAACAAGTGACAATAAAGTCCTAAAAATGGCCGGCAAACGACAAGCGGCAAACGGCAGTTGCCGCACATCCCTCATTGCAATGCAGTTGTACATAGCTCAAAATAAATTCACTTCAGTATGTTGGAGTTCGATACACGACCTTTTCCAACAAAACCAAGATCGATTCCGCGAAGGAACTTGGTGAAGGAAGAAAAGTCAAGGACATACGAAACTTCATTCTTAAGGAGGTGAGTACTTATCAGTCATCCAACCATATTTAGACGTTTTCGAAACCTTGCCACGATGTTCTGAGTTTTCGCCAAAAAACAGACAGGCATCGGCTGCTATCTGGGGGCTGTCTGAGGCATACTCGCGCCTTCTCTTTTTGTCAGCCGGACGACGCTTGGTGGGTTACAGGCCAATCATGTCATTTTGCTTGACTTGCCAGCCTGTTCTTCGCACCTCAAGCAGTGGAAAGATTGTGGAATATTCTTGCTCGTTGTGTCTACGCTTATAGCAAACAGTACGAGCCCTTAGCTCAGCCTGAACTGAGCGTTCTGAGTGAATGGGCGCAAATCGAAGGCGAAATCTTCGAAAAATTGTTCTGCAACACGCCAAGCGGACTTCTCGACGTGGTGCTAGGCCGAGACAATTCTGTAGACTATTAGCATGATGTTCCCGACGACTCTCACCATGAATAATTGGTATAAAGAATGAAGAATCAAAATTAAGGATAACAGCTATGTCGTATAATTTTGAAACTGTAGTTTTCGACATTTTTCGGGGTCAGTTTCATGACAGCTCATCATGTTTATGAAAAATTGTACCCAGTGGTTTTCGAAGTTGCTGCTACGATTGGCATCCACCGCCTCTGCGCTTAAATCAAACGAAGTTTATAACCACAAAAATTCAGGTGTGCCGTTCAAATTTGGAACGCTCTGTATTGAAGGCAGTGTCTACGATAAATATAATATTCAAGTTCGACTCCAAAATGTGGCTCTACGGTCGTGTGCTATCGAATGGTGAAGGAACAGCGAAGAAAAGCACTCATTGCCAGAATAGGCTAAAATAGTGGTTTTTAGCGTTCAAGGCGTGGACGAGCTTACGAGCCCTGCTAGTTTTCGCAAGTGCGCGCTAATGGCAAAATCTGAGCGAATGAATCAGGGTTCACCTAGAGGGGTTCCTTGGCGATTCGCCATTGAGAACGTTTCCGGCGCCACAAATTCATCAGGACGGGGCGGAGCGGGCTAAGAGCAGGAGAAGTTTTTCTACGCGCGCACTTTGTCGGACTTTGACAGGTTGTGGTGTTATTGGGAAATGCCGACTAGGTACCGTATTTTCTCTTTTAGATGTACATACACTTCTATTTTTTCAGGCACCTCTTTCAGGCGTACTTCAAGTAGAGGGTGTACTTCTATTTTTTCAGCCTTGTTTTCTGGAATTGTCATACTGGAAATTTTAATAACAAAACTTTTGATTTTCGCGATCAACAACCATTAAAAGTCAGCAAATCAAGTTTGCTATATGTAGTCATCACTTGCACAATCGTAACGTTCTCGCCCTTTTCTAAGCCGTAACACTGTTTAGAGTCTAAATTTTCATTCCTTCTCCCATTTTGAATTGTACTACTAATAGAGGTGTACTTCAAAAAGAGGTGTACTTCTAATACTCAGCCCTCTCTTTTTGGTGTACTTCTATTCGAGGTGTACTTTTAGAGGTGCACTTCTAATAGTGAAAATATGCTATATGATATTTGTTTTTGGTTTTTGGACGAAAGGAACTAATATCACAGACCACAGCGCTCAAATAACACCTCCCAATATGACAAGATCTGACAAAGTTTGCAATCACAAAAACTTTGATTTCTCGATTCACCCACCGTTTTGAGCTTACACCTTTTCAGGTTTGAGTTTTAGTGACGAGAGAATTACAGTTTCACTATTAGTAGTCCACTCGGCAGCCGGACGGCGGATTAGCGTGGTGGATGAGTGAGTGGCGGCGGTGACATATCGCTTGCGGGGTCGTCGATGCATACCAGGATCGGTCGAGAACGCGTGGATTACTGTAGAGGGGTCAGTAGAGGATCAGTGGCGGACCATGAGTTTGTGCCCTTCGTTTTGAACAGAGTATACTTTATCTTTTCGAAATAAAAATATGGCTCCTCTCTTAGGACGGTAACTTGGCCAAGATTTTCAGCATGTCATGCCTTTGAATATGTACACATCACATTCATAATCATTACATTCTACCCGTACATTATAGTTGTACAATTCCGAAAAAAATGTCGAACGAACGAAAATCGAAGAATTTTCGTTCGAAACTTTTTCGAAAGAACGAAAATTGAAAATTTTTTTCGAACGAACGAATTTCGAAAAACTTCCGAAATTTCGGAGGTCGAACGAACGAAATTCGAAACTAATCAAAACTTCGATTTTTTTTTCGAAATTTGTTCGAAAGTATTCCGAAGGAACGAATTTTGAAAAAATTTCGTTCGACGAAATTTCGAACGAACGAAAACGAACGAAAAAAATTTCAAAAAACCTTTCGAAAATTTTTCGAAAATTCGGTTCGTGTACAACTATACCCTACATCCTCTATTTTGAAATGGAATTCATTTCCGTCGATCGCGTGCTCGCGTATGCTGCGTCTCCTTCTCAACCACACTTTCTCGATTTTCCTTCCCACCCTCCGCACACGCACGCGAGGGAGCATGGCAAATTTGGTTTCGAAATAGAGGATACATGTGCACTTGCAACCATAAACATACTAGGTTGTTCAATAAGTTTTGTCGTTCGATAAGAAAAAAACAATTTTATGGTTCAAAATTTAATATTCAGTATAATCTCCCTGAACATTAATACACTAGCTCCAACGATCCTCCAATCTGTGGATCCCATCCCTGAAATGAGAATCAGGATGGTCTGCAAAATACGCTTCAACAGCCGTTAAAGGCATCGTACGCGAAAAAAAAACCGTATCTAATTTTTTCATGCCGAGGTTCAACGAGAGTCGTACCTGGAGACTGAATTTTTTTCATGTTTTTGAGCAGGCGATTCTCTGACATACAGAGTTAGAGTGTAAAGGCTCCAAAAAACCGTAAATTTTCGCAAAAAAAAACTCGTTTTGAAACGTCTCGAATTAATCACTTCCCACCCCTCCGTCAATTTCGGTGTTTCAGGTGCAATACGTCGGAAGTTTTTTTCCACAAACGTCGGATGTGTTTTTCGCTTTAAACTTATTTAGTGGGTGAATTTCTCTCGCCTTTCGTTCACTGGAACTCATTATAAAAAAAGAAGTGTCCATTGGGCAAGTTTGGATGTTAGAATTTCCCGAATCGCAAATTTCAAATGCTGAATCATCTGCGCCTGCGATGGCGCTTCTGTTCCTTGTGCTAGATGGTTGGTGAAAACTGGTGGCGGATCGTCATTTTGAACCACTCCAACTTCAGAACAAAATGTTTTTGACGCGCAAAACTTCACCGACGTGGTCTATTTGGCTAATTCATGAATTCGAGCCTGAAAAATGGAAATTGGTTTTCTGCGCAAACGATGCCTTTAAAACCTCTTCATTTGATGAAAAACGCTTGCCACGCATAAATTTTTTGAGTTCTGGAAACAAATGGAAGTTGCTGGGGGCCAAATCTGGTGAATACGAAGGATTTTTTCTTCTGCAAACGGGGTCTTTTTTCACGAATTTTTTCCTTCAACTGGTCCAAAAGGTTGCAATAATGTTCAAAATTAATTGTTTAACCAGTTCGCTAGTAATCCGCAAACGAAATTCCTTTCGCGTCCCAAAAAACTGATGCCATAACCTTCTTGGCCGATTTCTGGACACGAAATCGTTTCGAAGCCGAATAACCAGGTTCGCACCACTCTTTAGCCTCTTGTTTTGATTGAGGATCATGGTGATAGACCCAAGTCTCACCCATAGTGATGAGTTGACCCACAAAATCCACTTTATCCTTTTCAAAACGCTTCAAATGTTGCTGAGAAGTCGCATTCGAATTTGTTTTGTTCCATTGTTAGCGAATGCGGCACCCAATAAGCACATGGCTTTCTAAAACCCAAAATTTCACTTAAAGGCAGTGTTCACGATGATTCTCGTTTCCAAGTTTTCCACTCAAAACAATGCGTTGGCAACCAAGTGTTACCAAAATCACGAAGAAACGGCGAGAAACGCACTAAATCGTCTGATTTCAGTGACATTATTCTATGGCCTGGACTAGTTGTCTGGTTGGATGAACATGTTCACGGTGGTTGTCACCGGTAAAAAATGGGACTAATCGAAAATGGAAGAATATTTTGGGCAAAACAGTATTAGTTAGGGTTCAAAGGAAGGGACGGAACAACACAGAATGGAGAATCGCAAAAGGCGGGTCCACAGAAGATTTCATTGTCACAACGAACAGTTCCATTGATACTTAAGAGGCGGGCTGATACTTGAAGATTTCGCGCCCTTCTAGTGCGTTTTTCTCGATTTCTTCGTCATTTCAGTTCCACTCGGGGGCCAAACAATCGATTTAGCGATTAGTCTCAAAATCGAAGATTATCGTGAACACTGCCTTTAAAGTATGGCTCACACTGCCTAATGAGATGTGTAGAGCCTCTACGAAATCTCTCTCAGTCAATCGACGATCTTCCAAAACCATATCCTGTATTTTGGCTATGACTTCTGGTGTTGATGCGCTTGTTGGACGTCCTTCACGTGGATCGTCTTCAAGGCTTGTACGACCACGTTTAAGTTCAGCAACCCATCTTTCTACTGTTCTAATTGTAGGTGGACAATCATTATACACTTTTAACATTCGTTCGTGAATTTACTTTGGTGCTACACCTTCCAAAAATAAGAATTTCATCACTGCACGATATTCAATTTTTTCCATTGCTGTGACACGGCGACGCTAAATGGCTTGTAAACAAAGAATGAATTGACAGATTGAAATGAAACTTCACATACGTTCATATGAAGAGTGTAGCAACAAAACAAAAAAATTGGGCTAGTAGCGACGCCCTCTCTTATCGAACGACAAAACTTATTGAACAACTTAGTACGCAACATACGTAAATTTATAGAAACGACGAGTTGTAGAAAGGTACTGCCACAAGTCGTCGGACTCATGCTTCGATATAGAGGATCGGCCTACCATCGAGGACGGCGAGTAAGGCTGGAATGATTGATGCTTTCTCACTATGTTTCGAACATGTGCAATGAAGCAGAAGACAATTCTCTCATTTCAGTCTTGTGGTTACAAGAAATTTAGTGTTCAAGGACTCAGATAAGTTCACAATCACTGCAGTTGAATTGGAGACTCCCCAAGGTTGTGAAACAGCTCTTGATATTGCCATTTTTCTGGCTTGAAAGCCGTTCATAGCAGATCTGACATGGAAAAACTTCAATTCTCGTCAGTGGTCTATCAATAAGCTGGTGGTACGTAGCCTTTATGCCAAACTGATGATTGCAGTAGGATTCGTGATGGAGGTGAGTTCAGATCACATTCCTTCACAGAAGCTGCTCTCGAATTTTCCTCTCTATTCTCAGGCCCTGAGATTCGACCCGATGGAGTGGCAACATGTGTTGATGATTGGCCTCGGAGGCGGAGTCATTAACAACTTCTTGAGTGCGGTCGATTTCGCAATGGTATAGACTTCGCTTCTAATTTTTGAAAACATTTTCGTTTGCCGACCGATGTCTTGGCAAAGGGTGTAATGCAAAGCCACATGCAAACAACGCGGAATTGTTCTACGGATCAGCATCAGTCTTCGTCTCTGCGTCTCCACGTATGCAGCGCGCAGTATTTACGTCTTTGGCGGAAAACTGCGATGCGACGAATTACTCATCCTTGAGGTTTCTTTCGATTTAGTGTCCCGAGCCGAAACTTGTGACACCGCGATCCCCACATTCGGCCTATGAATTCAAGCAGTTCTTCGTCCTTCGCCCACCCAAGAAGCAATCTTCATCCAGAGTTAATGTCTAGGCCGAGAAGCTTTTAGATAGAATTTGATTAGCGCATTGAGTTTCAATTGCTACCGATAACGCTTTCATCTAGACAGAAGAGCCCTTGAACAGTCTCTTAGAAGACTCCATGACATGCGAAATTACATCAGTTATGGAGAGGGTTTGTTCGAAAGGCTACGACGACGACACGGTCCTCACTGGTGAACGCATCGTGTTTTTTTTTTCGCCCAAAATGGGATACTCCCGTGTACATGAAAACTCTTCTGAATACACTTGGGCAAAGAATACAAATTTTCGATGTTTCGAAAATATTCGAAAAACAGATTTTTCGAATTTCAAGTTTTCGAATAAGCTCGAAAGGTGTATTTTTCGATTTTCGATGTTTCGAAAATATTCGAAAAGCAGATTTTCCGAATTTCAAGTTTTCGAATAAGCTCGGAAGTTGTATTTTCCGATTTTCGAATACATCCGAAAAACGGACTTTTTGAATTTAGTCGAAATTTTTTTTTCGAGTTTTCAAATATATTTTTTGGATTTTCGAATATTTTTTTTTGAATTTACAAATGATGGCTTCGATTTTAAAAACTAATTTTGAGCTGCCATTAACTGTGACTATGGCTGTATACAAATATCCATCGGTTACACTTAATCTTAATCTCATACAACTTCTAATCACGATGGAGGCGGGATTTGTCTTCGGGTTTGGAATATGTAGGGCTCCAGGCGAAACTTGACCAGCACTATTCCTTTTTTGGGAAGCGCCTTGTCCCACACAATCGCCGAGGCCCTCGCGCCGCTTTCGAAACCAAAACCTACCACAACTTCACGGCGCTGTCTAGGCAAAGCCGCTGCAGCCGAGCATGCATGACTTCGGGTAGGACGCAAGGCTAAGCAGCAGGGGTGTGCGTAAATGAAATTTGAATTTCGTAAATCGTAAAACGTAGTTACGGTCAAACCATCTTAAATCGTGAATCGCAAACCGTCAATCGTAAACAGCAAATAATAACAAAATTAACAAAAAATTATTGTTACTATGAAGGAACAAGAATTTGAATTCTTTCTTTCAATATTACGAGATGTTTCAAGAGTTTTTTGTCAACAGTTTTTTGCTTTCTGAAGTGCAGGTTTAGCCGGGAGTATAGAAAGGAGAAACGTTTTTTCCCAGATTTTATGTGTCCAGCTCAGACTCGGTATACGCTTCATGCAGTTCAATGTATGCTCACAAAAGGCATCATAATAATTATACAAGGATTGACCTGTTCCTAGGCAATCTCACTTGTCCACGCGCAGGTCGATGGTATGCCATTTTAAGAACGGCTTCATGTTGGCAGCAGGGTCAGGCACATCGGTGCTCCGTGTCGTCTTGAGCAACGACCCCCCTGAGAGGGACATTTTTTTCGGCTAAAAAACGACTCTCTAGGAAGGGTGAAAAAATTGGTAGACTCGTTTCATTTTGGAGGTTTTTTCAATTTTTGGGGCCTCACCATTCCAAAGGGGATGAATAGCGTTCCATGCGCGATATTCAAAAAATTCAGCCAGATGAAAAGCTGAAAACCATATCAGAAACCGAAAAAACCTTCGCCTTCCGTTTTTGGCCACGGTGGTCCGGTGGGGCTTTTGGACCACCGTGGGACCACCGCACATTTGACCGGCCATAACTCGGCTCAAAATCGATTTCGTGAGCTCATCTCCAGACGTTAACATTTCCTAACATCTGTCTACAGTTTCCGTTCTTCCACTAGGTCATGTATCCAGACGACCATTTTTCGATTTCTGGACCGATTTTTTCAATGTCCGGAGGGGGGTAAGTAAAGTTCAGTTTTTGAAAAAAGTTATTTTTTCACCTACCTAGAAATGATTTTTGGAACATTTCCAGTCGATTGGTACCCTCGTCCCGAGTACTTTTTTTTTGAAACTCACACGGCCATTTCCAGACTCGTTTCATTTTGGAGGTTTTTTCAATTTTTGGGGCCTCACCATTCCAAAGGGGATGAATAGCGTTCCATGCGCTGCCGATATTCAAAAAATTCAGCCAGATGGAAAGCTGAAAAGCATATCAGAAACCGGAAAAATCTTCGCCCTCCGTTTTTGGCCACGGTGGTCCGATGGGGCTTTTGGACCACAGTGGGACCACCGTACCTTTGACCTACCATAACTATCAAAAGGGAGTGCACGAGAGAAACAGCTCGATTTACTTGAGTGTAACATGTCTACATACCGTTTTACCCTCCTCCACTTTCGAGAATGCCGCTCTACTCCGGCTGGCTTTTGAAAATGGAGGATTTTAATCGGTGCACAAACATGTAATATCCAGGTAAACCGAGCTAATTCTCTCTTGCTTTCCCTTTCGATAGTGCTATCACTCTCAATTATCACATGTTTTCTCCAGTTTAACTTTTCATTCTGTTACTCGAAGGGGTGTGAAAATACGGGCGTGCGAGACGTGATTGCTCAAATATTGTCATCCTGGATGGTTTTCAGCGCTTCAAACTCCGTTTACAACATGCTGGGAACCGTGCGAGCCCATTTATGCTGATATCTCGACCATGTTTGCGAGCGTGTATGCTGCCTTTAAGATACGAAAGTGTGAGCACAGAGTTTCTCTATCAGTACTATACCTCTTTTGAAGGCCCATTTTCTGAATACCTGCTGTGGTATGACGATAAGACATTTAAGGGCCTTAGTGGACCGACGTCGCAAAGCCATGAAACGCTCTCAGTTTCGGAGTCCCCAAACATAAAGCCAGAAAAACAGAGATGAGGAGTCACACTTCATCAGAGACCAAGGCAACGCTTATCGTTACACCAAATACATTACTTTGACATCGATGCTCTTAGCCATCGAGCCTTGGGTAAAATGTGTAACGAAGAGACATCTGTTGCTCTGGTTAGCACCCACATCACTGAGTTCTACTCCAGCAATGCCAATCAGATTCGAAGGTATATAATCCCAGGCTAACGCAGGAAGTAGGAGGACTTTCCCTTTCCTTTGGGTCGTCACATACTGCTGGAGATGATACAATGTAAAATAGCGAGTTTCCAAAGCTTCAAATTGTGTAAACCTACAAAAGCCAGGTTCAATACCAGAGGTTGGCCCAAATATATAGACGACGCGAACAAGATACAGATCACAGTACGCCTAGATTCGATTACGAACCTAATCGCCTTCCTTCAAAAGTACTGCGCTATACAGGATGCGATGCCATCTTACGAAACCTACGCTACAATTGCCAGATCTGCACAAAGTTTTCAGTCGTGGTCCAACGAGTTCCGAAGCGATACAACAGTCTTCACTTCTATCGGATTAAGCTAGAAAACCCCGAAACAATGTCTACTCCGACTGTTGTAGTCGAGATAATGTTGAGCTAGTACGCGCTTGAAGATTTACTCTATTTTTTATTTGGAAACTGCTCTTGTTCCATCGATAATGTTCACCATTCTATGGTAAATAATCATGGCCCCAAATAATTTCACCTCAAGATTCTATTTTTCAGCGATACAGAGATTATTTTAGATGGGTCAAAAAAATAACGACCCCCACCCAAAAATTTGAAGTTTTCCCAAAAAAATAACGACCCCCCCCCCTCAGTCCCACGGTGGTCCCCGGACCACCGTAATCTTGATTCTGGTTGGCAGCCAAGGCCAGGCATGTTTGACACAAAAACCGCTTCCTATTTATTTGTGTCGTTGTAGTTGGGTGCCCATAGTTGAAGGCAGTGGTCGCGATCAGATATGCTTGTCGTCTTTTCTTCCCTAACCCTTTTCTGGGTTAAGAGTAGAAGGAACTATAAGAAAAAATCGCGAAAAAACCACTGTTCTGGGCCGAATTCGAAGCCTAAACTTTCTTGTCTTTTGATGGTGGACGAGCCCACTCCACATCATCGGCATCGATGACCTCCTATATCAAGAAAATCAGCTGGCTTGAAATTGAATTTCAATCAATGAACTTTCGGACTTATTCACATATCTAGCCAAAAACATTGACTGGAGTGCTTTCTTACATTGCTCAAATGTTTTTAGTAGGTAAATTTGCATTTGTTTCTTCCTCTGAATGTCGATGATTTTTGACTGCTCGGCATGAGACTGCGATCTTTTTCAGAGGCGCTGTGCACGTGTGCACGGACTGGCTTCTTTGGGCCCTAGAAACTCTAATTCTAACCCTTTTTTCACCTCGCTACCTTCATAGCTATTTTCGATCTAAGCCGATTTTTGTAGTTTTATTCGATTACGTTTTCCATCGTGACCACTGCCTTTAACCCATTCACGACCGCGTGTCCCACCGGTGGGACACGCGTTGACTACCACTTCGGACCGCGTGTCCCACCGGTGGGACACTCTTTTCGAAAATCGTTTTCTCCACTACGTGAAGGAATTTCTAAACCTATTTATGGTCAATGTATTTACCTATTCTATAGTCGACTACAAACTTCGTGGTCCGCTGGCAGCTTCACCACTACAATATATCTGACCCTTCGAATGCAGCAAGGTCGAAAACCGCCATTATGAGTACAGATCGCATTTTTACAAGCACTTAATGAAGAATTTTATCTTTTTTCCATTACTCGGGAAACAATCCTTACTTCTTAGAGTGGTAAGACCGTATAGCACTATTTATAAATATCACAGAAGTATGATTACTGATACTGCGCACCATTCCGGCGTAGAGAATCGGCTTTTCTTTCGCCCGTATTTTGTTCACCTCATTTATTTTATGCAAAGATCACTAATGTTGAGATCATTAGGGCCTTTTTTGAAAGTCCTGCTTGGTTACGGTTGGTGTACCATCGTAGGCCGGGGCTCAAGCATCGGTGAAAACTACCTTGCAGAGGAGCGGACGAGAAAAATGGGGACGTGCCAGAGCAGAAAACGAGTGAAAACTTATAAAACGGTAATTACACTAATCATTCCTAGTCAATTTGTAACAATAGAACTATTTTATACGTTTGAATGCAAAAAAACACATATGCTTTTCACAAAAATCTCTTCCTAGAAGGCGCCGAACCGGAGGGTTGAGGGGTGGCCGAGAAAAAATGGCGAAGATCTAAAAAGTCATTTCCATCAGCATTAAAATTCAATATTAAAATTGAGGAGTATTTTCTACGTCTAGATGTCAAAAAGAATGCTAAAAATGTTTACTACAAAAAAAACTCGCGCCGGAATGCGATAGACCGCAAGAGCAAGGGAGTAGCTAAAGCAAAATTAGTGCAAATCTGGAAAAAATATCATTTCACTAAGCATTTCCTGCCAATTGAAGAACAGAGGAATGTCTATCAAAGTAATCTACGATAATTAATGTTTCAAACCGCTAGAATTCAACGAACTTTCGTGATTTTGTGGATGGTCTTATCTACACAGTCGAAAATTTAGGAGGCAATTTCTCTGGAAGGAAAGAGTTATGGAAGCTGAAACTTTGGCATCATGATTTTGACGTCGACAGTCGTATAATAAACAAAAAAACCAAAATCGATTTTTTGGTGGCGTGCCATTCGAGCAAAAGTGGCCCACCGGTGGGACACTGTATACGGTGACGCAATATTGCACGCGGTCCGAACGTGCAGCCACCCAAAAATAGGCGTGGTCGTGAATGGGTTAAAGGCAGCGTACGCGCAAAAAACCGTGTTCAGGTTTTTCACTATTTTGAGCAGGTAGGCCTACAAGGTTGTGATATATCGCAAAAAGGCCACCCAAAACACTCAAATTTCGGAAAAAAAATCGTTCGAAAATCCCGGAGCATTCAGCTTCCTTTTTTCCACGTCTGTCCGGTGTGTCTTGTGTAATACACAAATGTCGGAAATGCTGGACGTCTAAAAGTGCTTAGCCACTGTAACTTCTTAGGTTGATTATTTCTTTTGGCTTTTCCATTGTGAAGAATCCTCTAAAAATACGAATTTTCCGGTACACACTTTTGAACGCGAAGATTTCTCGAAATAAAGAATATGGAATTTTTGATTTCCGCGGGCTGCCGGAGCTCGTCTGTTCCTCGTGTTAGATGATCGACCGGGAAAACGCCTTTTCAGACCTTGGAGCGGTTTTCAAGAGGCTATAGCATTATGAATGCGCAGCATTGAGGTCTCTAGCTTTGCCAACTATCTCCACTTAGTTCAATCATTGGATTGAGAAGAAAAAACCAAGTGCGGTATTCTGCGCGGACGCTGCCTTTAAAGGCAGCGCTCACGATGAAAAAGCTGCCCGTTTTTGTTCTGGCAAAAACGTAAGCCGTCCAAGAAAAGTAAGAACGGGAGTACGACAAAAAAACCGCCAGGAATAGGGTGAAAATTTTGTGAACAAGCCAACCCATCGGATCACACTGCCCCCACGTCTTATAACAGTTGTCCTGCGTTCCTTTCGCCGGAGTAACAGGCACCTAACTTTTGAATATTCTTTATTGCGCAAAGATCTAACATCCCAGCATTTGCAATGACCCATCTTATTTTTAAAGAGTTTTCGGGATAAGAGACGCCTTAAAAGATGTTTGTGAACCGCGCGCATCGGTTATCTGAATATCGCAGTCGTTACTTGGAGAACATGGTAAAGCTCTTACTGAAAGCTGGCTTTTCCGTTAAGGTGAATCTCACTACAGTGGAATTGGATCCAGCCATGGTTGACTTAGCGACGGATTGGTTTGGTCTTCGGGAAGGTCGGACGAACAACGTTATCGTAGACGACGGGGCGACGTTTCTCCGTGGAGCAGTGGAACGTAGTAGGTTGCGAAAGTTCCGTGGGCACATAAAAATCTCATATCTTATGAAAAAGAGTCTTAAAAGCTTGTAAAGAGCTCCTTGTTTGATACGGTGCGTTTCAAAACCATAGTGCCATTGTTGCAGCTGGGGATTCCGCTTCTCTTCCGAAGATTTATGGCACGGCATCAACACTATCGGATTCAGCACTTTCAAAAACCATTCTTCTGACAGTCCCTGCAGATAATTTCATTCAGAAATAAAGTTTCACAAATAGATTATAAATTAATATAAATGATATTCTCTGGCGTTTCAAAACAATACGCTGCGACGCATAAGCATAACAACGCCTTCAATGTAGGCGTGTCATATGTTGGATCGAGGTTTTCACCAATGGGGAGGTTTCTGCTTTCTGCTACGACGAAAACGATGGATCACTTGATATGACTTTAACTCTCCCGTTCTGCCTTTTGTTTTAGAACGAGGTTTGTACTCCGCACGACGCATAAGTGTAGCAACACTTGAAAAACATGAAAATGTCTCGCGATGCTCTCCACATTGCATCATTTTCATGCGTATTTTCATAGTATTGGTTCAGGGTGACGCGGTTTGCTCACTTTCCTGGTGGATCCTAAATTCCTTAAAGGCAGTGTTCACGATGATCTTCGACTCTGAGATTAATCGCCAAATCGATTGTTTGGCCACCGGGTAGAACTGAAATGACGAAGAAATCGAGAAAACTGACCCAGAAGAGCGCCAAATCCTCTACTCTCACCCCACCTTTTTACTCTCACTGGAACTGTTCGATGTGATAATGAAATCTTTTGTACACCCGTCCTTTGCAATGCCCAACTTTCTACTGCTCCGTTCTCTCCTTCGGACCCTAACTAATACTGTTTTGCCTAAAATATGCTTCCTTTTTTGATTAATCCCACCGTGGACATGTTCATACAATCGGACAACTAGTCCAGGTCAGAGAATAATGTCACTGAAATACAACGTTTTAAAGCGTTTCTCGCCTTTTCTTCGTTATTTTGGTAACACTTGGAGGTCAACGCTTTGTTTTATGTGAAAAACTCGGAGACGAAAATCATCGTGAACACTGCCTTTAACGCCTGTGGTTGCTCACACTTTCTATGAAGCTTGGGAAACAATCCCACCGAGACTTCAAGTTTCTGGGCAGATACCACTCCCTACATACTTCATCAGCTACTACGACAACATCGTAGTCTCCAAATTAAAACAATCTCATAACTCAGAACATTTTTACAAGGTCGCTAGGCTCGAGAACATGCGGTCAAGCATGAGCATATTCTTCCTCTACAATTCAGACAGAAGATGTAGGACTCGTCAATAAGAACTCCCCAATGACATCTTGTGCCATCAGGATCATTCAAAATGAACGTTCTCGTCGAATAATATGGCATTACGCACAATTTGGCCGACGGTGCCTAGCTTCGTGTAGCACTCACCTTCCCCTAGTTCTTGCTTATGTTTGATGGTGCGGGCTGGAGTCTGGCAATAACCGTATGAAATAGTTCTGAGCGATGAGATTGTCTCATTTCGGAGCCTACAATGTTGTCGTAGTGGTTGACGGAGTAGGGAATGGTATTTGCTGAGAAACTCTGGATCAATTATTGAAGACAGTGGTCGCGATAAAATATGCTTCTCTTCTTTTTCTCTCTTAACCCTTCTCTGGGTTTAAAGTAGTAGGACCCTAAAGAAAAAATCGCAAAAAACCGCTGTTTCGAGCCAATGTTCAAGCCTGAACTTTCCTGTCTTTTGATGGTGGACGAGCCCACTCCACATCATCGGCATCGATGATCTCTAGTATCAGGAACATCAGCCGGCTTGAAATTGAATTTCAATATATTTATGTACTCGTCTAGTCAAAAACATTGACTGAAGTGCTTGCTTTCATTTTTCAACTGTTTTCATTAGGTAAATTTGCATTTATTCCTTCCTCTGAATGTCGATGATTTTTGACTAATCGGCATGAGACTGCGATCTTTTTGGGCAGCGCTGTGCTCGTGTGGACGAACTGATATCGTTGGGCCCTAAAAACTCTAATTCTAGCCCGTTTTTGACCGCGCAATCTTCGAAGTTTTTCAGCTATTTTCGAGCTAAGCTGATTCTTGTAGTTTTTGTCGGTAACGTTTCCCATCGTGACCACTGCCTTTAATGAGTCGTCGGGGCCGGCACCATGTAGCTGGTGACTCGTTGGGGAGTGTCTCGCTGAGATTGTTTCTCGGGCTTCGTAGAGCTTATGGGCAATCGCAGGCGTTTAGCAATTTAGTATTCACTAGCAGCAATGGCCTCATTGCCGCCTAGTGATATCAATGCGCAGCCAAATGCGAAGATCGTCTCTACCAAATGGCATCAACCTGAACCAATATAATGACAAGCACACCTACCACATGAAGATCATCGACGCCTCAGGACGGCGTAAACGATGGGCGATCAAGACCACGAACATGAAGAAGCTTGGAGTTGATCCTGTGGTGTTCTTGTTTCCAAGAAAGCCACCCTCATGGTCGTCTCCTGTGATATGTTCAACTATGGACAAGAGGACACAAACAATGACCGTATCACAGTCGAATGGTGCAACACCCCTGACTGAGCCGCCAAGCAGTTCAGACGCGAGTGGTTACAGCGAGATGGTGTGATCCGCAGGATGTATCTGCCTATAGAATCCAACCCTTGAGGGTGTGCATGCAGTCGATGAATAGAATCCAGCATGGACTCGGAGCTACATCCAGTTGGTCGTCCTAGCTATCTGGGATTCCAACTAAATCCAAATCCAGCATTGTGGAAGGACTTAAAATTTACATTTTCGTTGGAAGACAGGTGAAGTTCACTGGTAAAGTGGGGAAATGGCATCATCCTGAACCAATATTACAACAATGCACATGAAAATGGTGCAATGTGGCTAGCGTCGCGAGGCATTTTCATGTTTCTCAAGTGTTTGTATATTTATGTGTCATGCGAATTACAAACTTTTTTCTCTAACTAAAGCGGAAATAGGGGAGTCGAAGGAAATAGGGGACCAAATGATCCACCGCTTTCGTCGCCGCAGAAAACATAAGTTTTCCCAATCTTCAAAATCTCGATTTAACATATGATCCGCCTATTTCGCAAGTGTTGCTATGCTTATGCGTCGCAGTGTACACGATTATCATCCCCAACTAAATTCTTTTCTTCCAATCCGGTTCAAAGAACGTCCATGCATGTGCCAGGTCGTCTTTTCTTCGAAACCTGCCACGCCTCGCGAAATCATGCTGTCAGTCGAGAACACTCTACAAGTTATATCTGCCGTTGCATTGCTGCTCAACTTGGCCGGCAAAGTAGCGTGGTAGATCATGATGTGAAAGATAAAGCTTTCTATGAGGAAAGTTGATCCCACAGAAGACCTTGCTCGCTATCTTGTCTTGACATTCGTGGGATATAGCGCTTGGTGTCGAACTTCACTGCCTCCGCCAAACGGGTCAGGTAGGGTTTGTTGCTCACTGCCTCCAAATTTATGGTCCGGAGACGGGTAAGCAGCAGCCTCAGCATTGTACGAAAGCCTGTAGGGATAGCCCAAATGCGAGTGGCCCGTCGAAAAAGTGCTCACCCCGGAGTTTGCACGCAGGAACATGAAGACGAATTGAGATATTTCAGTTTTTTTTCGACATTCCGTCCGTTTTTCCGAAAATTCCCATTCAGGAAATCTTTTTCTGACAAGAATAATTTAATCTCGACGACCTCGATGGATTTCACGGTTATTGGCGTGAGCTAAAAAACAACTCATCTTCAGCAGGCGTGATTCATGAAGTGGAGATGACCCATGTTGTCTTCACCTCCCAGCAAACTCGAAGTGAGCACTTGGGCCCTCTCCGCCGACTCTCGCACAATGTTGGGACCGCTACTAACCGCTCTCCAGACTTTTATTTTGGAGCAAGGAGCGACAAACCCTCCCTTACCCGGTCGGCAGAGGATGTGGAGTTCCACACCAAGCGCTGTATTCTTCCATCGTCAAGGCTGGATAGCGAACGAGACCTAACGAAGATTTCCACCTTTCCATAGGAAACGTTATCTCTCACATCATGGTATGCCACGCTAATTCGTGGGCCAAGATGAGCAACAAGTGAACAACTCGCAAGACCCCGGGGGTGACTCTATAGTTTTTTTCCAGAGTAGAAATTGGAGCTCGACTCTCACTCACAGCAGACATGGATGATATCGAAGAAGAATACCTAGCACATGCATAGATGTCAATTGAACAGAAATAAAGGAAAGAGTTTTATTTGGGAATCGTCGGAGGGGCTCTTATCGTTTTGAAACGCTGCAGAATCGACAATTTTTTCGTAAAACCTTATCTGAACGATATTATTTTTTGGAGCCACTCATGGTATGGTTTTCCTATGGTGCGGTGCCATATCATGACTCTCCGGATCACAAGCAAAATCCTCGAAATCGGGGGTGACTCTATCGTTTTGAAATGCCCTGCGTATGGACTCCTCGGAATATTCAGTTAATTTCATGCACTTTTGGATCGTAATTCGCTATCCAATATCCGCTAACCTGAGATATCGCTTACGCCGTACGAGTCGCACCAAATGATCACACTTCGTCCATTTCCCAGACTGGATTTTGCAAAAGGGCCTTAGTGTCGCAATCGTAGCGAAAATCCGGTCCGCACTCGCGGATTACCGCTGTGGAATCACGCAACACATTGTTGACCGTGCTGGGGCAAATGTTAAAGACAGCGTTCACGATGATCATCTTCTGTGACTTTCCACAGTGAAATGATAGGCGAGAAGGTTCCAAGGCTCCCGGTGTCGAAAGAACGGTAGAAAATGAGCCAGGGATGGCAAAACAGCTGCTGCAAACAAGCGTTTTGGTGTTTCAGAACCGCCCCGTACTCCAGGTCCGCCCTCTCGATGTGAACAAATCAACACTCGAGATCGTGAGTTGAGCTATGGTTTTCGATCAAAAGCCCCGTTCTTCCATTCATTCTCAACTTCCCTCTTTACTCAGGTCAGCAAGCACACATTGGCTGCAAAAGACAGAAGTTACAAGCCTCGGATAACTCGTCCACAATGCTTCTCTAGCTCAGTTTTTAAGAGGCCATAACTCCGCCTCCAGGGGAATCTTGTGAGATTCCAGAGACATCATTGGAATCAACATGGGACCGTCTTTAAGATAGGCGGAAAACCGAAAAACGATTTTTATCGTGAAAACAGCCTCTAAGCGTTCCGGGACCTTGTTTTCCTACCACGATTATCTTCGTGTTGCGTGGTGCAACAGTGGTTGTCCGCAAGTGCAGAGCGGAATTTCGCTCCGATAACGACAGTCTATGCATATTAAAGGCACTGTTCGCGATAAACTTCATCCTCGAATTTTCCATGACAAACGCTTCTCGTGGCTCTCAGAAGCAGAACAGCGTCGAAAAAACGGGACGAAAAGCTACCCAGGAGCCGCAAAACGGCTTAGAAAAGTGGGCAAACCCGCCATTGTGGGCAAGTCCCGCCTCTTCCCGCCCCTCGACGTGAACAAAGGAACACTCGAAATCGTGAGTTGAGAGATGGTTTCCCATCAAAAGCCCCGTTCTTCCCTTCATTCTCAACTTCCCTCTTTACTCAGGTCAGCTCGCATACATCGGCTGTCAAAGACGGAAGTTACAAGCCTCGGACAACTCGTCTACCATTTTCCCTAGCTCAATCTTTGAGGGACCATAACTCCATTCCCAAAATGTCTTGTACGATTCCAGAAGCATCATTGGAATCAGAATGGGACCGGTTTCAAGAAAAACAGAAAAGCGATTTTGTTCGCGAATAGTGCCTTTAAAGGCAGTGTTCACGATGAAAAAAGTTTTCGAAATTCCACTAGGATTGGGTAGTGAAGGGACACTCTGTAACGTTAACGTCGAAAGAACGCACGAAAACGAGCCAGGAAGAGCCCCAAAATAGCCCGAAGTTGCAACTTCGAGCGCATTGAAAACCCCAAAAGCGCATCACACGCCCACCGACGTGAACAAATGAATGCTCGAGATCGTGAGATGAGCGATGATTTTCAATCATTAGCCCCGTTCTTCCCTTCATTCTCAGCTTCTCTCTTCACTCAGGTCAGCTCGCATAGACCGGCTGCAAAAGACGGAAATCACAAGCCTCGGACAACTCGTCCACCATGTTTCCATAGCTCAATCTTTGAGGGACCATACCTGCGTTCACAGAAGGTCTTGTGTGATTTCAGAGACACCATTGGAATCAGCATGGGGCCGTTTCCAAGATAGGCGAAAAAACAGAAAAACGATTTTCATCGTGAACACTGCCTTTAAGTGAATTGGAGCTATGACGACTGCTCCTTGAATCAGTAGCTATGACTCCTTATGTTAATCACCTTCCGCTCTAGATATCGAGAGAGCACTGAGCCTTCTCGAGAACAAACTCTTGAATAGGTACTGTCAGTTCCGAATTGGATCGATCAAACTCTCATTTCAGGAGAAAAATACAAATTAATCATTTTGGATGCCTGCTACAATGATGTTCAGCCAGTGATATGTCCAGTGAAAGAGTTCTTGAATCCCAAGGTCATCGGAGACATGGCCAGGGTGCTCAGCAGTGATGGTACAGATTCACATAAAGTCTGTCCGAATGATGCTGTCCGCACACGAGGTCGACGTGCGTGTCGAGTGGCCATCGCAAAGGCATTTCTCGAACGAGCCTTGACATGGCTGCAAACAGCTGACCGGAATAATACTCACTGCTGGTCTAGTGTTCCTGCTATTCGTTTCACAAGTCCGAAAATTACCTTCGGGACGGCCACCCCACACGCACGCCGACCGCGCAGGCGGACAGTCTCATTCGGACGCACTTTAGAAAGGGCCAGATTCGCAATCTTGTTCAGTCCGCAAAGTCTCATTATCACAATCGTAGAAGCGAAGCGGTTGATTTGAGAATGATTTCTTCATTTTCATAGTTGAATTTTTTGAAAACAACCGCTCCGCTCCAGCGATCGTGATAATGAGGACTGAACGCGATTGCGGAACTGAACTATACATTTAGTCTACAGCAATGGAAGTAGGACCTGGTGAGGTTACGGACTCGTCTTAACATACGGTAGTTTGTTAGTGGTATCACTCATTTTTCCGAAACAGCTGTGATAGATCGGTGAGTCTGTGTTTTCACCGATATGACTACATCTGTGGAAGCAATGAAAACAGGTGAAAATGTGAGAGTGGAAACAAAAACTCACCGACCAATATAAGTTAATTTGAAAAACTGAGCGATACCACTAACAAACTACCGTATATTAGGACTAGTCCGCAACCTCACTAGGCCCTATTTCCATTACTATAGACTATATATATTATCGACTTTGTGGTTACAATAGTTATGAACTTGTTTGTATATTAGGAGTGCTGTCAGTGAATGTTCTTTGCTCAAGAGATACCTTCGCAAGTGAAGAGGAAATCCTCTCCTCATTTCGGGAACATTTTCCGGCGTGCTTTCACATACGATACAGTGCATCGCAACGAGTGAGTTACTGACATAATTGATTTTTGAAGCGCAAACAATATTCAGAATAGTAGTATATTTAAGCTGCTTGTATGCACTAATCGGGAAGGATGGAGTTTTGATGAAAAAAGGACTCGATTCAAGAAAAACTTTCAAGATGTCGATGATCGCTTCGACTTCAATCTCACTGAAGTCATTTTCAAAGAAAATTAGGTTGAACTTTGTTGATATAGTAGAGGCATCGTACACGACGGAAACCCTTCGCTTTTTTTCCGTCTTCATTCCGTTAATTCGCTTCAGCTTAGCATACTGACAGAGTCCGAGACGTCCAAACTCCATCATTTTGATCATATGGAAGGCCATACATGAAAGCAGAACGCCTAAAGAGGCCGGTCCCTCACCAGTCAGCTATCACAAATTGTGTCCCACGACACGACGCTGATGAGGTTGCTTGTGAGGAGTTTGGAAAATGGATTCAAACGCCTTTGTATACTACATACTCTGAAATGGATTTTTCATCTCAAGTTTAGATTTTCGAAGAACCGTCTCTCCTTTTCCGTCTATGAGGTATATCTAATAAAAGGTAATGAGAAAATCATAGTTTTCTGCGTACAATGCCTCTAACGTAGAAATGTCCAGACCAAGCTGCCAGAACTACCCATACAGCCATGTTTTTCTGATTGGTGACCTTCCGTATAGTCGTAATAATGCGTTGAATCTAGGCCGGATGTTCCCGGGTTCGGTCGTATGTACTGCGGAAATTTCACCACAGTGTTTTTCAAGTTCAACAACTGTACGTGATATTTCTTTGACAGTGTATCGACTGTATTCGTCATAGGAGAAAAAACAACTATGCGGAAAAGGAAAATACGGTCATGATGTTTCTATTAGAGTATCACTCTCTATAACACTTCATCGATCCTTCCATATAATAAAAGAAACGGAGCACAAAGTACGACCACCTGGGTCTCCATCACTATAGCACTATTTCGCCACATCTCTAACCACTCCAAAACAGTATTGAGCTGTATGTGCATTTCAGTTCACCTAAACCTTCAAAGTACAGTTAGGTTCATACGATTGTGCACTCATTTAGGGGAAGGTTGGGGGACTACGTTTTTTGGTTCTCAATATTCTGCCATCGAAATAGCCAAAAATCAGCGAGCAGTTCGAGTTCTTTTCCTTTCTTCAGCCAAACGACTTCACCCTCATTACGTGGAGGAGATTCAATTCTCGGCATCACCTGGGGTCACGACCTTCGTGCGTTGGTGACACGACTAGATCATTCACGTGACTTATAACCACCTCCCGTACTTTATACCCCGCCCCAAACCCGGCATGGAGGGAAATCATTTATCATTGAAGGCTGAAAAACAAAATTTTAAGAGAATTCAATGGATGTGTATGGGCTTTTACCACTGTCGAAGAAAAAGTTGTTTTCATGGGCGGTTTTGGTAAGTTGAAAGGAGTGGCAGTTAGGCCAAGTCCATGCGAAAGCGGTTTTCGATTTTTTTCTGGGGCTCTGGAAGTTATGGGGCGGGTGCTGACCGACGAGAAAACGACATTGAACAATAGACATTCCACTCCGAATACGCGGTAATGCATAAAAGCCTAGAGAGGCTACTGATCTATCCCGGCAAGGCACATAAAGCCCTGTTCGATTAGGGAGCTCACACTTATGTTTAAGGCAGTCGCTGAAGGCTGGATTTTGATCAACGTAGTTCTTTCGTTGGCCAGTCCCCTCCTCACTGTTTTTCAAATCGTATTTCCAGTAAAAAAAAAACAAGAATTATGGCGAGTCACCGCTCTTAGCCGTTCTGAACCCTGCCATACATACTAGCGCGCTACTACAGCACTCTGCAGGTCATCACGTTACTTACGCAGTATCCGTTTTACGATAATCATGAAAACTGGAGCAATATACGAAAAATTAAGCATTCGCGGAAACAACTATGAATTTGGTGTTCTGAATTACGGTGTGGCAGAAACTGTGTAAGAGGTGTGACTGGGTAACCGCAGATGGAGGGATAACAATGCTTCTTGGGACTCTCCATTGGCTGACTCGATCGGGAATGATTATAGGGAGAAGGAGCAGCAAAAGCTAGCGTTCAAGAAGTGCAGTGTGACGCGGTACTGGAAATTCACTCAGGACCAAACTGCTTCAATAATCGCTACACAGGGAAATTTAGATGCAAGTTCTCCTGCGGTGTCTTTCTTTTTTCTCAGTTGTTTTTTTTTAGATTTTTGTAATGAGGAGAATACAGTCCTGTTATCCTAAAATTTGAAAACCGTACTAAACGACTATTGAGCTAGGAACCCTAGCAATTGTGTCACATTTTCAGCTTCACCTACAACGGCCTTTTTTGACTTGACCTGTAATCCACACGTTAAAGGGGATCTTACATTTTTGTTATGGAGAGTTTTGAACGAATCGTCCGTAAATCACAAAGATGCAGGGGAAACTGTGGAGAGTTCCGAAAATTCGTTGTATCAGACTGTAAGTAGTGTCGTTATCGGAGTAAAATTACTGTCTGGAGCTGCGCACTGCCGCGTTCGAAAAGGCCCACGCAGAATCGTGCAAGGATCGCGGGCAAATTTTTAATTTTTGTGTGAAAGCAGTCCTGAGAGAAATGCAATTTCGAAAAGTCTTCAAGTGAAATAGAAATCACTAATTGAAATCTCAGGACAGGAAGGTGTTGTGTTTTCACACACTACTGGACCTCTTTGTAAGTGGCAGAGTTGTGGCGGACCATTGACATCATTCGTGTAGAGATAGTGCACGCTTCAGTTAAAGGCAGTGTTCACGATAATCTTCAACTTCGGGTTTTATTCGCTATATTGATTAAGTGCCCCCCGGGTAGAACTAAAATGACGTAGAAATTGAGAAAAACGCGCCAGAAGTACACGAAATTCTTAAGTATCACCCCGCCTCTTAAGTATCACAGGAGATATTTGTTGTGACAAATGAATGTTTTGTTGACCAGTCCTTTGCAATTCTCTACTCTCGATTGTTCCATTCTTTCCTTAGGGCCCTAACTAATCTTGCTTTTCGTAAAACATTCTTCTATTTTGGATTGACCCAACTTTTCACCGGTGACAACCACCATGAACATGTTCATCCAACCGGACAACTAGTCCATGTTACAGAATAAGGTCACTGAAATACGACGTTTTAATGCGTTTCTAGCTGTTTCTTCGTAAATTTAGTAACACTTGAAGGCCAACTCATTGTTTTATGTGAAACACTCGGGGATGAAAATCATCGTGAACACTGCCTTTAATGGGAATTCTCTTGAATAGAAAAGGTAACTGCACTTCTACAAATCGTGAGGTGCAGGACATCGTAATTATAGGGCTCCCGGGACTTTACTGCCCACCACCGTCCCCCGTTTCAGGTGTTTTAAAGTTACTTTGGAACAGGAAGTTTTTTTTTGCCTTGCTAGTGCGAAGCGGCGCTTTGGCCGTGGTTTTCTGACCGTGAGGGATTTAATTGGTTCAGAAAAGCCACACAGTGAAGAGAGCTGGCGATAAAACACGGCCCTGGGGGACTCCAGCTGCTATAGGAATACTGTTGGAGACATGGTTCTGGAACATGACTCTTGCCCGCCGACCTTCGATAAAGGCCGATATCCAGCGCTTCTGCCACGGTGGTATTGACGACTTCAGTAGGTTTCTTGACGTGATTCCTAAGTTAACCGTGTCGAAAGCCTTGGTGAGATCCAAAGCGACAGCTACACTTCTCAATGGCTTCGAAACGTTGAACACGTCGACTGCATAGCTAGTGATTTCTAGCAACGCTGTCGTTGTAGAATGCAGCCTTCTAAACCCGTGTTGAAACAATTGTTTTTCGTTGTGCTCTGCTAAACTCTCCACAATGAGCTTTTCGGCTACCTTAGCGAAAAGTGACATCAAGCCATTGGGACGATATCCCTTTACTGACGACTGAGGTTTGCCTGGCATCGGCAACTGGATGACGTTGGTTGTCTTCCAGTTTTGCGGAATAATGCACGAGCTGAATGAAGTGTTAATCAAATCAACGACAAGTGGGAGGATCTCAGTCGGAAGCTTCTTCAGTACAGCAGGACAAATGCCGTCGGGTCCGACAGCTTTAGAGTTCCGCATATCCTTTATTATCTTCTCTACGTGCGCCACAGTGAACGCATCGGCCGTGCTCATGAGCGGGAGGCGGCACAGCTCTCTTACTGTCACTATATTCTGCCGACCTCGCTTTGTACTCGTGACCTCGTGACAAAGAAACTTTTTCAGAGAGAGAGTAGGCGGCTTCTTTTCGCGTCTTTATAACGTTATTATCGAACTCAATGGTGGAGACGGTGGCTGGCGAGCCCTTTCCAGACAGCTTCCGTAGTACCATCCAAGTATTCCACCTCCGTCATTGGTGGCAAGCGGTTGCTTCAGTAAATCCGCTCTCGTCTCATCGTCTGTGGTCATCGTCTGTGGTGAAGGATCCTGAAGTGGTTTCCGAAGATATCTGAGCTGCAATCGTCACTGCCTGCCGTCGACGCATTGTGATCCGGACCCACAACCATGAGCGGGAGTTGTGTGCGACCCACATCATAAAAGATTCCACGGTCGCTTGAAAAGGTGTTTTTGTTACCCGTTCACGTTGAGACTGATATTATTGAACATGTCTTCGACCAATTCTATTAAGCAGCAAAAGAAGACCATGGCGGAACCACCACAAGATGCCGGACCTGACGACGTTCTTCAAGTGCTGGATGAAGTGACGAGATCGAAATCTGTTCCGGCGTGTGTTAAGAAGGCTTTGGTGGCGATAAACATGCAGATAAGCCTTCTTCTTGCTCAAAAAGATCAGACTATTGATCGGTTGAACCAGGAGAATGCTATGCTCCGCACCACAATCGCTGAACTTGAAAAAAAGTTAATGATGCCCCAGTTAATGACGTGTCACCAGAAAATGATCGGGAATCTGACCCTTATCATGAGGCGGAGCGCCGCAGATCTGTAGTGATGATTGGTGTACCAGACTCTGAGAAATATTGCCGCGACTCCTCCGCGACTGCCCCGGGACTCTACCGCGATCCTGGACTGCCCCGCAACTCCCCCGCGATCCTTGACTCTTCCGCGACTCTGCCGCGACTCTTCCGGGACTCCCCCGCGACCTCTTCTTGGATAAAGCTTCCGCGACTCTACCGCGACTCCCCCGCGACTCTACGGCTATGTCGTCGTATCGATTAAACTCCTGGCGTTCACTCCTATGAATTTCCTCTTTACCGCCCACCGACCGGTCTCTGTAATGCCTTCTCTCCTGTTGCAATATCCTCTCTGAATCCAACTCTTTTATAACAATTTGATTGATTCGACCTACCATTTTGAGGCCATCAGCTGTTAAAGAACTCCTAGCCGTCCATTCACTCCATCACATTATCAGAACCAGTATGCGTCCACGTACATTTTACCTGAGTAACCTTCGAGCTAAGCTTTCTCATGCACATAATACTTGAAGTTCTGAGTGTTTTCCCTGATCTATTTCATTCATTCCTCTATTCATTGTCATCACCATAAGTCAAGGTTTAGCAGACCGTTTTTGTGTACATCTAAAGAGCTGTGTCCATCCATCATGATCACCAACTTTTTTCAAAAAATGTCGAAACTTTTTCCGTCCCGAAATGGATCAATTTTTCTCTACAAATTCTGGAATTGAAATTTTCCATAAATAAATTGAAATTTCATACAAAAAAATTGGATCTAAAAATCGCAAGAAGACTGGAAACGTAATACAATAGAACGTTCTTTTTGAATTCCAGGCTCATAGCTGAGAAATCTGATAATGAACATATCAGCGCAAAACCTCTAAAAACTATTGTTTCTGTGCAGCGCTGCCGCCTTTTCAGCCGATGACTTGCCTTGGAGACAACATGTTAGAGCTTTTCTTGATTAAAGATGGGGCACATATTCGGAATTTGATTGCGTTCTCTATCATCAGAAATAACCGTATTTCTCATATATTCATGTACATGCTTTCTGTTAGGTTTTTTTAGTTGAACCTTCTTGGGTCAAGAGCTTAAATATATTTGGCTTATCGAACCAGGGTAAATGGTAGCGGTGTGCTCGGTCCGTGAGATGTGCCCCCCCCCCACACATTTGGAATCGGTGCGGCGCCCTCCCATCGAGGTTGTGACTTTTAAGGCGCAGAAGACCCTCAGCTATGAATTTCGTGATTTTCAGTTGATTGTGTAGTAGACCTCTCTTGTATTACACGTGTCAAGCGCGAGATCTCAATTCCTCGAAACAAGCGAGATATTAGGGACCACGCCTGGCGCGACCTCCTCGGCTCACCACCACGACCACTCCACCTTCTTGAATTTCGAACCCGACAACCGCTCGATGGATGTTTGAATTTCGAGGACATTCTGCGATTTTAGGGATACCATCGTGATCAGCGTGTGATTCACTCCAGAATAAGCATAAGATTTGAAAATTAGTTATTAGGGTGTTCTGTGCCTTTAACCCTTCGTGTGAACCAATTTGAGTGGGGTGCGCAACTTCAGGATAAAATCAATTAGCGGGACTGTAATTAGTTTTCGACTCAGATTTCCAGAGGGGCTAATTAACTCCATCGACTCAGAATCTCTCGCACACTCCGCACAACGACTAGATCGCCGCAACGATCTGTGCCTTCTTCTTCTTCTGCAATCTCAAAGTGGTTTTCTGTCATAGGTTGAGGAACTGATCGGCCTTCACAGGATTCGTCCAAAGGTCCATTGTAGTTAAGGAGGTAGGTCTCCTCGAACAAATGAACAAGTGCGCCGTGTCGTGTCCGGGAGCACCACAGTCCGGGCATGCGCCTGGTCGGCTGCTGTCGATCTTGTTGACGTGAGACATGAGCAGAATAGAGTTACCACAGCGCAGCGAGGCAAGAGCACATCTGGTTCGCCTGCCGACTTGAGGCTCGGACTCGGAAACCCGAGGCGGCACTGCTCCTAAGATAGGGTTCACAGCCGCCTTCTCCAGATATCCTCGAACAAGCTGCGCGTGCTCCTTACGCAGAAGACGAAGCCTTTCCATGTTGGAGTCGGCCCATCTCTGGGCATCAACTTCACGAGGAGCATCTGCAAACGGCGTCCTAGACCTCTCTCTAATGGGCTTCATGACTCTCTTTGTCGGATGATTCGGCTGTTTCAGAACATTAATATACATCTGCTGTGCCTGGAGTTCACAATGCTCCTTAACCGGCAATATGCAGGCCTCCGCGTCAAGATGTTGCATTGGGGAGCTCCTTGCACAACCGGTAGCAATTTTAAGCGCAGTTTTCTGTACACGCTGCAGCTTATTCCAGAAGCTGTCAGACACCAGGTGCTGCCACACTGGTGCCGCATATTCCAGAGCCGGCTGAAGTATTGCTCTGTAGGTTCTCAATATAGTCTCTCGCCTGCTTCCCCATGATATTCCTCCAAGAACTCTCAAGATATTAAGCCTAGCCCTGATGACGGTTTGCTTCTGTTCCGCATTTTGTGGAGCTTCAGTGACGGATCAAGAATAAGGCCAAGAAGCTTGGGGAATTTTGCTGCTGGCAACAGGTCACCATCCCATTTGACATCTGGGTGGGCACTGTGTTCCTTGGTGTTTGTTGTGAACACTAAAACAGAGGATTTTGCAGGAGGGACTGTGAGCATCATATTATCGAGGAAGAGCTTCAACTCGGCGAGATAGGCGCTGATCTTGTTAGCGGCTACTTGCAGGTCACGGCCCTGGCACATGATGGTGATGTCGTCGGCATACATAATAATCTTTACATGATTGGGAGGCTCGGGAATATCCTCAAGATACAGGCCGAATAGAGCAGGGGACAACACTCCGCCTTGCGGAATACCGGCTGCTATTGGAATGCTATCGGATACGTGATTCTGGAACAGAACCTTAGCCCGGCGGCCTTTCGTGAACGCTGCAATCCATCGCTTCTGCCATGATGGTAGCGACGACTTGAGCAGTTTCTCAGACAGCAGTCCCAAGTTAACATAGTCAAACGCTTTGCTTAGATCAAGGGCGACGGCCACCGTTCTCAGGGGCTTCTTCATGTTGAACCCATCGACCGCAAAGCTCACGACCTCCAATAGAGCAGTAGTAGCAGAGTGAAGTTTCCTAAACCCGTGCTGATGCTGCTGTCGCTCATTTTGATCAGCCAGGTCCGTCACGATCAGCTTTCCAGCTAATTTGGAGACGGGCGATAACAGGCTAATTGGTCGAAAGCCTTTTGCCGTGCTTTGGGACTTGCCTGGCTTTGGCAACGGTATCACATCGGCTGTCTTTCAAGCTTGGGGTAGAATGCAGGTCCGGTAAGAAGTGTTAATGATATCTGCAAGTATCGATGGAAGTTCTGTGGGAAGCATCTTCAGGATGGCTGGGGAGATACCGCCAGGTACGATAGCTTTCGAATTCCGCATTACTTTGATGGCCTTTTCTACTTGAGTGAGAGTGAAGGCCTCAGAAGCACTGATGAGCGGCAACCGGTTCAGCTCTCTGACCTTGAGTCTGTTTTGAACGCCTCGCTTGGTACGTGTGATGAATAAATTCATCGTTGATTTATGGATTACAGGTGTGGTGTACAAAGTGACCTGTCTTGCCTGTAATGAATTTTACATCGGAGAGACCGGTAGGCCACTTCGGAGCAGAATGGAGGAGCACTCTCGAGCTTTGCGAAGACCTCAGAGCTATCCTGACAACCCATTCTCTCGCCATCGCACGCTTAGGCATACACACGAGCCCTCTCTTCGCCTGGATGTCACCATCCTGCACAAGAACTTGACTGATGCTGTTGAGCGAAAGATTAAGGAAGCGCTCGAGATCAAACGATGCAGGCCTCCCATCAACATCAGGGAAGAAATGAAAGCCGCTATGAGACTGATAACTCTATCACCTTATTCATACTTTTGCGATAGCGGCAAATGCCGCGAATATCAGTGGAAAAAAAGAAATCAGACGTCTGATACTGCTCTAAAATGTGAAATCAGGTGTCTGATAATGGTATCAGACATCTAAATTCTCATTTTTCTGCTGATAATCCGCGGCATTTCCCGCTATCGCAAAAGTATGAATGAGGTGTATAGCAATGTTGGGATGCAAGATCAATATCGCGTGATATTCAGGATTCCATCGTCATGCTTTCCCATCCCAATCCTCGCCCTTCATTTCTGGTCGGCCAAATCCTGCGGTTAGGTAGGGCACCGCTCACTTCTTACTCGAGCCCTAGTTCACTATCTGTTTGTAGATACCAAACGCATAGGCTGCCAATATCTCTGACTGGGGCGTAGCACCTCCATAGACTAAGGTTGATGACTCTAGAGATTGTTTGCCATTCTGTGTGTTTATGTGACAATTACAGTTTGGCCTGAAGACGAGGTTAAACCTCGAAACGTTGCCAATAAAAGGACTTCGTCTAAGAGTTTTCATTCAAATCCATAAATCAACAAAGCATCATGAAGCTCAGAGAAAGATCTATCTTAGTGAAAAAATTCTTGCCGAGTACGTTAGCAGCTGCTTTCCCTAGTTTGAAGACGTGCTCCTCGAACTCAATAGCGGAGCTCATTGAGGGAGCTGACTTGCCGGAAATTTTCCTCAACACTTTCCACGTCGTAGTTCCGTCCGCCTTGAAATTCAGCTTTTCAGTGAACTTCTGCCATCACTCCTTCTTGTTCTTATCCAGATCTTTCTTGATCTCATTATCCAGCACAGCAATCTCCGGGTCTAGATGGTCTGCTGCTCTCTTCTCATCTCTGATTCTCATCTTCTGCAGTATTTCCCTGCTGAAATTTGGAAAAAAGGTCTTGACACGACCCTCAGGAATTGTTGCTTTCATGGCCTTGCGGATGGCACTTGCTGGATGGCGCTCTTTCTGATGCACATCACCATTCCATGTCGACCGCATGGCGGATTGCAACATCTCTGAACAGGGTCCAGTCTGCTAGGCCTAAATTTAGATAAGTATGATGACGAAAACCATGGTAACGGGCAAGAGAGTCAGAGAGATCAATACAGACAGAGACGGGAATGTGATCACTGGAGAGAATTGTGGATGTGAACCACGTGAAAGCATTAGAAAGATTGGATGACACAAGAGAGATATCTGGGCTAGAAGGTCGGCCGTTGGCATTGAGACGAGTCAGCTGGTCATCGTTGAGGATAACCAGGTCACACTACTCAGCCTATTCTTCGACATCTTTCTCTCTGGCGTCAGAATCAAGAGCAGAACAGAACGTGTGAGCATTGAAGTCACCCGAAAAGACAGTTGAAGGGGAGAGTGAGCCGTCGTGCAACTGCTTAAGGAGAGGTATAGGATTATAAGACGGGGGGCAAGATGTTACAGGGGATATATAGACGTTAAATAGAGATAAAGGGGTTTTGAGGGGGAAGTGGACAGGAATGTACTCGAGAGTACCGTCCTTTGGAGTATTAGGGATATGATGAGAAGGTAAGGCAGATTGCACAAAAGTAGAAACTACGCCCCCAAGAGCAGACCTTGGCATGTGATAGGCGGTCTATCCCTGGAATTTTAGGCTGGGAATAAGTGGTAGAAGGAGAGAGCTTGGTTTTTGAACCATGATAACATCCTTGTGATGAGAACGTGCGAATAGAGAGAGTTCAGATAACTTGTTGCGAAGGCCGTTGAGATTAATGTGAACAATGGAGAGGGGGCGGTTGGTAATTGAGGAATCAGAGTTGCTGGGGGCAGAGCATAGAACACAACGAAAGGATGCGTCATGATGCCTCACAGAACTGAGGCCCGAACAGGAGATATGCACCCATCTTTGGCATCCGAAGCACTGGACACTTGTTTTATGCCAGGTAACATCCTTGCTGCAGGTCGCACATGGATACCTCTGCGCTGGACCTGAATTCCTATCGACGCCGGCCCTTTGTAATAAAATTCTCAGGAGAGCTGCGGCCGACCAGCACCACTCCCATGACAAAAACCCTCTTCTTGGAGGGGTGGACGTCGGTTTGCACGTAGGCGGTCTTCTTTCCTCCACACTGCCACGGCACGAACGTACGACATCTCATCTGTGCTTTCATATCCCACAGAGAGGAGGGTGAGTAGAGCCATTGGCATCGATTGGAATGGGACTCTCCTAATCGCTCGGCGATAGGCAAAGATACGGGCAAAGAAAAAACTTTGCGACGCGGATTCTTTTTTCAAATGCATCCAGGACGCTTCTGAACAGGCACTCCCGGCTGTACAGCCTGAAAAGCGGAAACATAATCTACTCAGAGTTCGCGCAAGAATTTCAGTCTGCTGAATGGACGGGGCTGCGACGGTAGATCACTCCGCGCGAATTGAAACCCCATTCTCCAGTGAGGCCGCCAACCCCGCACGTTCAGCCGCCTGGTCCATGCGTCAGACTTAATCGAAAACGGAAACCATACAACGAGGTGAGTGCTCTCCGAACGGCAGGAAACTTTGTGGAGGAAAAGCGTCCGAGGAGGAGGTTGCGTCCGCAGCTTCAGTGCGGTGGCGAACGAGAGTGGACGTGTAGAGCTGTGGAGCTGGAGATGGCTTGGGAGGAGAAGAATTCGAAACAAGCCTACTCGTTGTAGCGACAGTACAGCGGCAAGATGAAGAGATGTTCGCCTATACTGAATACTGCGAACGGAGTCGCAGTTGGCGATGAGACGCTGCCATTATAAAAGGATAACTTCAGTTCACTACTGAATCGTCCAGCTCCATCAGTACCTGAGCTCCCGCATGTTCAGAGAGCACATTATGATGTCAGTGAGGAACCGCCGACTAAGGCTGAGGTTTTGAATTGTGTGTGGAAATTAAAGAATGGAAAGGCAGGTGGAGATGACAACATCACTGTTGAAATGCTGGAAGCTCTCCCTCCGTCTGGGATTCGTGAAATGACAAACACTATCCGTACCATATGGATCAGCGAAAGATACCCGATTCGTAGAGACACGAGATCATCGTACCTCTTCACAAGAACTTATCCGTCATTGACCCCAAGAACGACAGGGGGATTTCTCCACTGCGTGTCATGAACAGGGTTTTGGAACGTATCGTTCTCGAGCGGCTCATCGAACATCGTGAGGAAACAACCAGAGAGGAGCAAGTCAGTTTCCGACCTGGACGATCGACCATCGACCAAGTGTTCGTCGTGACAGGAGTAATTGAATCGTGGCAGCGGTATTCGAAACCATTACAGCTTGCTTTTTTGGATTTTGGAGCCGCATTCGACTCTCCTCATCGTAATCGATTGCTCAACGCTCTGCGAGCGATGAAGTCCTGGAATAATACGTTCGACTAATCGAGGACATGAACAAAGGAACAACAGCAGCAATTCGTACACCTGTCGGGTTTACGTTAGCTTTTGAGGTGAAAAAGGAGTAATGCAAGGAGTTGTAGCGGGACCTTTTCTATTCAACTTCGCTGCTGATGACATCATGCGTAGAGTTGCAGGACAGTTTCCTGCGGACGTGATACTAACACCATGAGGACGCTCCCTTGTCGACCTGGGGTACGCTGACGACATAGTGTTTGTTATTCGCTGAAAACAACGCAAAACTGGTAAGGATTGTGAACCTCGTTTCGAAGCATGGCGCAGGGACTTCGACTTCGTTCCCACAAATGCAAGCAAATGTGGGTCTCTCAGAGGCCATCAGCGGGAGTTTGTGTGGACGGACAACGTATCGAACTGGTGGATGATTTCTGCTACATATTTGGGCTGTTTGCTGAAGAACCATTGTGCAGCAGATACTTGACAGCGATGTTTGAAAGCTACGTCTGAATTCAATTCTCTTACCGGGTGTTTGTGGTCTACAACCATCGCGAAGGAAGTCAGGCTGCGCGTCTACCTATCCGCTACTCGCCCTATCATGATGCACGGATCGGAGACGTGGGCAGCATCGAAGAAGCAGATGGAAAGGTTGGATCGCACGGAAAGGAAGCTGTTTAGACTTTTGCTTGCCACAACGAAGACCTCTACAACGAAATCGACGCCTTACATCAGCGCTTGACACGAGAGAGGTGCCAACATCTCCCAACGCCAACTTAAGCGGCAAAGGAAGGTCGTCTTCGTTTGTTCGCGCATAATTTAAGGAGACCGTCAGATTGCCAGGACGGCACGTTTCGGTAAAGATGAGGAATGATCGCGTCAGGCGAAAACCAACCGGCCTACACAAAAACACCGAAAACTAGAACACGTTTATCGTCTGCACTGACTCTATGTTATCCCTGTAGTCGAACGAGTCGTGAGCCACAACTTTACCGCGGTTCTACCACGATACTGTGCTGCTCGATGCCTGCGGACCCAGTGTGGAGAAGTCGCGGGTTCGTTGCGGCGGAGTCCAGGGTTTGAGAAGAGGCTCTCATTTAGACCTCTTGTTGGGAGTAGATTTGCCGCCGTTTCTCGCAGATGTCCACCTACCACAATCGCAGCGAACGCTGGCGTGATGGGTCGATTGAGAGAAAATGGGCGACAACTGCACTGCCAACAACAGGCCTAGATGAGAGCCGCTTGCTAAGCCCTAGACTTCCAGCGACAACCCCGCATCATCTCCGCGTCTCCCCCGCGACTGCCCCGCAATTCCCCCGCGTTCTCCCCGCGTCTCCTCCGCGTCTTTCCCGTATCTCCTCCGCGACTGCCCCGCATCTCACCCGCGTCTCCTCCGCGACTGCCCCGCGACTCCTCCGGCTCGGCGCCGGCAGGCACCGAGCCGGAGGAGTCGCGGGGCAGTCGCGGGGGAGTCGCGGCGAAAATTCTCAGAGGAGAGCGATGCTATTAATTGTTGTGATCGTGTCAACCATGACTATACCTATGTGAGTAGTATACTGAACTTCCTTGAGGTAGAGTGTCAGCCAACTATGGTTAATCGTATGGGAACAAGAGTTGCGGGTAAGAACCGTTTATTGAAAGTGGTTCTACCTGCTCGCTCTTTTCAGTGGAAAGCTCTAAGATCTGCTCCGAATCTACGATTTTTCTCCCAAGCACGCGTATTCCTCAGGGAATCGCTGACTAAGGTGGAGTTAAACCGGAGACGCGAGGTTTGGCAAAACCGTCGATCAACGTTGCGCGCAAGTTCTCCTGTGCTCGTCACACAATCTTCCGGTGGAGAGACAGTAGAGAACGAGCACCGAAACCTTGATTCAACGGAAGTATCATCACCTACTTTAAACTAGAAAGCAGTTCTCCGGTGAACGGGAATAGTGTATCGTGTCTTTATTGCAAGATTCGGTCTCTCCCGAGGATTGCGATCTATGTTGACTTGGTGTTAAAGAAATCTTTCGATTTATACCTGTTTACAGAAACATGGTTGAAACCCAATCATTGCGTATCATTGTTACTATGTTCTCTATGTAAAGAGTACCAGACCATACGTTGTGATACTGTCAAAGATGGGTGGAGGTGTACTGATCCTGCTTCGGAATAATGTTGGCTTTCTAGAAATCTTTTCTGAATCCGTCCCTGATTCTTACGAAATTTTAGCGATCGACGTTATTCACGCGAATCAGAAATTGCGTCTCATCTTAGTATATCGTACCCCATCATGTAGGACAATTTTTGGGGATCAATTGAATAAAGCCATGAGCGACCTGCTCACCTGCGAGCACCCATCAATAATCGTAGGTGATATGAATTATCCTGATATCGATTGGGATGACTTGAGTAAACCTGTTTCAGCTGATAAGGCCTCCTTTGTGGATTTTGTATTAAGTCATAATTTGGATCAACATGTGAAAACTCCGACAAGAGGAAATCAAGTGCTAGACTTAGTGATGTCTAATCAAGATGGCATGATAACAAATACCAGAGTTCTATCACCTGTAGGCACGAGCGACCACTGTAGTGTGACATTTGCACTTAGTTGCGCACTTCCACCACCTAACCTTACATTTTGTCGACAGTACTCAAGATGTGATTACAATGAAATCTCAAATTGGCTGTATTCCATAGCTTGGAGAGAAACCCTTGATAGCGTTCCAACCGTTAATGATAAATATGAATTATTCTTAAGCATTTTATGGAAGGCAGTTGATAACTTCGTACCTCTGGTTCCATATGACAGTAATCAAAAACAACAACCTCCATATTTGCAAAACATGTTGGAACATCGAACGTGTCTTTTCAATCTTGCACAGGAATCAAAATCGGAAAACGACTGGACTAAATATTTTGAATTCTCGAAGAAATTTCATGCGAAATTGGTGAAGTATAATAACAGCATTGAGAAAAGGATAGTTGAAGGTCAAAGGAATGGTTTTTATACGTACATTAATAAGAAACTCAAAAGTCGAACAAACATAGGAACTATTATATATAATGACACGATCGCTGTTAGCCATGGGAAGGAAGCAAACCTTTTCGCGAACACGTTTTGTGAGGTTTTTCAAAAGGATGAAGGGATTTGTCCTGAATTTATGCCTACAGTTAAGAAAGCTGGAAGCACCTTCCCATGGTTCGATGAAGTAACTCTATATGGCTTACTTACTAAGTGGCCTTCGTCTGGGGCAACCACCCCTGATTTTATTTCATCAACTTTTGTCAAGAGCATTGCTCATGTGTTGGCGCGGCCCCTCTCTTACATTTTCAATCTGTCTATGATGTACTCGGAGATTCCTCTGCGGTGGAAACATTCTCTTGTCACACCGATACTAAAAAAGGGTCCTTCGTACGATGCAAAAAACTATCGGCCTGTAAGTATAACATCACTATTCTGTCGCTTGTTCGAAAAGGTACTAAAAGAACATATCACAAACCATCTAGAGGAAAACAAAATCATTCCTGATTGTCAACATGGGTTCTTGAAGGGAAAATCTGTAGAGACAAATCTGTTAGAGTCCATTGATGACTGGACCAAATCCATGGAAGAAAGGAGAGCCTGCGACGTGATTTACTTTGACTTTTCGAAAGCTTTTGATAAGGTTGAGCATAGCAAACTTTTGCATAAGGTTGAGAAACTGAAATTCCACCCCAATATTTTCGCCTGGATTTCTAACTATCTAAAACAAAGAACATTTCAAGTAAAAGTTGGTTCGTCATTTTCTTCCTTCAGGGTAGTAAAAAGCGGCGTACCTCAAGGTGGGGTATTATCGCCAATACTATTTAACATTTATACCGCCGATTTACCAGATCTTGTCCAGAACTCTGTAGTAAAAGTACAACAGTTCGCAGATGATATAAAACTATACGGTGAGATCAGTGAACCAGGGCAAAGGGAGGCGATACAGAGTGCAATAGACAAAGTTGCGGAATGGTCAGACCGGTGGGGTTTACCCATAGCACCCGAAAAATCGGCGCATATGAGATTAGGAGTGTCGAACCTCTCGAACACCTACACAGTAGGGAATATTGAAATTCCCACAGTGTCTCGGGTGAGAGATCTTGGTTTCTGTTATGATGACAAACTAGATTTCAGAGAACATTATATAATCTTACAAAGGAAGGCTTTTCTACAGACGTATCGGATTTTCAAAGGTCTATCCACGAAAAACAGAAATGTTCTAATGAAGGCATACAGAACATATGTCAGACCCATGGTTGAAAGTGGAGTTACCGTCTTGAATCCATATAAAAAGAGGGATAATGATGTTTTAGAAACGGTGCAAAACAACTACACTAGGAAACTCTTGATTCGGATAGAAGGATTTGATTATTCATTGATACCCTGTGCTAAGATGAGAAACACGATTCTCAATCTGAACTCGTTGGAATCTCGTCGAAAGCTAAGAGACGCGTGTATGGTGTTCAAACTTCTATCGGGCCAGCTTAGTGTTAGGGTGTCCCGATTCTATAGTTTGATACAATCGAGAACCAGGGGAGGACAGATCAAGATATCTTTTTCAATGCCTAAGACCAACTTGAGGAGGTATATGTTTACATGCAGGGCAGGCTTAAACTTTTTAAGCCTAAAGTACACCGCCTCACCAAGCATATTTACATACGGTTCGTTCAAGCGTATGGCTGGTGCAAAATTATTGGCTTTCTAGATGTGTTTTAGTTCTAGTTTTACACCATTATTGTAGTTTTTTTATCACACGCTTGTCTTTTACAGCGTAATAAATGAAATGAAATGAAAAAAGTAGCGGCACTGTCTGTCTTGAAATCCAACTGTCCCGTGAACTTTTCCCATTCTTCCTTCTTGTGCCTGTCCAGATCTTTTCTGTGGGATGGTAGTAATCCCTCCGAAACTGCGAGTTTCGAAAAGATCGAAACACGCAGGTATTCTGCGAGTTTCGACCTCAAAAGAAGAGCAATTTTGAGGCGATATGGCAATAAACAGACTTCAAACCGTATCCAAAGGGTTCCCCCAACTCAAAATGACCTATACACCCTCCCGAGATGGCTGGAACTGGCAGCAGTGTCTGCCTCTTTGCGAGGTGGGCAG
Organism: Aplectana chamaeleonis; assembly: GCA_029168955.1. Taxonomy (NCBI): domain Eukaryota; kingdom Metazoa; phylum Nematoda; class Chromadorea; order Rhabditida; family Cosmocercidae; genus Aplectana; species Aplectana chamaeleonis. Next base: position 101,094 of record JAPDOI010000924.1, read on the forward strand.
AGAAATAAAAAACAGCGCAGCGGCGGTGGAGGCGCGAGACTTTGCCAGTTTGGGGGGGGGGAGAAAAAGTGGTGCGGAGGGTTTTTCGTCGATCATGCGAGGTCGTCGAACAGCCACCCAGCTGTCGACAGCAGGCTGGCGGTAGTCGCAGCGCTCGGTCATCCTGGCTGCACATCGACACCTCCCTAGATGATTGGTGATCGACTGAAGTCATGCACATAGATCACCGTTTGTTGGAGCGTGCAATGCAACGAGCAATACAACTTTTGAGACACTTAAAACAGGTTTTTGGTCTCAGTAAAGCCGTAGATATTACGGGATACGTGAATCTATCCCACTGATGGAGAAATTCACCAACTTTTTCAAGGGGATGGAATTTCGCGTGGGCATAAATCCTACCTGAGTGTAAAACATTCTCCAATTTTCGAGGGTTGAACCCCGTGGTCCCAGCACGATTACCTTCGAGCTGCGTGCTGCAACAGTCGGACCACGATTTCGTTTTCAATTTTAGAAAACGATTTTCTAAAAAATCAAAGAAGGATGAAAAAGCACATTCAAACAATTTCCTAGATAGCCGAAAACAAAAATTTTTTGTTCGAACAAAAAGGAAAAATTTCTGCTCCTGCGATCGTTCAGACGAACGAACAAAGTTACAAACGAAATCAAACAACCTCATTCGTCTACGGGTGTAGCAGGCGATGAAAATGGTTAGGGTAGGCTTCAAACAAGAATCGAAAGGTGAGAAATTGTGGCAGAAAAAGACAGCAATAATAGTTGCCATAAAATCAAAAGTACAATAAAATCCTTCGAAGAATGGTGAGAAAAATTAATACACCGGAGTCTCACGTTATTGAGTTCCTGGTATTGTTGTCCGGTAGGTGGACAGAACTCATTTGAAAAAGGTACAATCAAAATAATCTCCTTAATTTGTGTTATACAAATGACTATGTAGGAAACGAGTTTTCCATTCCGCTGGACCAGCCATTTCATTAAATACACCTTGAGTGATTAATTTTAATTGCGTCATTCCCCTATCGTTTTTACATTCAAAGTAGTTACTACAACATGAGCTACTACATAGTTCAAATCTCTGCGGTGGCCAAATTCACAATGCTGTGTTTGCTGTGTGAGCTATGTAGCTATAATGGAAGCATCACGGGCTGCTAGCTCAATCTTGGTGCAACGCCAGTGATAGCCACTATCGCTCTAGCACTGCGGGTTCAATTCCTCTTGTCAAAGCGAAATTTTGCAAGGAAACCCAACACCTCGCATGGCCCCGGTTTCAATCAGTTCATTATGCGAGTTTGGAACGCTAGCTCGCAACATTAAACTCGTAGTTTCGCAAGGATTACTACCGTCCCAGATCTCGTCATCAAGCTGAGCGACGACAGAGTCTAGATGGTCGGCTGCTCTCCTGGCATTTCTAGTCCTCATCTTCTGGAGAATTTCTCTGGTGACGCTTGGGTAAAACGTCTTAACTCGGCCAACAGGAATAGCCGCCTTCATGGCCCTGCGGATTACATCAAACAAATGGTGCTCCTTTTGATGCACATTGTCGTTCCACGGATAATCGGCCGCTAGGCGTAGCGCAACCTCACTGAACAGACGCCAGTCTGTCTGGTCTAAATTAAGATAAGAACGTTGTCGAACACCAGAATAAGGAGCGAGAGAATTGGCGAGATCGATGTGCACAAAGATGGGAACATGATCACTAGACAATGTTGTTGAGGTAGACCATGAGCAAGCGTTGGAAAGGTTGGAAGAGACAAGAGTTATGTCTGGACTAGAAGATCGGCGGCTGGCAGGGAGACGAGTGGGCTGATCATCGTTTAAGATGACCGGGTCGCACTCCTCTGCCCATTCTTCGACGTCATTTCTTCTAGCATCAGAGCCAAGAGACGAGCAAAATGTATGAGCATTAAAATCGCCCGCAAATACAGACGAGGATGAGAGGGAGCAGTCGTTAGGGGTCGTTTATACTTCCGCCGCGGCGCGGCGCGGCGAGAGGCAATACAGCCATATCGATCAAGCGGGGCCGCCTGGCGGCGCCGCGAGGCGTGTAGAGTTTTTCTGCTCGAAATCTTCCAACGGTGCCGCACGCGGCCGCCCCCTAGGTGCTGCCGCGCCGCCCGAGGAAAGCAGGCGGCGCGGCGGCCGCGTGCGATCCGAATTGACATAGTGTGCTTATTTTGCTGTTATTTCATACACATTCTCAATTTTGTTCTTCTGATTCATCTCTAAAATTCCTTCCAAGGTCCTGGGCGTTGTTTAGAGTTGGCTGGGTTGTGAAAAGTTCATTTTTTTAGCTCTTGAAATACTTTTTCTAGAGATAAATCGTTTTTGAAGACTCTATCCGCCTTCGGGTGCTGTGTTATGGTACGAAAAAACATAGATGTTCCTTTTGCACAAGAAATCACTCATTACAATCGGCTTTGTGTTATGTCAGAGCTACTCCAGGCTGTGTTTAACGTCATTCTGCGACGTCGCAGCGTAAATTCGACGCTGCCCGATTATACATCCTGGTGGCGCGATTTTTCAAGCGGCGCGGCGCGCCGCCCCACTTATTGCCGCGCCGCTACGCGGCGGCAGTATAAACGACCCCTTAAGCTGCTTCAGGAGAGGAATAGGGTTATAGGATGAGGGGAAAGAGGTGGTAGGGGGAATATAGATGTTGGAAAGCAAAAGGGGAGTTTTGAGAGGGAGATGGACCTGAAAGTATTAAAGAGTACGGTCCGTGGGAGTGGTATGAGGTGAGAGGGAAGAGTAGATAATTTGAAAGTGGCAACTCCTTCGCCAAGAGCTGACCTTGGAGCATGGAAGGCAGTGTAGCTCGGGATGTTAGGATGAGGATGGGTGGGGGATGGAGAGAGCTTGCTTTTTTGAACCATGATCACGTCTGGATGGTAAGTACGTGCAAAGAGAGAGAGAGAGAGCTCAGAAAGCTTGGCGCGAAGGCCGTTGAAATTTATATGTACAATGGAAAGGGGCGATTGGAGTTTGAGGAATAAGAGGTGGTAGGTGAGGAGCACAAAACACATAGAAAAGAAGAGTTATGATGCCTCACAGAGCTGAGACCCGACCAGGAGAGATGCACCCACCTTTGGCATCCGAAGCACTGGACGCTTGTGTTTCTACATGTGACATCCATGCCGCACGTGGCGCATGGGTACTTCTGAGCGGGTCCAGGATTCCTCTCCACGCCGGTCCTTTGTAAGAGAATCCGAAGGAAAGCTGCGGCCGGCCAGCACCTCTCCCATGACTAAAACCTTCTTCGTGGAGGGGATGACGTCGGTTTGCACGGATGTGATCTTATTTTCCTCCACACTGCCACGGCACGAACGTACGACATACCGGCAGCTACAACACGGGTGCTGCCAATCTCTTTGTGCCGGCGTACTAACGCTATTGTGCCGACGTACTAAGCCCCGACTGTCTGAGTGAGAGAGGCCTGAAGATGTGGCTAACCTCTCACACTCCAAAAATCGTATTAGGACGTCTTGTTGCGAATTTTGGAATGCCTGCTGATGAAGCACCATTGGTGTTTATCATTGCTGCTAGTTTCTGTTACCCTGTCTTCCTTTTCGAACTACTTGTTGTTTTTTTCGTGTGATATTTCTTGTCAATAAACTTTTTATGAATAATGCTCAAAACCGTTTGTCCTAAAAACACCATCGCAAATTTTTTGCAGCAAAGAATCCCATAGGCTACGGTAGCTATGTAAATGAAAATTTACTCTCCGTAACCTGCCGTATACTACAAAAATTCTAAACGAACCTCATCTTCGTATTCAGTGCCGAAAAAATCCCTCTAGGCGAAGTTTTCTGAACTCTGGAGCCCCATGGGGCACACTACCATTCTAAGCCCAAGCTTTGTTCCGTTGGGGTGGGGGGAGGGCGTAATTTGGAGGTACAGAACACGAATCAGAAGCAGGGTCCAGCAGGTATGGATAGCTTGCCAACGGGTGGCGGTGAGGGTCGTAAAATTTTTCGGGGAGAGACGAAAAGTCGGAAGGGGGATCGTGAAAATTTCGGGTGGAAAAATATAAAAATTTATGAAAAAAACACACAAAAATGATCTACAAGTTGTAGAAAAGTGGTTTCTGAGAGCTAAAAACAAAATCGCAAGTGTTACAATCTCCGAAATTTTCGTACACGGACTGACCACCGAGAGAGGGGGTTGTAAGTATTCCACGGTTCTTGCCAATGGGCTGCTGGACCCTGATCAGAAGTCCTTTTTTGTGCTCTCGAAGAATATGGCAGGTTATCGTAGCTGAATGGTATTATGTCTATGGGGCTCTTGACTTTTTGATTCACAACTTTTTTCACTTAGGCAGCTAAAATTAGACTTCTACGACTACCCTGGAGGTGAATAGGCGATCAGGAAAACATGGCTGAGTGGATAGTTCTGGCAGCCCGATCTGGTCATTCCCTCGTAAAAGTAATATGTTCCCAATTGTTGCACTCTGTCTCCTGCTCGGTAATCGGTTCGATAAATATTTATAACATCATTCTACATTCAAAGGCAGTGGTCGCGCTCAAATATGCTCGTCTTATTTTTCCCTCTAAACCCTTTTCTGGGTATAGAGTAGTAGAACCTACAAGAAAAAATCGCGAAAAAAAAACGCTGTTCTGGGCCGAATTCGAAGCCTAAACTTTCTTGTCTTTTGATGGTGGACGAGTCCAGCCCACATCATCGGTATCGATGATCTCTAATATCAAGAACATCAGCTGGCTTGAACTTGAATTTGAATCAATGAACTTTTGGATTTATTGATTGCTTCGCATGAGACTGATCTTTCTGTGCACGTTTGCACGAACTGGAATTTTAGGGTCTTAATAACTCTAATTCTAGCCCGTTTTTCACCACGCTACCTTCATAGTTTTTGAGCTGTTTTATATCTAAGCTGATTTTTGTAGTTTTTTCGATAACGTTCTCATCGTAACCACTGCCTTTAAAGGCAGCAGACACGCTCAAAAATGATATCAATTTGTGGATTAAACTGAAGGTCTGAAGCTGTTAGTATTCAGAAATAACGAAAAAGACTTGTATGGTGGATATCAATGAGAACTACAGTAAATGCACCACTATTACTGCAAATTTTGTTGATGAAATTAGCCCATATACAATACCCGCGCTACGTTTTGTAAAAACGGGGAGCATCTGGCAAACTTGGCAAAAAAGCGTCCGATGCATGTCACTTTCTTGAATGAAGACTTTTTTAAATTTTGAAAACGCTATCATATTCACAGATCCAATTGCTACCTAATTATGTGCAATGTGAGCCGAAGTTCCCCCAAATCGCTTTGTTTTCGAAGGAAATAGTTTTTGCAATCGGTTTAAAAAACCGTCGCGCGCGGCGAAGTGCGGCGAAACTTTGAGCAGTAATTGTACAAGTAATGGGGGAGCAATCTGTATGGTTTCTTCATAAATTAGTTGCAGGTAAGAGCATCTCGAGAATTGTTCAGGCTGAACTTTCGAAGCCCTTCATTTAAGAATCTGGGGCTTTCACAACAAAACTCCGACTTTTCAGGTAGTTCTAAAGCGTGTTTAATGAGGGATTTCGAAAATTCAACCAACACAAACTTCGAGATTCTCTCACCTGCACCTAATTTATGAAGAAAGCTTACAGATTGCTCTTCCATTACTTGTATAAATACTGCTCAAAGTTTCGCCGCACCTCGCCGCGCGCGACGTTTTTGAAAAACTACTGCAAAAACTATTTCCTTCAAAAACAAAGCGATTTTAGGGAATTTTGGTAGCAATTTGATCTGTGAATATGATAGCGTTTTCAAAATTCGAAAAAGTCTTCGTTCAAAAAAGCTGCATGCATCGGACGCTTTTTTGCCAATTTTCCCAGATGCTCCCCGTTTTTGCAAAACTTAGCGCTGGTATTGTACCTGTTACTGGCGGGAGGGTCGATGAATCACCAAGGATCCCACATGGTAGGGCAGCATTTGTACTGTTACTAGTCTATGCCGATGAACCTAATACACTTCATACAAGGCATACAAGGTAGAGAGTTGTTTTTATTCTCACCCTATTCTCACCCAAATCTCTGCTAGCAATGAAGCTTGCTTGTCCTGAGATGTCACCTCTAACTTCTCGGTGGAAACCATGCTACAATCAGATCGCGTCTAATTCCCAATAACGAATGCGAGGATCTCCTTCTCATCTGAAGTTTCTGAACTTTTTGCAAAGCGCGACAACCGTGAGATTAACGTAATTCGTCTCGTGTGCTTCTTTTAATAGTTCTATTCAAAACTTCAGTGATGTATCATGAGGCTTGTTGTCGTATTTTTCTGTGCGAAGCGAGTTGTGTTTCCGTCCGTGGCCTCTTTTCGAGGCACGTTTGATTTGTTTTCAAATTATTTTTTCTGTTGTTGCTTTTAACGTTTCCATTATGTTTAACACTTCATTTGTCGTTTTTTTTTATTTTTCTATGACCTGGTTGTACTGTTTCTATTTCAAGATGCTTAATTATGCGCACCTCTGCGTGCATAAATAAATAAATAAATAATTAAATAAATAAATAAAAAGACGAAAACAAATCGACGAAATTAAGATATAACGGTACGTTCTATATTGGCCCAGAAATGGACGAGTTGTACGGCACTGGCTGAAATAGCGGAGCTAGCAACAAATTTGTTGGGATAACGACGCTAATGTACTCCTACGGCCCTTTCTCGAACGCTTACGCCGTTAGAAGCCTCTAAAGTAATCTAAAGTGGCCGCAATCGAGCATTGAATACCTGTATATACTGCACCTGTATAATTCCTTGCTCCGCCCATCGATACGGGCGGAGACCGTATCGATGGGCGGAGCAGGGATGATTTCGTGACTGACTACGGCTCAAATACGGTCATTTGGACTCGTTTTTAACGCTTGCAACTTCGTGAAGGCTCTTCTAGGGCCTGCACGACCCCACTAATGTAGTTATCTCAACAACTTTTTCGAGCGTGTCTGCTGCCTTTAAAGGCAGCGTTCACGATAAAAAATGTGTTTCAGTTTCCACTAGGAACGGGTAGTGGAGGGGCACATTGTAACGTTGACGTCGAAAGAACGCATGAAAACGAGCCAGGAAACGCTTTAAAAGAGCCCGAAGTTGCCACTTCGAGCGCAAGGCAAACCCCAAAAGCGCAACACACGCCCACCGACGTGAACAAATGAATGCTCGAGATCGTGAGATGAGCGATGATTTCCGATCACTATCCCCGTTCCTCCCTTCATTCTCAACTTTTCTCTTTGCTCTGGTCAGCTCGCATACATCGGATGCAAAAGACGGAAGTTGCGAGCCTCGGACAACTCGTCCACCATGTTTCCTTAGCACAATTTTTGAGGGACCATAACTCCGTTCCCAGAAGGTCTTGTACGATTTCAGAGACATCATTGGAATCAGCATGGGGCCGTTTCCAAGATAGGCGGTAAAACAAAATAACGATTTTTATCGTGAACACTGCCTTTAAAAGACAACGAGATCCACAGCTACTCGGCGCAATAGACCGCGCGCTTCGCGTCGAATCCGTTCGGTTGGTATAAAAAATGGGTTGCCTATTCAAATGAACCCGACTGCAAGAATGTCAAGGTGCTTGTTGTCTGCACACAAAAGCAATAAGTTTTGTTTAGTGCAAGAACTCCAGCTGTAATAAGAAGGTATCTTAATCCCTTAAAAAAGTCGAGTTCGTGGCGTGGAAGAGCCGTGTGGACACGCGGTCTCTTGACAGTTACAGAAAGAAACTGCCCTCCACGGCTAGTCGGATTTATAACCAAGATTGTGTGCAAATCATGAATGATTTTCTTTTTAACTATGACCGCGTACGAACCTGTTCCATCATTTGTGCTCGCACGGAGCTTCTGCTGGTCGTTTCGCAGCCTTGCGCCACGTGATTCGGCCGGAATCATACTACCGTCGAGGCGATGTGTGAGAAACAGCAGAAGCGATCAGTCGCGGCGATATTGCGCTTCTGAGAAAATCGATTGTCTTGGCGAGCAAAACAGCATCTCGTTGAGTGAAATGGGATGGGGTCCTTATCCGAGATTGGATGAAACTTTTGTTTTCAACCACATTTCGGAAATATTCGGCAGATATGCATTTCACCGCGATGACATTGGCTCCGCTTTCCATTGGGCAACGCTGCAAAAAAAAATCGCGGCGATATGCACATTTGCTGAAAATTGCGTCAATGCGGTAGGAAACGGAGGTGTTAATATTCTCGGATTTCCAAAACTGTCTTTGTACTTATAAAAAGAAGCGATTCTCTCCAGAGCGCAATATCACCGCTATTGGTCGATACCGCTTTTTCTCACGCATCGCCGCGACGGAAAAATGGTGCCGGCTTTCCTCTTTAAGGCCGGAGTCATACTTCCCGCGACCAGCGACAGCGACAGTACACATCAAGCATATCGATTTTCGGTCGATATAGATAGTAAACATTGCGTCGCGTCGCTCGTCGCTGGAAGTATGATCCCGGCCTAACACTTGAGAGACCGCCTGCTCCACGGCGAATTTCCACAGCCGACCGGTGCGCTCCACGGCTAATCATTTTCGTGAGTGACATGTGTGGACACACGGTCCGCTGTAACCACTTCGATTGGAGCAGGCTTTCTTAAATGGTACACAACCATCGCATTTATCGCACTTCCACTCCACCTAAGAGTTTATCGCTCTACAAAAAATTGGAGAGAAACCATTGTGAAGCAACGATCATTCACTTCCTCACGCACCTGGTGTATTTCGAATTTGAAAGGCATTTCAACTTCGCACAAACAATGTGCTTTGAAACAGAACTTTTCGCAAATTTTCGGGAGTGCTGGTCACAAGCTAAAGTTTTTCTCTCGACTTCTAAAATTTCCGTAGGTTACGGCAAATTTATACCGTGATAATTGATAGGACTGCACCGTCCGAGGCAAACCCGAAGAACTTGGAAATTTTAGAAAAATGGATGGACACCAGGTATGTGATGCCCTAATAAGCCTCATGGAGAACTAGAGGTCTCAGAGACTTTGACCTGCAATGGAAACTGATGAGAATTTCATCAGAAATCCAAAATGGGAGTCACATTCGTGATCACAACCCCATAATGGCCACCTGGGCGAAGACGCATCAAACCCTGAAACGTATGTATACTAATGGATAACGAAGTGCAGACACCAAATATTCTATTAAAAGTCGTGGAACGAACCCCATTTCATTTAACACCTCCGCAGCGAAGTTTCGGCACAATCTTGAGCACTGAACTATCGGCGGGCTTTCAGGTCCCCCCTCCCCACCAGTTACCCTCCACTCGGGACTTAGCTAGATCTGAAGCAGAGTTGACGGATGGTTAGGATGACTAACCTACTGCAGTCGACGAAAATTTTATTGGAAAATGAGGAGTAAACACCAGCTCCTTCCTTATTCAACAACTCTAATAACCCTCGGGGTCAAGGCAGCAAAATTTGAAAATTTGATCTACTGCAGTTATCTCATTTAGCTGACGCTGTTAGTTCGAAAATCCACTAGTAAACCTCAAGTTCGTTATAAACATCGTTGATAACACCTCTTAGCAAAGTTTGGGACAACTTCTTTCCAACTACAGAAGCTCGTAAAATTCGAAAAGTGTCATTTCCGGAGATACTGGTAAAGTAACTAGGAAGGCTCAAAACGCTTGATCATTGTGACTGTAAATAGATTACAACATACGGAACCAATTTTTATTCAGGAAAGGTTTCACTTCTTGAAAGTTCAAAAAAATATTGAATTATTATGACGTGGGTGCGCAGAGTGGACACGCGGTCCGTTAAAGGCACTGTTCGCGATAAACTTCATCCTCGAATTTCCCATGACAAACGCTTCTCTTGGCTCTCAGAAGCAGAACAGCGTCGAAACAACGGGACGAAAAGCTACCCAGGAGCCGCAAAACGACTTAGAAAAGGGCAAACCCCGCCGCTGTGGGCAAGTCCCGCCTCTCTCCGACCTTCGACGTGAACAAAGGAACACTCGAGATCGTGAGATGAGCGATGGTTTCAGATCAAAAGCCCCGTCCTTCCCTTCATTCTCAGCTTCTCTCTTTACTCAGGTTAGCTCGCTCACATTGGCTGCAAAAGACGGAAGTTACAAGCCTCGGACAAGTCGTCCACCATTTTCCCTAGCTCAATTTTTGAGGTACCATAACTCCATTCCCAGAAGGTCTTGTACCATTCCAGGAGCATCATTGGAATCAGAATGGGACCGGTTTCAAGATAGGCAAAAAACAGAAAAGTGATTTTCATCGCGAACAGTGCCTTCAAGTGTTAAAACTCCTGCTGGCGATGCTATGCATCCTTCTAAGCTTTCTGGGTCAGAATTTATTATTGAAATTGATCGCTGGTATGGTAAGTGTAGGCTCATGTCTTGAAACACGCATACTGTCGATGAGGGCGCAAAGCGAAAAATGCTTCAACTCGTCTTACCGATTATTAAGTTCAATGATGAAATCAGTGTCTGGACTGTGATCGTTGGAAACCACTTTGTTTTGAGTGGTCTTCCTGCATCTCGAGAGTTTGCTGCGACGTAAAGACGAGCGGCGAGAGCGTGACCTGGATCTGCCAGAGCTTCTTTTCATCTTCGGAGTCGTGAACCACCTCGTTTACGACCTCCTGCATGCTCTCACTCAGGGATGAGCGGAGTTCCGCGTTCCGAAAACAGCAGTTTCGCGCGTTTTGGCCTTCCGCGTTCTGCGTTTCGAAAACCGCGAATAGTGCTGCGGAACGCTGAAATGGCGAAACAAAATTTGGACTGAATACCAATTGTTTGTGCATAACTGCCGACTTTCTTTTTGGCAGCCAAAGCTGCGGCCTTCTCTGTTATCATCATAACATTAACTTAACCCTGTTTCAGACCACTGAAAGAATTTATATTTCTCTTTCTCGGGTGAAGGTTTTGAAATCACAATCTGGGAGTAATCCTTAGGTAAAATAGAGAGGTTCCATCAAATTGCAAAAGATTGCAACGTAGAGAAATTGAACTTTCTTCATAAATCGGGGACCTCACCTCACCAACAATTGCGCTACATATTTGTGCTACAGCGCGTGAGCTTGCCTATACGTACGCAAGGCTGCGGCATGGGGGCCGTTGACTGCAGTGGTATTAGCTATGCTATTTTGTTTTAGGGGGTAGAAGAATACTGGCCAACCGAGCCTTCACTGGATGACAATCCTTACGACTTTTTGTTCATTTACCAGGTTGTTCAATAGGTTTTGTCGTTCGATAAGAGAAACACAATTTTATGGTTCAAAATACACTTTATTATTCAGTATAATCTCCCTGGGGCCGTATCAGGGGTGTGCGTTAACGAATTTTCAATTTCCGTAAATCGTAAACCGTAAATCGTAACCAGCAAATAATAACCATAACCTTCAAAAAATTATTACTCTGGTGAAACAAGAAATTGAATACGTTCTATATGAGAAAAAATTGTTTCAAGAGTTTGTTGCTTTCTGAGCTGCAGGTGTATCTTCCATTTTATCCAAATTATCTCTGTTCATCCTCGCGCTTGTGCGGAGCGAGGAAAGAGACCGCAAGAAGAATTAGGTTTAAGAAACGCAGCTTACGCGCGCAGACGCACGCGATAAACGGAAAATTGTTCACTCCGAAACAGAGGATAGCTAGGAGTTTTAAGGAGAATAACAGTTCTGCATATTTGAGTGTCCAACGCAGACTCGGTATACGCTTCATGCAGTGCCATTCTCACTAAAGGCGTCATAACATCCAGTACCAGAGGTGGTTCAACCAAAATTTGTTTTGCTACGGCAAGGAGCCGTTTACGTTCCTCCTCTTTCACACATAGGGCTGGTTCAGAATTCCTGAAGTTGTCTAAAAAACATGCATTGCCACTGTCCTTAGGCCAGTTTAGAAGTCTCATAGACAGGTCTCTTAGAAACTAGCTCAGTTGTTTTACAAATTTCCGTCCTCCCTTATTTGTTGTTATAGGATTTTATTTCAATGTTTGTGTTTTATGACTACAAGCGTGAGATTTGTTTGCGTACAAATAAATAAATAAATAAATAAATAAATAACACATGCTAGTAAACGTAAATGTAGACCTGCCTGCGGTGCTACCTGCTACCCGTAAAACTACCTACTGTCCACCGTTTCACCTACTATGTACATATTAAGTTGCGTTTAGTATTTGACAGCTAACCGCATTCAATGGGAGCGTCTTACCTGTATTTCTCTGTTTCCGTTATCACTCATTCCACCACTGCTTCCTAGATATTGAGAACTCTGGAGGTCCGATTCAGCTGTACGCGCGCGTATCTTCTGGGCAACAGGGACACAATTAAATTTGTAATGCCTCCCGCGGATGTTAATGTCGTTGTAAGTCTTTAAACGAGACAAGATGGCCGTATTTGAGCGATTCTTTACGGCCTACTCTGAGAACGCCGCCCACTTGTTAGCGAAACACCGATGATATGTATGTGATCTGCAGCACAGCTTCGGTAGCAAAGCTCAAGTTATTCTCCTTTATATCCACTTTATATCGAATGGCGGGCCAAGAGCACTCTCTGAAGCCATTTTGGGCATAACTAGACCGCTTCGCACGTTTTTTTGGTCTAATCTACTTCTTGGAATCAGGACAGTTGCTCATAAAAAAAGGGAGTCTCTCGTAGAGAAAGATTGCGTCGCGTCGTAGTACATTGTTATATGCGGTAATCGGTCGCTGTTGCGGCAGTACGTCGCAGTGCGGTGCACTGACAGGCCGGGATCGTACCTCCGGCTACGAGCGACGCGGGGTGGTGGCCATCGTGTATCAACAGCGCTGAGAAGGGGGGAGAAACGGGGGAGGAGCGGGGTTCCTGATTGGACGCAACAGCCGGGGGCCGGGGCAAGCCCGTGTTGCGTTCAATCGGCAACCTCGCTCCTCCCCCGTTTCTCCCGCCTCAGCGGTGTTGATACACGATGGCCACCACCCGCGACGCGACGCAATGTTTACCATCCATATCGACCGAAAATCAATATGCCTGATACGCCCTGTCGCAGTCGCTGGTCGCGGGAAGTATGAACCCGGCCACACGGGTGTCAGCGACAGCGACCCAGCCAAATTCAGTATTCTGTACTCCTCCAGGGTGTTTCTCTGCCCTGAGCGACGGCGACGGCTGGCCCTCAGAGACAGCGACGTAGCAGTGTTCTGCTGCCGCGATAGGTCTGTGGGGTATAACAATTGCCTTAGACGGCAGCTAGTGAGACGCGCCCAACGTGGAGCATGTATCCAGCGCCTCCAACTCCGACCGTGCGTTCGGCGTTACTGTGCTTATCTGGGCCGAATTCCGGTCCGCAATTGCGTCTCGACACGCTTTGCGGCCGCACGCTCCTGACTCAGAAGAGCTTCCAGCGCCTCAGCCGCCAATCTGCTGACTCTAGGTGGGTTTTGGACTCTTGAAACTAAGAAAAATTGGAGAAAAATGTATAAAAAAGCCACATCGAGTCGGCTTTGGCGCTGGAAACCCGACTGACTCGAGCGCGTGCGGCTGCAAAACGTGTCGAGACGCAATTACGGACCGGAACTTAGCCCAGATAAGCACAGTATTATGACAGAATCACGTCAAAGGTTGATAAGCGATTCGTGTTGTAGTCACACGCAGGAGTTGGTCCCATCTCCTGACCAAAACATTAGTATACGCAAATTAGGAATAGAGCGACCAATCGGAGATGCCTTGTAATTTCCTTCCATCGCATGCATTTTTAATTACGAAAATTTACGATTTACGGTCTGAAATGTCGTAAATCGTAAACCGTAATTACGAAGCCAAAAAACACCGTAAATCGTAAAATCGTAAACCGTAATTACGCACACCCCTGGGCCGTATGCAAGATGGGACAGGGGCAGTGCAGTCGACGCCTTTAAAGGCAGTGGTCGCGATCAAATATGCTTGTCGTCTTTTTCTCTCCAAATCCTTTCCTGGGTCTCGAGTAGTAGGACCTATAAGAAAAAATCGCGAAAAAACCACTGTTTTGGGCCGATTTTGAAACCTGAACTTTCTTGTCTTTTGATGGTGGACGAGCCCTCTCCACATCATCGGCATCGATGACCTCTTATATCAAGAACATCAGCTAGCTTGAAATTGAATGTCAATCAATGAACCTTCGAATTTATGAACACATCTAGTCAAAAACATTAACTGGAGTGCTTTCTTTCATTATTCAGCTGTTTTTATTCGTTAAATTTGCATTTATTTCGTCCTCTGAATGTCGATGATTTTTGACTGCTCGGCATGAGACTGCGATCTGTTTCGTCATCGCTGTGCACGTGTGCACGAACTAGCTTCTTTGGGCCCTAGAAACTCTATTTGTAGACCGTTTTTCACCGCGTTACCTTCATAGTTTTTCAGCTGTTTTTCATCTAAGCTGATTTTTGTAGTTTTTTCGATAACGTTTTTCATCGTGACCACTGCCTTTAAAGGCAGTGTTCACAATGATTTTCGTTCCCGAGTTTTTCACATAAAACACCAAGTGTTACCAAAATTACGAAAAATCGGCGAGAAACGCATTAAAACGTCGTTTTTCAGTGACATTATTCTATAATATGGACTAGTTGTCCGGCTGGTTGAACATGTTCATGGTGTTTTTCACCGGTGGAAAAGTGGGTCAATCGAAAATAGAAGAATATTTTATGCGAAGCAGGTTTAGTTAGGGCCTTAAGGAAAGAACGGAGCAATAGTGAGTAGCGAATTGCAAAGTACGGGTCCACAAAAGATTTCATTGTCACAACAAAGACTTCCTGTGATACTTAAAAGGCGAGATGATACCTAAGGATTTCGTGTACCTCTGGTGCATTTTTGTCAATTTCTACGTCATTTTATTTCTACCCGAGGGCCACTTAATATAGCGATTAATCTCGAAAATGAAGATTATCGTGATCACTGCCTTTAAAGATTGCCATTTCTCACAAGTCAGGAAACGCATGTGGTGCCCCAAGAGGCTTTACCGCTGTGCCCCAGCTGCCCCGAGTTCCTAGCTGGGGCGGCTAGGGCACAGCGATGGGGCACGACATACTTGTATTGACTTGTGACCAACCATGATAGACGTGTCCTGTCTTGTGAGCAATGGCGATCTTCGAAGGCACCGACTGCACTGCCCCCGCACCAACCGGCACAATCTTGCATACGGCCCCTGAACATTAATACACCTGCTCCAACGATCCTCCAATCTGTGGATCCGATCCCTGAAGTGAGAATCCGGAAGGTCTGCAAAATACGCTTCAACAGCCGTTATGACCTCTTCATTTGATGAAAAACGCTTGCCATGCATAATATTTTTGAGTTCCGGAAACAAATGGAAGTCGCCGGGGGGCAAATCTGGTGAATACCTTGGATGCTCCAACATTTTGAACTTTAATTCATGGATTTTAGCCATTGTCAAAAAGCTCTTGTGAAACGGTGCATTGTCCTGATGAAAAGGGAGTTTTTTCTCCAGCAAACCGGGTCTTTTTCACGAATTTTTCCCTTCAACTGGTCCAAAAGGTTGCAGTAATATTCAGAATTAATTGTTCCACCAGTTTGCAAGCAATCCACAAACAAAATTCCTTTCGCATCCCAAAAAACTGATGCCATAACCTTCATGGCCGATTTTAGGACACGAACTCGTTTCGAAGCCGAACAACCAGGTTCACACCACTTTTTGGCCTCTTGTTTGATTCAGGGTCATGGTGATAGACCCAAGTCTCATCAATAGTGATGCATCGACGCACAAAATCCACTTTATCCCTTTTAAAACGCTCCAAATGTTGCTGAGAAAGCCGCATTCGAATGTGTTTTTGTTCCATTGTTAGCGATTGCGGCACCCATTGTGCACACAGCTTTCTAAAACCCAAAATTTCACTTAAAATATGGTTCACACTGCCTAATGAGATGTGTAGAGATTCTACTAAAGATGTACTCTCTCAGTCAATCGACGATCTTCCAAAACCATATCCTGTATTTTGGCTATGATTTCTGGTGTTGATGCGCTCTTTGGACGTCTTTCACGTGGATCGTCTTCAAGGCTTGTACGACCACGTTTAAATTCAGCAACCCTTCTTTCTACTGTTCTAATTGTGGAAGAACAATCATTATACACTTTTAACATTCGTCCGTGAATTTCTTTTGGTGCTACACCTTCCAAAAATAAGAATTTTATCACTGCACGATATTAAATTTCTTCCATTGCTCAAGGCACGGCGACACTAAATGGCTTGTAAACAAAGATTGAGTTGAAAGATTGAAATGGAACTTCACATACGTTCACATGAAGAGTGTACCAACAAAACAAAAAAATTGAGCTAGCAGCAACGCCCTCTCTTATCGAACGACAACACTTATTGAACAACCTGGTAGATGAACTCAACAAAGCGTCCTCAGCTAAAGGTTTTGGCTCGGAAATATCTGCCTGCTCCCTCTACATCGGCTGAGTCCAAACGTCTTTTCTCCATTGCAGGAATCACCGTAAACGGTCTCCATAAAAGTCTTAATCCGGACTAGAAGAACTCATTTATCTCCATTACTACTTACGCCTCCTAGGCATCTTTAATATTCCTCACCGCAAACGCGGCAACCGCGTAACGCGCGTGATTAGCGATAGACTATGAAACTTTTTTCAGCGCGGCACGGGCGGGACGCTCGCGAAACAACTGTGAAATCTCTGGCGGCACCGCCAGGGCCGTGCGGCTTAAGATTCGGCCTCAACTGTGGCATGCACAGAGGTTCCTGGCTTGCATTCGTGTGCGGTAGCGTAGGATAGTCCTAGAAATATTTATGTTGGAGTGGGCCTAAACTGAGAAGCGAGTATTGATTTGAATGGTAAAACCGCCATGGTGTATGCGGTGTCGCTATGGCGGTGTTGGATGGGCGGTTCGCGAATGCAGCGCGGTGAAAACGTTCATAGTCCACCGCGCTTCCCGCGCGTGCCGCTGTTGCTGTGAAGATCATGAAAGATGCCTTGGGATATTAGCCTGATGGCGATTAAGCTTCTGACGTCTCTCTTGGATTGAATTTCTGAAACTTCCAGATTCCACAATAATCGTATTGCTTGTACGTTGTTTTTGCCAGCAGATTACCTAAACTCCAGTACGTCCCGGAAAATAGCATATTTAGATGCTGGCGACGAACCTATGAGCTTTATCTGCTGAAGACTTAGGCCCGTAGTAAAGTCGGCGAAAGTTTCAGTTCAGCCTATCTGAATCCATGTTCTGAAAAGAATTCAGGTGAGCCGCACACATTTCAGACGTACGTGTTGTAGGATAGCGACCTAGGCTAAACAGAGAAAGTCAGCAACAAACAAGTTAAGCTGAATCACTCAGTCAGATCTGACTGAATCGATTCAGTCAGATCTGACTGACTTCCTGGCTGGAGAAGTGTGAAACAGCGTGCCAGGTCAGGAGTGCGCTCGAGACTGTTTTAAGGAGCAAAGGAGTAACTTAAATAATTCAGCTGAGATTTCGGCTTATCAGTGTATCATTATCAAAATCATCTTCCACGAAACAAACAGCATTTCATTTTTCGATAAACTGAGCATGGAGTTGGTCGATTAGTGTATGACCACGTAGAGAATAATGGCCGGTTGTTCTTGTCAACACAGGTATCATCATGTCCTCATCATCCTGGCTTTGCAAGACCAACCGCTCGAATGCAATCTATTGCTCGATACGATTTCGGACTCGTCTGAGCCCTGTCTGAATCGTTTCGGGCTCGTCTTATCACCCATTCAGATGATCCTGACTGAGTGGTGGGTTTACTACGGGCCTTATGCAAGTTTGGGAGCAAAATCTTACAACACCGGCCCGATATGTTATAAGCAAATTCAGTCAATACTCGATTTGCGATAAATCCTCTATTTTCACTTGAATATTTTTGCATGCAATCTTCTATTTTGTTTTTTTTTCTCATACTTCTTTTTGAGAGAATAGGGCTCTGTCAATTACTGTTTTATTAAGGCAGAATATCGTTAAAAATGGCTTTTTTGAAGCAATGCTGTTTCTAAAAATTTGGGGAGGCCTAAGGAAGTCTTTTTGAAATTTTCCGCATTCGCGTTCCGAAAACCGCAGTTTCGACGTTTCGTGCCCGGTTTCGTAAAACCAAGAAACATAAATCTGCTCCGGAACCCGAAAACCGCCTTCCGAAATTTTGAATTTTGATTCCGCTCTACTCTGCTCTCACTGCTTACCATCGCTTCCCATTTCTTCGCAGTGCGTACGCCTTCTATAAAATCCGGGACTATGATCTCCCCGTTTGCCAGAACTCAGATGGTCGTGGAAAAGTACGTTGGCACATTAGGGGTTGCATTCCAGGGCAAACATCGAGCAGCAGCTGCTTCTAACAGCAGCATATGCTGCCAACGCATGCTGGGGTTCAAACCCTCGATATCGACAGCCTGTTCTGAAAACGGAGAAAGAATTCAAACTATCACCCTCTACAGCGGTGTTGGGCATGATCCCTATCACGGCCAGCAGCAACTCAGGCAGCCGGGGGTCCGATTCGGCCACGATAGGCTTTCGATCCGACTAAGAACAGCAAAAAATAACAATAATCACATTATCAGAATAAAAAAACACTTAACCACTATACGATCATGCCGAGATTGCAAGATAGGAGAAGCTGAAGATTAATAATCACTAAAAATATTATTACAATGATGAAACAAGAGAAACTACCTACTGTCAACTGTTTCACGTACTAAGCACATTTTCGATTGCGTTAGGTATTTGACAGCTAACCACGTTTAAGGGGTATGGTATACTATGTCGCTGTCATAAGCGACAGGCATGGAAGCAAGCACAAATCGCGGCGGGACCCGCATCGGAGCAGCGACATCGGTTGTCGTAGAAACAGTTATCGCGCGTGGAGAGCAGCGGCGTATCGCGGAGGGCTGACATACTGCAAATGTGCCGAAGCCTGTCGCTGCCGCTGTTCAGCGCACTGCGAATGCGACAGGTTTAAAGGGCGGGAGCTCCGCGACAGGCGGTCGCCGTCGTTGTGCAGAGCGACGCGACCGTGTCTCGTAAAAGTATACCATACCGCTAATGCCACCGTCTTACCCGTATTTCTCTGCTTTCCCTTATCCCTCATTCCACAACTTCTTCCCAGATCTTGAGAAAGCCGCCTGTCCGATTCAGCTGTCCGCGTATCTGCTGGGCAACAGGAACACAATTATACTCGTAATGCCTCTTCCGAAACGCTAACGCCGTTGTAAGCGTAAAGCGAGCCAAAATGACCGTATTTGAGCGATTCTCAGCGGCCGAATACAAGAACTCCCATGTGCTAGCGGAACCGCAACACCGATTATACAGTCGGTAAGAATCGCACTCATATGTACTTCGAGTTCCCTACTGAAGGTTGGCTCAAACTCTGTGCTCGTACGCTAAAAAATATGGCACTGAGCTTGCGCCAACCTTCAACAGAGATAGCAAAGTATCAGTCTGATCCGCGGCAACTGTATATTAAGGTGCGTCCGAATGAGAATGTCGGCCCATGCGGCCGGCGTGCTTTTCAGGCGGCCGTTGCTTTCGCCGCTTCCGGACGAGCATACGAAAAGTCCCCACCGCCATCGACTACGAACGGGGCCGGCACCGGCTGGCAGCAAGCACTGCGCCGATCAATCAGTGGGAGAGGGGACGGCCGTCGTAGAAATCCAACACTCGTCCGAGGGCCACATGCGACGGCCGCCTGCCAAGCACGCCGGCCGCGTGGGCCGCCATTCTCATTCGGGCACACTTTATCTAGAGCACAGTATTGGTCGCCCAGCACAAATTATTTTTTCCTATATCCGCTAAATCACTTGCAGAATCGTAACTTTATGGTGATTATACTGTAGATTATTAAAGGCAACGTAAGCACAAAAAACTCTATCCAATTTTTGCCGCTTTGTGAAGTTTAATCCCCATAGTTGAGAAATACAACCAAAGCGCCCCACCAAACGCTCGCATTGATGAGAGATAAAGGTTTCAGAAAAAAGGGTGAAGATGAGCGTTTAAGCCAGCGCTCACGCCTTTCTCGAGGGTGCGTTTGATGCGGACGAAGAGAAGTTAAATGGAGGAAATGATTTTGAGCTTCAAACTTTTGGGGTAAAAAACCAACGCTCCTCTTGTTAATTTTTGTGGACTCTAAGTAGGCTTAATCTTCTCAAAAGGCGGGCCAGAAGCACTATTTGAAGCAGATTTCGGATCGATTAGATTGCATCGCTCGACAGTTGTTCTTCATGAAAAACGCGAAAACGAGGTTCCTCGCGAAGAGTGCTTTTAGATTGCATTGCGTCGAAGGCGGTAGCTAGTGAGGCGTGAGCGGCGCGCAACGCGGATCTGTTATCCAGCGCCTCCAACTCGGACCATAGACTTCGCTCATTAATTTTAGTCTGATGAATGGACGGGGCTGCGACGGTAGATCACAACGGCTACGAATCGAAACCCAATTCTCCGGTGAGGCCGCCAACCCCGCACGGCCAGCCGCCTGGTCCATGCACCAGACTAAATTGAAAGCGTAAACCATATGTCCCGCGTTGTAATGATTGAATCAGGTCAACGAATGATAATGGGATCGTTCTGCAGTCACACGCCTGGGTTGGTCCATTCCCCTGACCAAAAGCATTAGTATACGCAAAGTGGGATTAGAGCAGGCCAATTTCAAATTTCAAATTTATTACATGTATTGCACATGTAAAGGGTATATAGTAGAAGCACACAAAAAATCCTAACAAAGGAATCTAAAAGCCATATTCACTAACTATAAAACCTAATAGCCACGGAAACCCAGTTGGAGATGTCTTGTGATTCACTTCCATTGCATGTATTTTTATTTACGAAAAATTACGATTTACGGTCCGAAATGTCGTAAATCGTAAACCGTAATTACGAGGCCAAAAACACCGTAAATCGTAAACCGTAATTACGCACACCCCTGGCCATGACACGCCTTCGATTCGACTACGATGCAGTTTGGGCGACGAACGAGCCACGATGCTCAGGACTGAACACTTCGATCGCTTGCTCCACAATTGATCAGGCGCCTATCGGCCGCACAGCAAGTTACGTCGGCATGGATCGGGAAGAGACTTCGCGTGCACTATTGAAGGTTGGCGCCAACTCGGTGCACCTATGTTATAGCACATGGCACCGAGTTCGCGCCAACCTTCAACAGTGAACGCGAAGTCTCTTCACGATCCATGCCGACGTTATAAAAGGGGCCCCATTCCATAGAGAGCGCAGTCGGCCTCTCGGGGCCGCTCCTGGGAAGTGATTACGAGTCACCCTTTGGACGATTTTTGACCGCTGAGGGGGTATCCCCCACGGTCCTCGGCAAGGGAAGCTTCCTCGCTGTCGACCGTGCCGAAGATTATGTCCTTGTTGCAGACTGCGGTGAGGGTGACCTCTTGGGGTGGCTTACGTTCTGTCCCAAGAAGGCGGAGCTTAGGCGAGGTGCGAATTACGGGGAGTCGTCGACTCGGAATAATTACCGCACTTTACTCACTGCTAGGGTCTGACTGCTATATGAGACACTATCCAACGAAGCAAACACCGTTTTTTCAGCAAAACATTTGTTAAATCATATTATAACAGAGTTTTGGCCCTTTCAGATTTTGTCAAGTATTCGGTTCACTAGGGATTCAAACTTGTTCTTTGTGAACGAGTAGTGAAGAATTCCGCGTGCTATTAAAACAATATTCGACAACTTGAATATTTAATCAAATATTCGAAGCAAGTTTCCGAATCCTCATTCAAATCGAATGAGAAACAGGTTTTCGAAAGCACTCTTTCAAAAAATATTGAGAAGTTCGATTTTTAAAAAATTCCAAATGCGGAAACTGTCCAAGTACAGTACTATGCCTATTAGAACCACACCTCTAATAGAAGTACACCAAAAAGAGAAGGCTGAAAGATATGGAGAAAGACACATTCTCTTTGAAGTACACCTCTACCAGTAGTAAGTTTCAAAATAGGATGAGGAATATAAATTTTGATTGTAAAACATTGGCTTAGAAGAGGCATTCAAACTTGGGTAGCTAAGTTTTCATGGTTGTTGATCGCGAATTTCATAGTTTAAAGGAACAGTCCAAACTCAGAGGTAATTTTTGATATTTTGGTCCGGTCGCCCTATATAGCAACCCTGCCAAGCGCGAAATCTCAATTCGCTCAAATAAGCGAGAAAAAGCTAGGAAAAAATCGACCACGCCCCTTTGAAAGAAAAATGTGTTACGCCCACTGGCAGGTTTCCGACCTCAATAGGGAAGCGCCGCGCGAATGATTTTATTCGAAATCTATGTTCTTCCTTTTGTTTTCGGTCTGGCTTTATATTGTGACCTGCTTCAGAATGATTGCTGCGAATAACGAGAAACTACAGGCTCGAGACAACTCGTCAGCGAACTTGTACCATTTCGAATTTAAAATATTTGAGGAGCCGTAACTCAGTTCGTAGTGAGTTCTGAGCGATTCTGGAGACACCATTGTGATCAGCGTGAAATGTTCTCCAAGATAGGCAGAAAAACGAAAAAACGATTCTGAGCTTGGACTGTGGCTGTAAAGGCACAGTCCAACCTCAGAAAGGAATTTTCGTTTTCCTGCTTATCTTGGAGACAATTTTACGTTGTTCACAATGGTGTTTTCAGAATCGCTTATAACTCACTACGAACGGAGTTACGGCTCCTCAAAAATTTCAATTTCGAACGGATATGAATTCGCGGACGAGTTGTCTCAAGCCTGTATTTTCTCGTTATTTGCAGCCATCGTTCTGAAACAGGCCACAATTTGAAGCCAGACCAAAAACAAAACGGATTTTGAGTAAATTCAATCGCGCTTCTCTTCCCTATTCAACTCGGAAACTTGTCGGTGGGCGTCACCCATTTTTTCTTTCAAGGGGGCGTGGCCGACTTTTTCCTCGCTTTTTCTCGTTTATTTGAGCGATATGAGATTTCGCGTTTATCAGGGGTGCTATACACGGTGGCCGTACTATAATATCAAAAA
This sequence comes from Aplectana chamaeleonis, assembly GCA_029168955.1. Taxonomy (NCBI): domain Eukaryota; kingdom Metazoa; phylum Nematoda; class Chromadorea; order Rhabditida; family Cosmocercidae; genus Aplectana; species Aplectana chamaeleonis. The sequence continues at coordinate 124,035 of JAPDOI010000924.1, forward strand.
TTACCCCTGAGCTTGGACTGTGCCTTTAAAGGCAGCGTTCACGATAATCACCCTAGGTGACTTTCCACAGGGAAATGGAAGTACACCTCTAAAACACACCCTAAAAATAGAACTACATGAGTGAATCATATCCCCGTTCGGCCATTGCTAGGTCTAAAAACCGAATACCTGCTTGGCTTTATCCGGAGTTCCATCCGCAGAAGTCGGAAGGAGAGCACAACATCATGAAACACTCTGCGATAATTAAGGCTGTGCAGGCCAAGAAGTTTCAGTCTGGATCTGTAGCTAGGTAAGGAGTAAGGGTAATTCAGATCTGGGACTATTTTAAAAATGAGGATCCTAGTGAAAGTTTGCTGCACTTTTTCAATTTTCGCTTGCAGTTTTCTAGTGCTCGGACTCCATACCTGGCTACAATATTCGACTTGCGGAAGCACGTATGTTCTATATAGCCGCAAAAAATTTCTTTATCATTGCTGTGAATATTTCTGAAAATGAAAAAGACAGTGCTTAGAGCTTTCCTTGCAATTTCAGCAGCATGTGAAGCGAAATCAAGATTGGGGCCATATAAAACACCTAGATCTTTTACCTCACCCCTATTTCTGAGGACAACGCCATTGAATTGATACTGTAATATTTGACATCTTTCAACATGAACAACATAGGTTTTCTCAAGGTTTACAGGTATATCCCATGTATTCGACCACATTAACAACTTAGAAACGGACTCAGCTAGAGCAGCATGAACCTCATTCTGGTTCTCTTAATTATATATGCCGTACACTTTTATATCATCGGCGTACATTTGAACTTTAACTGAGACATGTGTTTTCAAAAATTGAGGTATTTCAGAACAATAGATTAGAAACAACAATGGGGAGAGCACCCCACCTTGAGGTACACCGCTACAGCAAGGATATCTAGACGAAAAGCTGTTACCAACTTTCACCCACATATGGCGTTCAGACAGATATGATTTAATCTAGTTAAGTATACTATCGTCAATGCCTAAATGTTTGGATTGTATTTAGATTGTACCTGTTGTCCCTTTTACTATAATATTATATCTACTTCCTCATCTGCTCAAAATGGCCTTTCCTCAGTTGAATAGTGTCTCGTACAACATTTCCAGACCCTAGTAGTGAGTAAAGTGAGGAAATTAGTCCGAGTCATCGACTCCCTGCAATTCGCACCTCGCTCAGGCTCCGCCCTTGGGGCAGAACCTCCCGCTGCCGACCCCTTACTGCGGGCCAGAACATGAACCGCATACCTGTTGGGGAGACCCGCTCCAATCAAAGGAGTAGGACGCCTCTCCTACCGCCACGGACTTCTATAATAGGACGACGAGTGCTGCGTGGGAAACGGGGGTGCTTTGTCTCTCTGTGCCACGTAGTCCTATCGAACAGACCACAAGCTTCAGCGTGGGAAATAGGATGCGGCAAAGTTTTGCCTCGCTGCGCCGTGTAGTCCTATCGAACAGGCCTTGTGCTTCTCGGAGCAGAACGTTCTGCTGCAAAAGTTCCTTTCAACTCGACTAGGTTATCGATTCAAACGCCGAACGTGGCCATATCGGACCTCCCCAATAACGGGGGAGGCCAACCTCGCCACGGTCCGCATTTTCGCCTCGGTCCGCAACGACAAGGCCTTCATGGGAACCATCCCCTACGCATTCAAAACTGACCTTCAGGAAGCGACGCATGGTCACCTTCTCGGACGGGACTCGGATGGCCAACGTACTACCCCACGACTGCCTGATAAGGAGACCTTGAAAATAATCATACATGACTAGTGAAAAGCCGGGCTGTTACGTACATCCTATGCAACGCATCTGAAAATCTGGGCAGTCGATGATGACAGGTTTTGCTGGCGAACTTTAAAAAAAAAGTTTTTTCAGTAACCAGCGTCGCCGGGCGGCTAACGCCGCCCAGCGCCGCTGGCGAACCGGCTTCGCCGGATCGGTGGCCGGCTTCTTCGGCCTGTTCTAGATAGCCTATCAAAAAAGTAACAAAAAGTGAGTCAACAATTGTGTTGCCGAAAAAACGGTTCTGCTAGAAAACAATATGATGAGTCTGTTTTCATTCCAAGCCTCCATGCTGCGAATAATAGTTTTCCTGACGCCGTTTTGCCGCTGGTCGATAGGCTTCGACAAACGGTAAGCCGACTTGGCCCGCCTTACTCCATCAGTAATGTGCAGCATTGGTTTGGCTTTGCCGAACGATAAACCGGTGTTGCCGCCCGCTTCCCCCCATCAATCGCGTGTAGCATTCGTTCGGCTTCGCCTAACGAAAGAAAGGCTCCGCCGGCCTTCATCGACCAACCACGGGTAGCGTACGCCTGGCTCCGCCCAACGATAGACTTCTTTTGCCGGCCTTGCACCACGGGTAGCGATCATTTTGCTTCGCCCAATGATATACCTTTTCCGCCGGCCTTCCCCCATCAACCACTGGTAGCCATCGTTCAGCTCCGCACAACGGCAGACCAGCTCCGCCAGACTTCCACCTTCCACCACTGGTAGCGACCGTTTGGCTTCGCCCAACGATAGACCGGCTCCGCCGGCCTTCCCCCATCAATCACGGATAGCATGCGTTTGGCTTCGTCCAATGATAGAAATCCTTTGCCGGCCTCCTTCCATCAGCAATGTGTAAGATTGGTTAGGCTTCGCTCAACCATAGACCGGCTCTACCGTCCTTACTCCATTAGCAATGTAGAACATTGGTTTGGCTTCGCCAAACGATTAACCGGCTTTGCCGCCTGCTTCGCCCCCATCAACCACATGTAGCATTCCTTTGACTCCGCCCAACGAAAGCCCTCCTTAGACGGCTCCCCCCATCAACCGCGTGTATCATTCGTTTGGCTTCGCTAAACAAAAGACTGGCTTTGCGGCCCTCCCCCACCCGTGTAGAATTCTTTTGGCTCCGCCGAACGATTGACCTCTTCTGCCGGCTTTCCCTCATCAACCACGCGTAGCAAGCGTTTGACTTTCTAACCCGGGGTGGTAGTAAACCTCTTGAAAATGCCACTTAACATGAATGTCGAAGTGGCACTTGAGTGCAACTTCAGCTTTCAGAGGGTGACATAATGAACAGAAAACGGTGAGCTGAGTTTCGCTCCCCATTCAAAACCTAGCTAACGCACGAGATCGATCCACTCCCCGCTTCTTTCAGAACGGGGAGCAATGCCACTACGCTATTTCGTCGACTACCTGTTGTGCTATGTGAAATGCCATCTATGTAGGCGATCATGAGGCCAGTTGCATTGCCGAGTGGAAGAAATCGACTGTGTACACAGGTTTCGCGAGCTAGGTCTACCGTGACCAGCGGAATCGCCGTCGAGTGCACAAATTGATTGCATTTTATCGTCTTTCAGGAATTGAAGGTGAACTTAAAAATTATTAGAGCGTAGCGGGGGTGTCAGGAATTACTGAGTGCTCGCTTGGAATGATGAGAAGCATTAAATGAATTGGTTTTGATCGCCATGAAGCAGTGACGTTGTTCCGAAAAAAAAAACTTTCAGGCATAGCATTATCAGCACCTGTACTAATTTTACCATTACTACTAAAATTTTATTGTTAATGCTACTCCTATAATAATAATAATAATAATAATAATAATAATAATAATAATAATAATAATAATAATAATAATAATAATAATAATAATACTAATAATAATAATAATAAAAATATTAACAATAATAATAATAATAATAATAATAATAATAATAATAATAATAATAATAATAATAATAATAATAATAATAAGAATAATAATAATAATAATAATAATAATAATAATAATAATAATAATAATAATAATAATAATAGTGATAATAATAATAATAATAATAATAATAATAATAATAATCTTATATATAAAGAATGGAAACGGCGCGACCAGAAATCCGCGGAATTGGCTGCGCCTCAATAAGTATAATAAATGAAATGAATAAAAGAGTTTAGAAGCTCTATGAATATAGAAAAAATATAGAAACATTCAGAATGGATTAAATTCGATGAAAAAATAGTAAAAATAAATTTTTTAATCTGCAAAAAAAGTTCACAATTCTGTTAAAGTCTTTTAAACTTCTACGATCCAGGATGCATTCTGCTTATTTATTTGAATACGTAAAAATATTTGATTAAACCGGAAAAAATAAAAATGAAATATATGCAAAAATTTAAAAAATATATGCAATTTAAAAAAACCAAATATCAAGTACATTTAACATCAAAAAATTTTATTTGGATAGCGGATGATGATTCAGAAAAAATCGATTTTTTTAAATTTTAAATGGGATTTAGAATTGCTTCCTTTACTGTTTATTGATGCTTTGAATTTTCCAATAGGGTATACAAATGTTTTTGAATTAAAAAAATATGGTTCTCGTTAATTCTGCATTTCTGGTTACCTTCTGGATTAGTATGTGACTTTAATAAAATATTAAAAATTATTCAAGGAAATAGTAATGAATAGATGAAATTACTGATTAAATTATTTAATATAAACAATGAAATATATTTAAAAAAATTAACACTTAAATGAAACTTGAGAAAAGAAAAGAAACCTTGAATGCATTTGATAGGAAATACTATTTTGATGGAAAGTAATTAATTTACAAGAATTCGCTTTTTTGGTTTTTCAATAAGGCTTACAAATGCTGAAATGCGTTGTTTGTCCCGTCCGTTGAGTGTAGATTTCATTCATATCTCAGTCTTGTGTGGGTCCTCCAGCGAAACAATCAACCAGCCCTGCTTTTGCGGGAACATTATCAAGTTTATACCGTTTGCGTTTTTGCCTGCCAAATAATATGAAACTGCCACCACGATTGTCCTTAAAGGCAAGGTCTGGTCAAATTTCGACACTACCGAAATTTGGGTTAAATAGATTGGGCTGGCCTAGCTGAACATCGTCTGAACGTTTCACGAACTCTGAGTCCTTAGTTCTGGAGAAAACAGCCTCAAAGTCAGGGATTACGGTATTCAAAGAATGATAATCATGACTGGAATGACCGATAATTACACAGCACTCTTAGAGAATGCGTGGACAACCGCTAAAATATGGACGATGGCCACACTTTTCTGACTTTTCTGGATCATCGGCTAACGGAAGTGGCTGGAATAACTTGAAGAAGACCGGTTTTTACGCAGTTTTCGCATGTTCCTTGGGACAACCTGTAGCAAGAGCGCCGATTTAGCGGGAAATCTCAAAATCAAAATTCTGCCCGGACCCTACCTTTAATTAACCTGTTGCGAAAGAGAAGTTACTGGCAGTCTTTCGGTTGGCTGCAGTGGATTCTCTGGAGATCGCGCTATATGTAATTAGGGCGAGAACCAAAGGTAATTAACGAGGTCAGGGAAGAGTTCGCCCATAAGTAGCCAAAAAACGGGCTGAAACTTGCGTCTTTTTCAAATATGAACACATTTTTTCACCTAAACAATGCGATATTAATTGTTTGGAGCGAAACAGTCTCAAATCATATCAAATCTTGAAATATTCGCTTTCTCGGTCGGTGAATCGGTCATAAGTAGGTCAAAAATAGTTTTTATCAGAAAAGCAAATACATATTTCTTATCGGCTCGGCGAGGCGGAGCGAATGGTCCTCTCAGAACTTAAAAATGCTTACTCTGAAAGATTTTACCTTCTCAAGAGAAAATGGGTCATAAGGATCAACATTTGAGTTTTTCCGAAGTTTGAAAACATTTTTGAAATCAGCGCGACGAGTCGAATCGAATGGTGTTTTCAGGTTCTCGAAATGTCCATTCTGAACGCTTTTGACGTTTTCGTCGTGTTTTTCCGTCGCGGACGGAAAATCGCGTCGGCGACGCGCTTTTGGACACGTTTCGTGGGCGGTAGTGTAGGTCTGGAGGATTATAGCAGAGTTACCTCAGAACCCTAAATTTCAGGCGGAAAAAACTGTTCGAAGAATTCTAGAACATTCAGTTGCCGCAACTTACGCCGGTGCCTTAGGTTCATTTATTTATTTATATCTCTTTTGCACTTCAAAATAAAGCAATTATGTTGCACGCATAATAGTCATGACTCCAATAGGAGGGAAAAAGAGCAAAAACGAAAAGCTAAAAACCATGATGCACAATATCGGGCTACTACATATGCACAACAGCAAAGCCTGAAGTGGTAATATGTAGATCAGCTAAATGGCCAAGGTGCAAAAGAACTGGAGGGGGCTTTGTTCGCTCTGAGGCAGCGTCCATACGTCGCGAGAGCGTGCGATTACGCAAAGTCGCTGTTCATCAAGGGCACGCGTTTTGCTTCTCAGACAAAAACAGCCCATTTCCCGCCGGCCAAGTCGCGCTAGTAATAATAATAATAATAATAATAATAATAATAATAATAATAATAATAAAATAATAATATCAATAATAATAATAATAATAATAATAATAATAATAATAATAATAATAATAATAATAATAATAATAATAATAATAATAATAATAATAATAATAATAATAATAATAATAATAATAATAATAATAATAATAATAATAATAATAATAATAATAATAGTAATAATAAGAATAATAATGATAATAATACATTATTATATTGATAACAGTAACAAAATCAGTGAACACATTATTTTTATCATTATTAGTATGATTAATAGTATTATTATAGTCGATATTATTCTTATTTTTGCTAGCATTGTCGATATTGCTATTACTATTACTACTCACGTCAGAATAATCATTTTATTAATATCGGATTTATTATTATTATTATTATTCAGATAGTTTTTATTAGGTGGCCAGTCGTCATATGCTTATGGCCACCACTAATGTTTGCGCTTTATAAAAACCTTTGAGAAGCAGTCCCTTCTCAGGCGTTCAAGGGATAGGAGCTCTCCACACGCACAGAAAAGGAAGAGTTGTCCGGTTTATGCCGTTTGACACGTGACGCTACTTAATCCAAGCAGAGTGGTCCCGAGTGGAATTAAAGCAGCGAAGGCAAGACAACTCCTCCCTCAGTGTGTAGAGAGCCCCTTTACCGGCGTTCAACATTTCGATTACATCGAATATTCACAAACCTTCACCGGTAGAGTAAACGCGGAACAGTTCGTCCGATCGATAATAGCTGCTTCTCTGCGGGGCCACTTATGCAGTGCAAATTCTCTATAGAGTTACGCATAGTCGGGCGGCAAAAATAACGCCGAAATGTTGGGTAATGGAGGGCAGGCGCGAGGCTGTGTAGTTGCCCTCTACCAGTCACTGTGGCGGCGCGGCATTGTCGCCTGACTATGCATGGACCTTAGGTCTTTAGCATAAAGCACAGACCCGCAAAAAGGTTGCCGCCAACACTGCTCGAGAGTCTCACTCTTGCGAGAAATCCTCGCACCCGCAAAATCAGAATTTGTCTGTTCCTTAACCACTACTTACCTCAGGCTGGCCGCCGCGCTGCCCCTTAATTAATGATGCCTACCTCAGCTGTCAAAAAAATTCGTTAGAATTATTGCACTGATAGCCTCACTATATTCAAGCGACAGCTACAATGTAAGAAAATTTTTGAGGACAGAGGGAATTTAAAATTGAAACCGATTTATTTTTAGTCAAAGATAACATTCAACATTAACAGAGGTGTTCTTCAAAGACATGGTGCTGCTGATCCCCCATTCATCGTCGTGGCTTCGCAGACCTGTAAACATGCTCCTCTCACATGACCAGTATGCTGTTTAGCGAAATATGAATCTTTACCTTTTAGGTGCTATTCATACTCCTCAATGTCAGCCCGTGACGCGCGAGCGTGGCGTTGGAGTATGAGTACCCTGACGTCAAGCCGGCACGTGGCGCCCGTTCCGCCATGGCGGCGACGGCCCTTAACGACTTTTTCATAATTAGTAGTCCATCATCAATTTCATTCTGTTTCATGATAATTGATTCCAGTATTACACTTTGCTGCCATGATGGCGAACGCGTGTACAAAATTTGCTTGTTTGGATAAGTTGAGGCCCACTTTATTCGGCTCCGCCATAGCGTCGCCGCCGGAGCATTCGGTCTCCGCAAATAGCGTGATGCGCGCAGAAAGTTTTCATGCTTCGGCGCCACGCCCGCGCATCACGCGCTGGCGTTGAGGAGTACGAATAGCGCCTAGCAGCCAACTCGGGCCTTTTTCATAGATTCTTCGACCACTAATTCATTTTGAATCCTGTGCTCTTGAAGCATTCGAGCGAGCGCGAATTTTGTGGCGCGATTCACCAAAGTCACGTGATGAGACATTCATCATTTGAAAATTCGAGAAAATTTAACAGAAAAAATATGATCTCTTTTCGAAAATTCGAAAAAAAGATTATTTGAAAAAAATATATTTTCAAATTGGTTTTGGAATATAGTCGAAAATTTGGAATTCGAAAAATTAGTTTTTCGAATATATTCGAGAGTCCGAAATTCGAAAAATACCATTTACGAGTTTATTCATATATTCGAAAATCCAGATATCGAAAAATACCATTTTAGAGTTTATTCGAAAATTTTCAAAAATTTGAAATTCGAAAGAAAAAGGATTTTCGCATTTTTCGAAAAATTAGGGTTTTTAACAGGTTTTCCAAAGTATAGTATCAACAATAACGCTTCACGATATTCAGTTCTGCTGTAGTCAACCAAAGTACCGCAACAATAGCTCAAAAAAGACACGATAAAAAGAAAACACGCGAATGGGGAGAGCAAAGTATAAGGCTAACCTTTCCATTGTGAAGGGAACGCCTGGTGCATATTGACAATGTTCGCTATATTTACAATACCGAGTGCTGAAAAAGAGGGTGTCATTGTGTGTTAGGGAACAAAACGGCAAAAAAAGTAGGAAATATCGAATGAGTAAGAGTTTACTCATGAAGGCCTAAACAAGAAAGAACAATCAATGGAATAAGGAATCAAATACTCCAACGAAGGAGAATTTGATGAAGGAAATAATGCCAAAGACGAGAGATATTGATCAAGAGGAAAACGGGTGTCCACGGCTGGCGCGTGAGCTTTGCTCCAATCATCAGCCACTGTCTCTGAGGGCGACCAAAATCTACTCGGGAGTAGATTTTCGGAGATGGCGACCTCGCCATCTCTCTCTCCTCTACGACACACTATTTCTCCGTCCTCTCGCACAGAGAACGAGATGACGCTCTTGTGCCCCTCATGTGAACGAGAAGACCACCCGGAAATGGCTGCGAAATGTCCTCATGAGGTCGACGTAATGTCGAGCTCTCGTGTAATTTTTCGATTTTCGAGCTTCTGGCACCCTAATTAACAATTCTACGAAATTGTGTCAAAAACTTTAGGTGCCACTTAAGTGGCACCTTAAGCTCATCCCTACGTCCCGCTCTCGCCTGGTTTACTACCGCCCCCGGAAAACTGGTTTCGTCGCCCTCCCCACCAACCGCGTGAAACATTCGTTTGACTTCACCGACTGGCACGGCCGTAGTTATACACCGGCGGTACGCTGCGGAAACATCAAGACAACTACCACTTATGTGCGTCCCGACTGTGCTGAGGCATTCCAAAAGCAGCAGTTGTTCCAGAAAAACGCGCAGGAAAACCGCACCGAGCAGTTACACACGCCGCGGCACTGTACACTGTATCCTGGCGGGACCTACCCTGTTGGACATTTGCCAATTTCCATCAGCTGATTATTTTTCAGATCTAAATTTGTTAAAATATCATCAAAACGACATAATGAGCATTTCTATGACAAGAGCAATACATTTCTAATGATTTTCCGCAATGAACAAGTCATAGAGGCTCGAAGTATCGATAAAAAACCATTGAAACGCCCGGAAAGTTTCAGTCTGCAATATTGCGTCAAAGACATAAAAGACGCAATATTGCAGACGAGTCCCTGATTCACGCATCAAGCGGCGGCAATCTCAATCCGGGACGTCTTCATTCCGCTGGTGTATAACTAGGGCCTAAGCTGGCTTCTTCGTCCTTCTTCCATTGCCTACGCGTACCACCAGTTCGGCTTTGCCCAACGTTAGACCGGCTTTGCAGGCATTCATCCGTAAACCGCGTGTAGCATTCGCTTGGCTTCGCCAACCGAAAGACTGGCTCTGCCCCCTCCCCCCCCCCTACAATCGCGAAAAGCATTGGTTTGGCTTCGCCGAACGATGGAAGGCTCTGCCGCCGGTTTCCCCCTCTCATACACCACATGTAGCATTCGTTTGGCTTCGCCCAACAATAGACCGACTTTGCCGCCCTCCCTCCATATACCACCTGTGGCATTCGTTTGGCTTCACCGGGCGATAGAAGGCTCTACCGCTGGCCTCTCTTCATCAACAATGCGTAGCATTCGTTTGGCTTGGCCAAACAAAGGACTGGCTTAGCCAGCCCCTCCAATCACCAATAACGATAGCATTCTACGTGGGCCCCACAATGAACTGCCGCAATGAAAGTTTATAGGACGCAATACGAAACCGCTACATGTGTCCTACAGCGATAGGTTGAGTGCAGGTTTAAAGGACTTATTACATAACCACTATGTAGGTTTCGCAACAAAAGGTTAAATTTAGGGTTCAAAATAAAGGGCACAACACAGAGCAAAACGATACCCGAGGAATCTTAAGTCCCGCCCACTCCCACAAAGTGCTGCTTGGTAGTCCCTGAGCCCCGCACACGTTGTACGCGTCGATTCCGGAGTCCCGCGCACTTTCCGTGTCGTTTTACGCAATGAACCCGAAGCTCCGTCCACTTTCACGAAGTACTTATTGGTTGTCCCTGAGCCCCGCGCACATTCTACGCGTCAATTCCGAAGTCCCGCACGCTTTCAGCATCATATTAGGCAATGAGTCCGAAGCTACGCCTACTTTCCAAAAGTCTTGTGTGGTGGTTCCTGAGCCCCGCTCAGATTCTACGAGTCAAATGCGAAGTCCCGCACCCTTCTGTGTCGTTTACGCAATGAACTTGAAGCCACTCCCACTTGAAAAATGCGTGGTGTTCTCTGAGCCCCGCACACCTTCTGTGTGTCGATTCAACAGCTACGATAGTCCCACCATGATCCGTAAAGAAGAAAAATTGAAAGACCCATTATGCAACAGCTAGTATGGTTCCACCACGATCCGTAAAAGTTTAGAGCTCAAAGGACCCAGTGTGCAACAGCCAAGGTGGGGCACTACCCTAAACAGGGGGGCCACCTACGATTCAGGACAGAAATTAAATAAACCGCCGACTGGTAAGACTACCAAACGAAGTATTTCTATAGTTTTTATGAAAACAACGATTGATAGCACTATCAGGCACCTTTTATCAGAGTTTTATGAATAAATCTTGGGTGCCCGTCCCCGTCTAGGATGGACCCCAGGGTTGTCCCACCACCATCTGTTAGAGAGAAAGTTCAAAGTACACAATGTACATCTGCTAGGGTGGTCTCACCACGAATCGTAACAGACAAAGTTTAAGGGACCCAATATGCAACAACATAGGATAGTTCCACCACGATCCGTGACTATTAAAGTTCGAAGGACAAAATATGCCACAGCTAGGGTGGTCCCACCACGATCCATAACAATTTAAGTTTAAAGGACCCAATATGCAACAGCAGAGGTGGTCCTGCCACGATCATAATGATGTGCGCGTTCCTCCTAAGCCCCACTCACATTCCGCGACCATCTCCACGTATTGAAACATTAACGCGCTCTAACTGATGGTGTCAAAAATTGCGGGAAACTCGAATTTTCCGTGACAAACGCTTCTCGTGGCTCTCAGAAGTAGAACAGCGTCGAAAAAAACGGGACGAAAAGCTACCCAGTAGCCGCAAGATGGCTTAGAAAAGTGGGCGAACCCCGCCATTTGGGAAAGTCCGACCCCTTTTCCGCCCCTCGACGTGAACAAATGAACACTCGAGATCGTGAGATGAGCGATGGTTTTCGATCAAAAGCCCCGTTCTTCTCTTCATTCTCAACTTCTCTCTTTACTCAGGTCAGCTCGCATACATTGGCTGCAAAAGACAGAAGTTACAAACCTCGGACAACTCGTCCACCATGCTTCTCTAGCTCAATTTTTGAGGGACCATAACTCCGTTCCCAGAGGGTCTTGGACGCTTCCAGAGACAGCATTGGAATCAGCATAGGATCGTTTTCAAGATAGGCAGAAAAACAGGAGAACGATTTTTATTGTGAACACTGCCTTTAAAGGCACACTCCAAGCTCAGGGACAAAATCCAAGATTTCCACATAGTTGTGAAATAGACCCACCATAACACCTGCCAAGTGCGAGCTCTCGATTCCTCCGATTAACCGAAATACAGGAAGAAGCCATTCCGGGGCGACCACATCTGGAAGCCACATTCGCACGCCCCTTTTACGATCTGTCGAGCTCAACAGTGATGAATTGTCCGATGTTTTCCGATAAATAGCCCCGTTCTCCCATTCATACTCAGCTTCTCTCTTTGCTCAGGTCGGCTAGCATAAATAGGTTGCAAATGGAGGAAGTTACAAGCCTCGGACAACTCGTCCACCATGCTTCCAGAGCTCAATTTTCGAGGGGTCACAACTCCGTTCCTATCGGGATTTGTAAGATTCCAGAGACATCATTGGAATCAGCGTGCGACCGTTCCCAAAATAGTGGAGGAAACAGAAAAACGGTTCTGAGGTTGGACTGTGCCTAAAGGCAGCGTCCGATCAGAAAACCGCGCTTGGGGTTTTCTTCTCAATCCAATGTTTGAATCAAGTGGAGATAGTTGTCAAAGCTCGAGACCTCAATGCTATGTCCACCCTGGTGAAAACTGATCCGTGGTCTGAAAAGGCGTTTTCCTGTTCGACCATCTAGCACGAGGAGCAGAAGCGTCACAACAGGCTTCGACAGACCGGGGAAATCCAAAATTCCATATTCTTTATTACGAGAAATTTTCGCGTTTAAACGTGTGTATTAGAGGGTTCTTATTTTCAAAGAATTCTTGACAATGAAAATGCCTAAGGAAATAATCAACCTAAGAAGTTACAGGGGCTTAACCCTATTCAGACGTCCAGCGTTACCGAGATTTGTGTATTACACAAGACACACCGGACAGAAAAAAATGAAAGCTGAATGCTCCGGGATTTTCAAACGAGTTTTTCTCCGAAATTTGAGTGTTCCGGGTGGCATTTTTGCAATCTATCACAACCTGGTGGTTCTACCTGTGCAAAATAGTGAAAAACTTGAACACGGTTTTTTGCGCGTACGCTGCCTTTGAGCGAAAGTTAACTAGGGACGTGGGGCTGTTTGGACGTTTTTTTCATTGTTAGCTGCATGCAGATGGCTGGCTGACGGTCTCTAAAACCATGAACATCGAAAAGTTTTTCTACCGCTTCACACCAGATGGCTATCAGAGAAATGTTTACTCCTCATCATGTCTATCATGGAGAGTGGCCTCTGCCCAAACTCTTGTAACCATCGCGGTATTTGCATCCATGATTCGAACAGATTTCTGTGTCTGTGTGATTACCACTACGATACGGAGCCGGACTGTTCTCGTCCAGTGAAGGACGCTCTTCTACGCTTGCCCAACATCAACTACATATTGCCCGGATTTCTAGGTAATTTTAAATTCTAATGTTCGGAGTTTTTTATCGTCCTTCTCGTTTATTAAGTCATTTACTCATGAGTTAAACATAGAAAGTGTGTCCAGTTTGGGGCAAGCTGTAACCCACACTTAACTCTAAGATTATGCAACATTATTGGTCACCAAAGATGGGTAGAGGCAAACGTTTCGGAATGAGAATTCAATCAGAATGCATATTTCATCAGTGGACGTCTAACATTAGACTACAGAAGTTCTTGTGCTCTCTTGAGAATAATCTTCTTCCTTGATCGGTGCGAGACTACAGTACCGCGCATGTTTTTTTTTTGCAAAAACGGCGTTTCGCGGCGTTTTTTGTGCTCACAAAGCGCCACATCGCCATAACTCACTTGAAATTTGACGAAATTAGATTTTTGGGGAGTTTTCCTGTGCCTCCTGTGAATCTACCATTTTGTAACACTATCGTGTAGCACTCAATGACAGCAACTGAGAAATGACTTCCAATTTGAAATCGGACTACTTTGAAGCTAGTTATGGCGGTGCGGCGCTTTGTGAGCGCAAAAAATGCCGCAAAACGCTTTTTTTGCAAAAAAATTGCGCGGTATTTTACTTTTAAAGGCATCGTGTGCGCTGAAAACCAAATTCCTGTTTTTATCTTATATCATTCCAGTGTGAATTGATAAGGCCATTCACGAAGTCTGCAGTCTTAAAATTCAACCAAAATGGAGTTTTTCCTAGTTGAAAATGTCTTTCTTCTTTCTGGGTTCGGGGGTCGGCCTTTGGGACGATCATCTGCTACGTCCATTCACCAAATGAGAAACGAAAGTAACTGATCAATAAATGATATAGTACAAGTGCGTGGGAGTTGATGAAGTATATCATATGATTACGTCATGAAAGCCTTTTCTGTACATATCGGTCTACCTTTTCTCCCTTCAAAATCAGCTGAAATAAAGATGAACGCGATTTGATCGGGAGATCATGGGTCAACTCAGCGATTCGTAGCGATCGACTCTTCCTTTCTCATGCTTCGATTGGTCGAATGGGGCCTGAAAACCAAGAACAAGGGGTCCAGAAAAGCAGTTTTCAGTAACTTTTTTTGCGGTTTTTCAACGTGGATGTTGTGTAGGGTACTAGAGCTTCCATTACATATATGTTGAAAACTCAGAAACGAATTTCATCGCGAACGATGCCTTTAAGACTTCTCATTGCGTGTAGAAACAGTCTGTTCCTAGCTACATACCTTCAGTACCGAGCAAATTTTTTTGCAAAGAAAGCGTTCTAAGGCGTTTTTTGCGCTTACAAAGCGCCGCAACGCCATAACTTGCTTCAAAGTGGTCCAATTTCAATTCTGAAGTCATTTCTGGATTGCTTTCATTTAGTCTCATACGATAGTGTTCTGGAAGAATAGATTCAATTTTGAACTTTAATCGAAATTAGCTTATTTGCACCTCTAAACCCCTTATTATCAACTGATCAGACGGTCATCATAGCCGAAATCTGTCATGTTTTGACCTGTGGTCGATGAAAATTTTAGAAGGAAGTACACATTTTTCAACAAAATGCCGGAGTTAAAATGGCTTTCCACACTTACCATTACATTCGCCTTACTAAGAGAAACACGAAAACTATTTGAAAAAACTCATTTCGTCAACTTTGAAGTGTGTTATGGCGATGCGGCCCTGTGTGAGCGCAAAAAAACGCCGCAAAACGCTTTTTTTTGCAAAAAAAATATGCTCGGTACTGTACATACAAGATATCTGTGTTATCACCTGCTAAAATACTTATACAGTGCCTTCGGAAATGATAGGGATACCCCTGAAAACCACAGTCTTTATGTTTAAATTGCGTGCGGCGTTCGGTAATGCTCATAAATGAATTCAGCAAGGTAAATAACCTATGCTCACTTGTTTCTATAACAATAGCATAATAATGTAAAATTTTATTTTAAATTATCACATTATTCGTCGTTCGGAAATGATAGGGACACTATCAAAAAACAAAAATTATCAAACAAGGATCAACACATACATGAAATCTAATATGATATCGCACCTCCAGAGTTGGAAATCAATTCAAAAATTCTATTCGGCATAGAAGTGATCAAATTGGATATCACATTTTTATCCAAATTTCTCCAGGCTTCGAGTACAGCGGCCTTTAGCTCGTATACGGTCCCATACTACTTGTTATTCGCGTAAATCTGGCGCACAATTATGCTCCAGATATTCTCTATCGGGTTGCAGTCAGGACTGCACGCGGGCCATTCCATCACGCGAACTCGGTTTTGTTGAAACCACGCCTTTGTGGATACATGGGCCGCAGCGTTATCTTGCTGGAAAATGTAGCGCTGACGCCTGTTTCCAGTGAAGAACGGCAGAAGATGCGCACGCAATGTTTCTTGATACTCCTTCGAATCCATCCGACACGAAGTGAAGGCGATTTCCAAAATACCTTCGCTGCAGAATGCTCCCCAACACATCAGCGAAACGCCTTCGAAATTTCTTCGACCAAATACCATCGGATTCTTGTGAAGATCTCTCCAGTAGCATCGAGCACCTTCAGGTCCATCAAGGTTAAACTTCTTTTCGTCGGAGAAAATTACCTGGAACATGTCGCCTTTATCTTTTTAAATTTTGTCGGGTTTTTAGAGAATCCCATACCTCTGACCAGTCTGTTGTCATGTTGTTCCTTGCATACCGGAGTCGAGCTACATTGTGGGCTTCTGAGAGTGATAGAGCCTTCTTCATCACTTGTCGGACGATGTTTTCTTCTGCGTTTACGACGCTCCAAACAGTAGTCTTCGACACATTGAGCGACAACTGAGCCCTCACTTGGTTGAGAGACAGACTACTGTTTGAGCAGAGTCGGCTTATCCTCCGTGCATCCCTGCCGCTGACCTTTCTTGGGCGTCCAGGACTCTTCGCCAAGCCGTAGGAGTCTGGATCTCGTAGGAACTGGCTGATGCAGTTGGGGGAGCGTCCGAGCTGGGAGGCAATTCGACGTTGGCTCAGCCCGGCAGCGTTGAGGGCACGATTTGGGCTTGCTCGGAAACAGTAAGCGATGTGCCACGGCCCATGATTGGAATAAAGATGTTGGGTGTCCTCGTGTTGCGTTCATATAGTGAACTTCTAACAGGAAATTTCGTTCGAATTGAAAAATTCCATTTTTTGCAAGATGTCCCTTACATTTCCGAACGGTGAAATTTTCTAAATGAAAAGGCAAAACCTTATGAAATTAGGCACGGTTTGAAGGAAGTTGCGAACAGAGGTTTTTTATCACGCTGAATTTATTGATGAACAGTATTCATCACCACTCCCAGAAATTTTTTGAAAATCTTATTTTTTAGAAGTGTCCCTATCATTTCCGAACGCACTGTATACTTACTCAATTCGTCACCATTTTGACCTTACGGAGCCAATGTCGGTGTTTGTGTTTACCTGCTAGCTAGGTCCGGTTAAAGGCAGTATCCACGATGAAATCAGTCTCCCAGTTTACACCGGAAATCGAGAGGTTCGAGCCCTATTTAACCAGAAACGTTGGAAAAACGGCTAAGAACGAGCACGAACGAGCCCTAGACGGCCCTAATTTGAGTCTTCCGCTCACTCAACGCCCACCCCTCAATGGCTACCGATAAAGTTGTCCAACTCAAAATTTCAGTTTGAGAAGGTAATCGATCATCAAATGGGGTAAGTTTAGTTAAGTCGAGTGGACTATAGCCCCATGAATGTATGCTGTTTCCCTAAAATGGGTTTCCAGTTATTTACGGATCAGAGGCGGTTGAAAGGAGTGGGCGTTGCGTGAGCGGAACACTCATGTTTAGGGCCGTATAGGGCTCTTATGTGCTTGTTTCAAGCCGTTTTTTCAACATTATTGGTGAAGTTGGACTCGGACCTCTCGATTTCAGGTGAAAACTCGGAGACTGATTTTATCTTGGACGCTGCCTTTAAAGGCAGCATACACGCTCGCAAAAGTTGTTGAGATAACTACATTAGTGGGGTTGTACGGGCCCTAGAGGAGCCCTCACGAAGTTGGAAGAGTTGAAAACGAGTTAAAATGACCGTATTTGAGCCGTATTGAGTCACAAAATCATCCTTTCTCCGCCCACCGATACGGGCTCCGCCCCTCAATACCAATGTTTGATGCTCGATTACGGTCATTTTGGCTCATTTTTTTCGCTTCTAACGTCGTAAGCGTTCGAGAAAGGGTCGTACGAATACATTAGCGTCGTTATCCCAACGAATTTGTCGCTAGCCCCGCCCTTTCAGCCAATGCGGTAAAACTCGTCCACTTCTGGGCCAATGTAAAACGAACCGTTATACCTTCATTTCAGTTGATTTTTTTTCCGGTTTTTTCGTTATCTTTGAATATTAACAGCTTCAGACCTTCGATTCATTTCATAAAATTGATATCATTTTTGAGCGTGTATGCTGCCTTTAAGGTTTCTGTAATCCTATCCAGTAACTGTACATATGTATTACACTGTATGTATTTCTATGTATTACACCGGGCGCGAGCAAGGAATATGTCCTTTTTTTAGTTGAGACAAGGACAGACTTCAGTATACTTTTTCAGCACAACAAGTAATCGATAGGTTCTCAGCTTTGAGAATACATTGCTTAAAGGCAGTGTTCACGATAAGAATCGTTTTTCTGCTTTTTTGCCTATCTTGAAGACGGTCCCATGCTGATTCCAATGATGTTTTTGGAATCGTACGAGCCCTTTCTAGGAACGGAGTTATGGTCCCTCAAAAATTGAGCTAAGGAAACCTGGTGGACGAGTTGTCCGAGGCTTGTAACTTCCACCTTTTGCAGCCGATGTATGCGACCTGACCTGAGTAAAGAGAGAAGATGAGAATGAAGGGAAGAACGGGGATAATGACTGGAAATCATCGCTCATCTCACGATCTCGAGCTTTCATTTGTTCAGGTCGGTGGGCGTGGAAAGTGCATCTGGGGGTGACGAGCTGACGGGTGTCCAACTTTGGGCCCGTAGGGCACCGTTCCGAGCTCATTTTTCTTAGTTTTTTCAACGTTAGAGTTGCGATAGGCCCCGCAGCTGCCGATCTCCACCAAAAACAGACATAGTTTTTATCGTGGACACTGCCTTTAAACGGCGTCAGGTTACCAACCGAAACGAGACGGGTTCGTCGTCGAAGGCACTCAGCAACCTTTGCATTGGGACTAGAGCTGTGAATTCTCGTCGCCTTGGAGAAGGGCTGCTCAGTAGCGTTCGGTTTTCGCTATCGCTTCCCTTTTTGTGTGTTTTTTAGGCATTCCGACCCGCTTCCTTTACTGAGTTTTGGGCCCGGAAACGAAAGAATCCAGTGCTATATGGCCACTTGCAAACATTTTCACCCAGAGTTTTATGCGTGGAAATGTTTCGATAAGATGTTCCAATCCTCTGTTACTCCTATACGAAAAAAAGAAGCCGTTTTCTGGCCCCAACATTTACAGACCTATCCACATAACATTTATTTTTGCAAGGCCTTTTAGAAAAGTATTAACGAAAAGAATCATGGCTCTTCTGAAGCAGCACTCCATGATCTCGGGACACCAAAATGGTTTTTAAAAGGATAAATCCACAATTCCGGGAATGCTGCAGTCTTTTGAAAACTGGACTCGGGTGCTGGACAATGATATTGGTGTGGATACTATTTATCTCAATTTTCCCACAGCGTTTGACAGAGTTTCCCACCCTAGATTAATGAAGAAGCTAGAAATAGTTGGTATTCATCCGCGTTTCGGTCCTACCTGTGAGAAAAGTGCGCTTTCATTGCCTGGCGAGCGGTGAGAGCGCGCTTTCCTAACAGGTAGGACCTTCATAGTTGGGCTTAAAGGCACAGGACACCCAGAAAATTATTTTTCAGTTCTCATGCTTATGTTGGAGATGGTCAAACGCTGATCACAGCGGTATCTTTGAAATCGTTCAAGACCCTCTACGAAAGGAGTTATGGCTCCTCAAAAAAAGCCTGCTATTTGAGGGCCGAAAAATGGTGGACGAGTTGTCCCAGGCCTGTATTTCCTTTCATTCGCAATCGTTGAAAGAGAGCGAGCCAGGATTGTGAGAAGGGCCGGTAATGGACTCAAGAACGTGGGCTCGGTTAAAATTCATCCATCCATCAAGCCGATATTGAGGTCGAAAATCAGGAAGGGGGTCGGGCGTGTGGTGGTGAGTGAAGGGGGTCGGGCCTGTGATGATCGCTTATATCTCGCTTATTTGGAGGAAATAAGATCTCGTACTTGGCAAGTGTTTTACAGGAGGGGTCTACTACATCAAATGAAAATCTCGAAATTCATGTCTAAGGGTGAACTGTGCCTTTAAAGGCAGTGTCCACGATGAAAATCGTTCTTCTGTTTTCCAACCTATCTTGAAAACGGTCCCATGCTAATTCCAACGATGTGTCTGAAATCGTATCAGGGATGTGCGGCAAACGATTTTGAGATTTCGGCAAACGGCGATCGGCAAGGAAATCCCAAAAATGGCCGGCAAACGGCAAACGATAATCGGCAATCGGCAAACGGCAAAAAACCTCATCCCTTAAATTGACCCAAAGTTATTCACATATTCCGCTCTACTTTTTTCCCATTTTTTCCAATACTTTTGTCAGCAATTTGATAATTCCAATTCAGGGGAGTAG
The DNA here is from genome assembly GCA_029168955.1 of Aplectana chamaeleonis. Lineage (NCBI taxonomy): Eukaryota > Metazoa > Nematoda > Chromadorea > Rhabditida > Cosmocercidae > Aplectana > Aplectana chamaeleonis. Next base: position 144,164 of record JAPDOI010000924.1, read on the forward strand.
CTCCATCTCAAGGCATCAGGTGAAGAAGAACAAGACATGTGGGATCTCGTGGAAATCAAAGAACTCGCCGCTGCGGCTCCGCGGTAGCGCCGATGCGGCTCCTTGGTAGTGAAGCTGCGGCTCCGCTATGGTGCCACTGCGGCTCTGCGATCAGTGGCTGCGCTCTGACCAGAATTTCTCGAAGTGTTTCAGCGTCCATCTTCGTTTCCGCTGGCTCACAAATGTTCACTCGTTGCGTTGATTGATCGGCCGTAGAGTACTAGTGCTCAGGCAGCAGTTCGATCGGGCTCAAAGTTTGCGAGCCGGGGCTGCGTGAGCTGTACTTGATCAGCAGTTCGACCGGGCTCAAGGCAGAGCCGGGGCTAATCAATCGATCCTTGTGCAACCGGACTTGAAACAAGCGGGGGCGATCTCAACCGGACTCGAAAAAGAGCCGGGAATCAATGGATCGTCGACAGTATTCGACCGGGCCCGAGGAAGAGCCGGGGACGATCGTTGGTGGATCGATCAGCCGTTCGACCGGGCTCGAGGCAGAGCCGGGACCGAATCCACGAATTGATCAGCCGATCGACCGGGCTCAGGGCAGAGAGCCGGGGCTGAATCCTCCAATTGATCAGCCGATCGTCCGGGCTCTAGGCAGAGAGCCGGGGCTGAGTCGAAGTCGTCGGGGCAGCCGCGTCCACGTCCGTAGTCCTGATCGCCAGTTGTTGTAGAGCTGCTGCTTGTAGACGAGTGACAAATGAGCTTTATTAGCTACCGAAGAATTGCACACATCAAAAACATTCAGAGGCCCTCATAGGCCGCATCGTACATAACCCGGGTTTCATAATACGCGTTAACATGCAATGCTACGTCACAGTCATACACACGGCCGCCGCAGCCAAAGTGCAACGGCGATGAGTCATGGTACAACACTTGCAATGGCAACCTAATTGAACCACACAAAAGGCAATACAACAAAGATAAACACGTCACAATAACTATACATAATTATACATTATTGTTCCTACAACAGTAAACATTGTTGAAAAATAAAAAAGCGAATCCTGTCAAATTCATTATTTTTCATCGCGATATTAATTCATACCAAATGTATTCAATATTTTGTTTCTTTTATTTATTTATAATTTCAAAATTTTCAATTTTACCTATTTATTGATTTTATAATTTTTATATATTGAATACAATTTTCTTGAATACCTATTTATAACTTTATTGAAGCCACTGATCGATCCACAATGCATCTAGAATCGGAGAACTTCCAAGATTTCAGAAGTTCTAGGGCTTTTATGAGTGGTGGTGAACAGATTTGGAGCCTTGCCAACGCTAGCCCTTTGCGTGACCCTTCACCCCTCGCATGCCGGCCGATTCACCAACGCGGACTGGCCCTCTCCGCCGCCACTGACCAACACATATCGACTGGACGGCCCACACGAGACCGAAATATGGAAGAATCTTCAATAAATATGCGTCCCCATACATTCAGCGGTCAAAATATAGACGACTTCAGGAAATTCTGGAGCTTTTTTTAAATTCAAAATTTTAAAGTGTTTTAGAATTTATGAAAATTTAATCGAAATTTATTCCATTTTAAATGTTATTAATGTATATTTTTTCTGTGATAATTTCTAATTTTTTTCACTCATCATCTCTATTATATCAAATATTTTAAAGCATTATTTACTAATCTCTTCAAAATGTATTTTACTATTTATTTTACGAATTTTGTGCAAGCATTCAAAAATTGTGAAATAATCCGAATTCTGGATATTATACAAGTGTCAGAAATCAAGAACTCCATCTGAATTTTTAAACTCTGCATTTGCTTCAAATTTCAAATTCTTGTCGAATTTTGATTTTAATCCGAAGTTTAAAAATCGGGGCTGGCTGTGAGTGAGTCTTAACATTTTTTTAATCAAACATTTCAACAATATTCGCGATTTTGATTTTGAAAATCAATCAAGACATGGTACCGTGAGTTTTCTACCAAACCTGATAACTTGGTAACTGCAATGAAACTGACTCTCGGCGAGAGTCAATTGGAGGTTCTCGTTGTCTAATTTGCACCCCAAACAACACCACCTCGAGTGTTAATTTGTGCGCAGATCAGTGTGGGAGGAACGTAGAAGTGTCTCATTTGCTGGAGCTACTATTTAGCGTGGTCCCCACTGCACGTTATTCATCGCTACACCCCCGAAGTGTTTAATACTATCACAATAACTTCGTCTTCTCCTCACTGTACTTCTCCTGATCAATGCTTCTCCCAGATGCACTGATTTGCTGATCTATTAGAGTTTTCATGTTTCCATGAACATATGAAACCTTTTTCTGATCAGCAGTATGGTGCTATATCTTCGTATTTTTCACTAAGGATAATCTAAATGCAAGGTGGGTCTGATCTTCACTATTTTTCTATCCTGATTTGCTAAAATTTAAATTCTATGTTTTGAAAATTAAAATAGATCTTGTATTTATAAATGGTGTCGAAATTATTATTTCTAAATTTCAAAAAAAAGCTCCAGAATTTCCTGAAGTCGTCTATATTTTGACCGCTGAATGTATGGGGACGCATATTTATTGAAGATTCTTCCATATTTCGGTCTCGTGTGGGCCTTCCAGTCGATATGTGTTGGTCAGTGGCGGCGGAGAAGGCCATCCTGCGTTGGTAAATGGGCAGGTATGCGAGGGGTGAAGGGTCACGCAGAGGGCTAGCGTTGGCAAGGCTCCAAATCTGTTCACCACCACTCATAAAAGCCCTAGAACTTCTGAAATCTTGGAACTTCTGCGATACTAGATGCATTTTGGATCTATATGTGGCTTTAATAAATAGTAAAATACATTTTAAAGAGATTAGTAAATAATGCTTAAAAATATTTAATACAATAGAGATGATGAGTGAAAAAAATTAGAAATTATCACAGAAAAAAAAACATACATTAATAACATTTAAAATGGATTATTTCGATAAAATTTTCATGAATTCTAAGAAAAATTTAAATTTTGAATTAAGCAAAAGCTCCAGAATTTCCTGAAGTCGTCTATATTTTGACCGCTGAATGTATGGGGACGCATATTTATTGAAGATTCTTCCATATTTCGGTCTCGTGTGGGCCGTCCAGTCGATATGTGTTGGTCAGTGGCGGCGGAGAAGGCCATCCTGCGTTGGTAAATGGGCAGGTATGCGAGGGGTGAAGGGTCACGCAGAGGGCTAGCGTTGGCAAGGCTCCAAATCTGTTCACCACCACTCATAAAAGCCCTAGAACTTCTGAAATCTCGGAACTTCTGCGATACTAGATGCATTCTGGGTCTATAAGTGGCTTTAATAAATAGTGAAATACATTTTAAAGAGATTAGTAAATAATGCTTAAAAATATTTAATACAATAGAGATGATGAGTGAAAAAAATTAGAAATTATCACAGAAAAAAAACATACATTAATAACATTTAAAATGGATTATTTCGATAAAATTTTCATGAATTCTAAGAAAAATTTAAATTTTGAATTAAGAGAAAGCTCCAGAATTTCCTGAAGTCGTCTATATTTTGACCGCTGAATGTATGGTGACGCATATTTATTGAAGATTCTTCCATATTTTGGTCTCGTGTGGGCCTTCCAGTCGATATGTGTTGGTCAGTGGCGGCGGAGAAGGCCATCCTGCGTTGGTAAATGGGCAGGTATGCGAGGGGTGAAGGGTCACGCAGAGGGCTAGCGTTGGCAAGGCTCCAAATCTGTTCACCACCACTCATAAAAGCCCTAGAACTTCTGAAATCTTTTAACTTCTGCGATACTAGATGCATTCTGGGTCTATAAGTGGCTTTAATAAATAGTAAAATACATTTTAAAGAGATTAGTAAATAATGCTTAAAAATATTTAATACAATAGAGATGATGAGTGAAAAAAATTAGAAATTATCACAGAAAAAAAACATACATTAATAACATTTAAAATGGATTATTTCGATAAAATTTTCATGAATTCTAAGAAAAATTTAAATTTTGAATTAAGAAAAAGCTCCAGAATTTCCTGAAGTCGTCTATATTTTGACCGCTGAATGTATGGGGACGCACATTTATTGAAGATTCTTCCATATTTTGGTCTCGTGTGGGCCCTCCAGTCGATATGTGTTGGTCAGTGGCGGTGGAGAAGGCCATCCTGCGTTTGTAAATGGGCAGGTATGCGAGGGGTGAAGGGTCACGCAGAGGGCTAGCGTTGGCAAGGCTCCAAATCTGTTCACCACCACTTATAAAAGCCCTAGAACTTCTGAAATCTTGGAACTTCTGCGATACTAGATGCATTTTGGATCTATATGTGGCTTTAATAAATAGTAAAATACATTTTAAAGAGATTAGTAAATAATGCTTAAAAATATTTAATACAATAGAGATGATGAGTGAAAAAAATTAGAAATTATCACAGAAAAAAAAACATACATTAATAACATTTAAAATGGATTATTTCCATAAAATTTTCATGAATTCTAAGAAAAATTTAAATTTTGAATTAAGAAAAAGCTCCAGAATTTCCTGAAGTCGTCTATATTTTGACCGCTGAATGTATGGGGACGCACATTTATTGAAGATTCTTCCATATTTTGGTCTCGTGTGGGCCCTCCAGTCGATATGTGTTGGTCAGTGGCGGCGGAGAAGGCCATCCTGCGTTGGTAAATGGGCAGGTATGCGAGGGGTGAAGGGTCACGCAGAGGGCTAGCGTTGGCAAGGCTCCAAATCTGTTCACCACCACTCATAAAAGCCCTAGAACTTCTGAAATCTTGGAACTTCTGCGATACTAGATGCATTCTGGATCTATAAGTGGCTTTAATAAATAGTAAAATACATTTTAAAGAGATTAGTAAATAATGCTTAAAAACATTCAATACAATAGAGATGATGAGTGAAAAAAATTAGAAATTATCACAGAAAAAAAACATACATTAATAACATTTAAAATGGATTATTTCGATAAAATTTTCATGAATTCTAAGAAAAATTTAAATTTTGAATTAAGAAAAAGCTCCAGAATTTCCTGAAGTCGTCTATATTTTGACCGCTGAATGTATGGGGACGCATATTTATTGAAGATTCTTCCATATTTCGGTCTCGTGTGGGCCGTCCAGTCGATATGTGTTGGTCAGTGGCGGCGGAGAAGGCCATCCTGCGTTGGTAAATGGGCAGGTATGCGAGGGGTGAAGGGTCACGCAGAGGGCTAGCGTTGGCAAGGCTCCAAATCTGTTCACCACCACTCACAAAAGCCCTAGAACTTCTGAAATCTTGGAACTTCTGCGATACTAGATGCATTTTGGATCTATATGTGGCTTTAATAAATAGTAAAATACATTTTAAAGAGATTAGTAAATAATGCTTAAAAATATTTAATACAATAGAGATGATGAGTGAAAAAAATTAGAAATTATCACAGAAAAAAAACATACATTAATAACATTTAAAATGGATTATTTCGATAAAATTTTCATGAATTCTAAGAAAAATTTAAATTTTGAATTAAGAAAAAGCTCCAGAATTTCCTGAAGTCGTCTATATTTTGACCGCTGAATGTATGGGGACGCACATTTATTGAAGATTCTTCCATATTTTGGTCTCGTGTGGGCCCTCCAGTCGATATGTGTTGGTCAGTGGCGGTGGAGAAGGCCATCCTGCGTTGGTAAATGGCTACTTCTTTTAGCTACACTAGAATCTGTCGAAACTCTGGACCAGAAACTAAAGCACAACTTTGGAATTGCATTATCTACTGCACTACATCCGACAAGGTAAATACTTTTCGTATGGTCATCCATCCGTTTTTGAGTCCTAGCAGATCAAATGATGGCAGCTCACTGCATAAATCAGTACAGGGTAGGAGGAGGAACAAGAACCCGTGAAGCCTATGCTCACGACCATGAAGGCGCGGTAGACCCACATAATGAAACATCGCTTTTCCTTCTATAGCATAGCATAAATGCCGCAACTCAGGGGTGGTAGTAAATGGTGTGTTAACCGCGAATAAACCGCCACCTCCAAGCCGCCAACATACCGCGAATTAAATGCAGTAGAGCCGCCAAATTAACACGTATTAACCGCCACCTCCTAGCCGGCTACGAACCGCGAAATAGGTGCCACGGTTTGTTGCCGGTTTAACGAAAGCTGCCCTCTGCTTACACATACATTATGCATGACCTTCGTCCGCATAAGTATTTTCTACACTTCGACACGAACGACGTTTACCGTGGAAGGACGAGGGATCGGAAAGATTATACAAGTGATGCTATTTATTTTATTCATTAGGAGAGCTTTCAAAAGGAATTTCGTAATATTTTGCTTGTTCGAAACACGATCAAAATGCAATTTTTCAAATTTTCCATGTATATCCTAATTCTCGTAATTTTTTGTGAGCTCCGTGAGTTTTCAGGACCACTCTCGAAAAGACATGTTAGATTAATCATTAGCCTCAATCAATCAATTGCGTGTAATCTGACAAAAGTTTGCATTTGTAGTAACTTTGTTAACTTTTTGATATTTTCAAACAAAAGTTTTTGAAAAACAAAAATTTGTCGGAAGGAAATTTCAGTGAACGAAAATTTGAGAATTTTGGATGAATTATTTACAAGGTGTTCTTGAAAAGGTAACGCTAGGTGCGAAAAAGACATTCCGCAACTCGTCGAGTAATGCATAAATTCAAAGAATGTCCTGCATTCAACTGAAATGGATAGTTAAAAACCTATAAGAATGATGACAAACTAGATAGTCTATTTTCGTTCTTGAAAAAGAATTCAAGTGTTTTTTTGGAAGTGTGCAACTCAAGTCTGGCGTCCGAGATTGGGGTAATGGTGTGGTTTCGGTCATTGATGCAGTTGAATTTGTGAAGTGTTTGCCGTCTTCTCAAAATGAAACTAATCCACTGCCCGCAGTTAGTGCTGAAAATATATAGAAACACTGTTACACACTCATATGCGCATCGTTTAAGGAAAAGATTTTGTACACATATTTCAAGGTAAGAATTTGAAACACTTCGAGTGGCTCTACCAATGCACCAAAGCAACTGCGTCGCGGACCCTCAAAAAAAAAATAAGAGGCCACGATGGCACTGATCTGGCAATGAAAGAGGAGTATTAGGATCGTGCAGAAAAAGGAGAACAAATACAGTTGGTTTTAGAAACAAGTTCGCATTTATTTCCCGCAAAATTCGCCCGATACGCCCCGACTAATGCTGATTAAACATTACTAAAGATCAAATCACTTGAAAATCAGTGGCTTGGAAAATTTTCACTTTTTGCACTGAAAAAGTTGTGGAAACCTTTTCGAAACGCGAGCAAGCATATAATTTACTGCATACTCCTCATAGCCTGTGCTATTCAATGAATTATGAAAATGAAACTAACCTGATAATAGCGAAGAGAATGAATTTCGGAAGAAAATAAACAAAAGCGGAGAAGCGTCGGCGCTCGCCAAAAAAATAACAGCTGATTGGGAGGGATTGATTAGTGCCACCAAAAAGACGGCCAACGCGTTTCAGCAATGATCCTTGCTTTGTTTTGATCCCTCATCGCCCGTTTCCCTGGCGGAAGCCGTTAAAAGACTCTCCCTTGGAACACCTTTCAGTTTTGAAGATAGGGTGACGTCCTGGATCAAAATCGCTAACAGTGCTATCAAACTTCCTTAACCCTCTGCATTAATTAAACTCAAACTTGCCCTCAGTATAGATTGTCAAAACTGTTCTTACTGTATCTTGCTAACCGCATCCAAAAACTCCTCAGGAGGAGTTTTCCGTTAACCGCCAGTTCCTCTCGCATTTCAGCACTATTTCCGTGCTGTCTGCGAGAGTATGTTAAACGCGAACTTACCGCGAGGATGCCACATAGCGGAATTTTAGAGAAAAAACAGACCTGAAAACGTTTTGAAAAGGCTATTTTTCGTAACAAAGGTTACAATTTTCGCTTTTTCGAGGCGTTTTCATTGAAAGTGTATAAGAGGCCTACCACTGGGGGATGTTAGGGTGAAACTAGAGCGAGTTCTCTCTTAACTATCAAGAGTTATCATTACAATCTGGTGTGGTTAAACTCGCGTTTAGCGCGAATTTAACTCCTGTTAACTCGCGTTTAACACACCCAATTACTACCACCCCAGTGTAATGTGTTACGTTGGCGGCGATCAAGGCAAAGCGCTGTTCATAGAGGCTCCCAGAAGGGTTTAGAGGTGGTTTACACTATGCGTATATAGTGGCTCATAATGTGGCATGCGAGTGCGTAGTTTCAGCAATGTCTTGTCCCTTTCCTGAATATCGTCAAATTAAGAGCTCGCATTTAGCTGCAGTTTACCGCGGACTTACCGCGAGTACACTCGCGTTTTCAAACGCATATACTACCAGCCCAGATGAGTCAAAACCCCGGATAACGGTTGAGCGAACAACGAATAATTGGATCACCCCTAGTGCCTACGTGAGCATAGGCCGTGTCTCCTTTCAATGTTTTGCCGAGTTTTGCCGGAAAAATAACAAAAATTTCGGCAAACGACAAACGGCAAAAAAGTCCCAAAAATGGCCGGCAAACGGCAAATGGCAAACGGCAATTGCCGCATATCCCTGGTCCGGATGAGAATGGCGGCCCATGCGGCCATCGCGTTCGCCGCTCTCAAATGAGCATGCGAAACGGCCCACAACCATCGACTACGAACGGGGCCGGCACCGGCTGGCAGCAAACACTGCGCCGATCAATCAGCTCTGCAGAAGGAGAAGGGGGATGCCCGCCGTTGGAATCCAACACTCGTCCGAGAGCGGCACATGCGACGACCGCATGCCAAGCACGCCGGCCGCGTGGGCCGCCATTCTCATTCGGACACACTCTGCACGAATGATAATTTTTAGAGCGTTCAAAAGATTGTTTCGGATTGAGCTTAAAACTTGTTTTTGGGGGTCGTTTTGGGTGCTGATTACGAATCTGAGGACCATCTGTCACTATTCGAAAAATTTCATCTAATTTGATCCAAAGATTATAAATGGGGAAAATTTTGCTAGCAAAACGCGACTTTTGATGATTTCGAGAATCCTACGATCAAATCGTCTCAAAACTTGTACATAGGGGCTATTCGGGCTGCGTAACACGAATCTGCAACCCGTTTATCGATTTTCCATTAACTACGGCGGGTTACGGTGGGTATACGGTAGCTCGGTCAAAGTCTCAGATTTGACTCAAAATTTCACTGTGGGTGTTATTTAGGATGCTGAACACGAATTTGAGGTCCATTTTTCGATTTTCGAAATTTTTAGGTGGATATAACCAGTTAAAAGGCATTATGCCTACCGTAATCTACAGTATACATTCCATCCGATGCCCAAAATCGCGTCGAATCGGATTTCCGGATATTGCCGATTTCGCAAAACCGACTCATCGGATAAAACGGATACTGGCCCAAACGAGAATTTTGGATAACGGATCGTGACCGAAACGAGAATTTTTGACCGGATCGGTTATCGGATAACCGATCGGATTAAATCGAATCCACCGGATAATTCGGATGAAAAAACGGAGAAGAAAAATTTTCAGTAGTAGCGAGGATTCAACTAAGTGTATTCAAGCAAATAAAATTCTAAAACCAAATGTAATCTTCGTAAATTATTCGTAAAAACAGAAAAATCACCGGTTTTCGGAAAACGTCAAAGCAATAGTTGACATGAGCAGTTGGACCGGTACTAGAAAATCTTCGTATTGAAAAAAAACTACAATAAATTATCGTGGTGACTATAAAACAAGGCATATTTAGAGATCTTCGACCGATATAGTTGCTTTAATCGTACAGCGCATTTGAAGACACGAGTTAAGGTGCGCCCGAATGAGAATGGCGGCCCATGCGGCCGGCGTGCTTGGCAACGGCCTTCGCGTTCGCCGCTCTCGGACGAGCATGCGAAAAGTCCCCACCGTCATCGTATACGAACGAGGCCGGCACCGGCTGGCAGCAAGCACTGCGCCGATCAATCAGTGGGAGAGGGGACGGCCGCCGTTGAAATCCAACACTCGTCCGAGGGCGACACATGCGACGGCCGCCTGCCAAGCACGCCGGCCGCGTGGGCCGCCATTCTCATTCGGGCACACTTTAAGTTCACTATTTCGGTGCCATCTTCCGACACATCTTTCTCTCCGAAAGTAGATTCGTCCCTATCCGAGTGAGCTTCAGCATAATCGGATTCGACCTCACCGCGCCCATACTTCTCAACGACTACATGTTGGTACAGGGAATTTCCCGAGGTCTGACGTTTGGAAAGTAATGTAGCGCAGCGAATCCTTGGCAATTAAATATTTGGGCCGCATTCCTCGCGACGGGGTCGACTCCTGCACGCCGCTGCTCGCGCAGGAATTCCAACAGCGAAAACCAGAAACCTCTCGTGGTACTCAAAATGAGGCGTAAGCAAAATGCTCTGGTCGTACACAGCACGAAAAATGGAAAAGTACGAGAACAAGTTCCAGGAATTATTTTGGCTGCTTTTTTCATTGTTTGCGTACGGAAAAAGCGGAGGTATAACCCATGATAGAGCAACAAAGGGGTTGCCCGAGAACTGGGTTCCGCCAAGCAGCGGTGACGACATTACTCTGTGTTTCACCCTCCGTTCACTTCACAACACCCGGAGTTTCCCTACCCTTTCAAAATATGAATAGTAAGTGACCCAGAGGTTTGATATGCTATACAAAGTTGTTTTTCTAAGTGGGCTTATTTGACAGATAAAGGACCACTTAAAGGCACACTACACCCTCAGATATGAATTTTGAGATTTTCGTGCAATTGTGTAGAAGACCCCTCCAGTATAACACGTGCCAAATGCCAGATCTCATTTCCCCCAAATAAGCGAGATATAAGCGACCACCATAGGCCCGACCCCCTTCGCTCACCACCACAGGCCCGACCCCCTAACAGATTTTTGAACTCGATAGCGGCTCGATGAATGCATGAATTCCAACAAGTCGTCGTTCCTCAGTCCAATACTGGACTGTCTCGTTATCCTGGCTTTCTCTCATGCAACGCTTGCGAATGCAGAGAAATACAGGCCTGAGACAACTCGTCCACCAATTTTTCACCCTCAAAATCTAGGCATCTTTGAAGAGCCATAACTCTGTTCAAAGGGAGTTTTGGACGATTTCAGAGATACCACTGTGATCAGCGTGTGACTCTCTCCAAGATCAGCATGAAATATAAAAATTAATTTTTTGGGTGTCCGGTGCCTTTTGGGTGAAGATCGCGGCTGGTACGAGTGCTCACAGAATCGTGGCGAAGGATGACACGTTCCGGTTCTTCGCCTCTGAATGGAAGACTGGGATTCTGACAAATACAAGTACAGGTGTGAAACATCCTTCCTGGATCCCCCCCCCCTACGTTTCCACGAGAACACGCGTATACGTGCTGCTGCAGCCGATTCACGCAAACAACATTCTAGGTGCCCTTGCTGGCACCGCTCGTGGCAGCACATAGGAAGTTCTGCGTGCAACGTATAGAGCGATGGTACTGCCTGTTTTGAAATAAGGTGCCCCCATTTGGACTAGGCATCTGTCTGAAACCTCTTGGTGTAGACTGCAGCACAGGCTCGGGCTCGTTACAGGATGCTACACATCGACGCCTATCCACCATCTCCACCAGAAAACCGGCCTGCTCCCCGTCAAGCAGCACATGCAGTCTCAGAAGTTCCCCATTTACATTTCAAGAATCGGTCAAGAATAGGATGGAACGGTTGGGAGCTTCGGTAAATGTCCTAATTGTCAACGTGTTGGACATGATTCGTAGCATCTATTTCCATGCCCGGTCAGACCTATGGTTTCCGTTTTCAATCTAGTCTGACGCATGGACCAGGCGGCTGGCCGTGCGGGGTTGGCGGCCTCAATGGGAAATGCGGTTTCGATTCGCGCGGGATGATCTACCGCCGCAGCCTCGTCCATTCATCAGACTAGAATTATTGCGCGCACTCTACAACCCTGTCTGCTCAAGATTTATTGTACAAGCCGTGTGAGGTTGCCAACTTTCTGCGCCTCTGCTGCGATGCTCTCTCATGGCTGAGAAGAAAAATAGTAGATGAGAGAACCTTCTGAATTTCGAAATTTCAATTTTGGCGCCGCCAATGCGTCAATGTAGACGTGGCAGTGGGTCAGGAATTACCTATAAGGCGCGTTTGTTGAATTGAGTGAAATGAACGCAATTCTGTCCGGTTTTATCCGAAATTATCCGACTTTCATCTGAATTATCCGATTTTCATCCGATTTTGATCCGATCGATTATCCGTTTTTAACCGTTTTTCTATCCGATTATCCGATTTTCTGATCGGATCCTTCGATGTTCACTTTTCCGGATATCGGATATTTCGGATATCGTGTGTTTTAGTCTGATCGGATTTCGGGTCATCCCGAGATCGCCATTTTGACGTCGGATCGGATTTCGGATAATTATCCGATCGGAATATCCGACCCGGATATCCGAAACCGACTCCGTCGGATGGAATGTATAATCTACAGTAACCCTAGGTCTGGCAAAAGTAAGACCCAAGATTCGCTTTCAGCGCCCTTAATAACCCCCAGTTGAAAGTTTTGAGCCGAATCCAAAAATTTTTTTCTAAACGTCCCGAAAATTCCCTGATGGGTAGGTACCAGGGATGTGCGGCAATTGCCGTTTGCCGGTTGCCGATTGCTGTTTGCCGGCCGTTTTCGGACAAATTTCGTCGGTTGTCGTTTGCCATTTTTCCCCTCCATTTTCGACAAAATTCGGCAAAAATGTGCGCAATAGATAATAAACGCCGCTATTAGGACGCGCATGGTAAGCCCAACAATCCGTGCTGCGATTGGCTCGAAAGGAAAGAGGCAGGCTATACTTCAAAAAACTTTGAGCCGGTGGGTGTATCCTACAGCGCGATCGGTGTCTAAGCAATCGCTAGCATCGTATGGTCATGCTCGTGTAGATCCACTTGTCTGGAAGAGCACCGAATTCGCCACCCCTTCTTGTTGGCGCCTGTGCAACTACGTAGGGCTCTTCAAGCCGACGTTCACATCCTAAACACTTTCAAAGGCAGTGTTCACGATAGAAAATGTGTTTAAGTTTCCACTAGGAATGGGTAGTGGAGGGGCACACTGTAACATTGAAGTTGAAAGAACGCACGAAAACGAGCCAGGAAGAGCCCCAAAAGAGCCCGAAGTTACCACTTTGAGCGCAAGGCAAACCCCAAAAGCGCAATGCCAGCCCTCCGACGTGAACAAATGAATGCTCAAGATCGTGAGATGACCGATGGTTTCCGATCAATAGCCCCGTTCTTCCCTCCATTCTCAACTTCGCTCTTTACTCAGGCAGTTCGCATACATCGGCTGCAAGAGACGGAAGTTACAAGCCTCGGACAACTCGTCCAACATGCTTCCCCAGCTGAATTTTTGTGGGACCATAACTCCCTTCCCAGAAGGCCTTGTACAATTCCAGAGACATCATTGGAATCAGCATGGGACCATTTCAAGTATAGGCGGAAGAATAGAAAAACGATTTTCATCGTGAACACTGCCTTTAAAGGTAGCAGACACGCTCAAAACGGTATCGATTTTATGACATAAATCAAAGGTTTGGAGCTGGTTGTGGTGACAACTGACGAAAAAACGAACGAAAACTGTGTGCAAATAGAGGAATAACGGGTATTTTGTTATAGGGTGAAAGTGTAGGAGTTTTACTGCGAGCGGTTGAAACAGCGAATATTAGCGACAAAAAGGTTGAGATAGAGAAGCCGAAATACCCTTACAGCCTGTACCGGAACGTTCACCTCGTTGAAAGCATCAAAAACCAGCCAAAATGATACGCTCCATTACCTTAGTTGGTGTTGGCAGGATACTTAAAGGTCTGATTTCACTGGGTTTATTAGGAAAAGAAACCTTGGCAGTACTGGTAACGACTAATTGCTTCCATAGTGCGGGCACCTTGCCTGTGATAAGGCATAGGGGCAGCGCTAATCTCGAATATCTTGTAAAAAAATTGATGTTATGCCATTAGACAGTATCGAATATGAGCCCTTTATATTACGGAGATGTTTTAAAACAATCGAGTGCGGAATGAGAGGGCAGGACAGGCAGAGTCAACCATCGAGGGAAATGTACCAGATGCCTTATTGGCGTTGGAATAGACAGACGAGAAAATCTCGGTCAAGGCATTGGCTTTTTCGTCATCAGTGGTCAAAATCCTTCCGTCAGGAAAAAGAATACGGGTAGAAGGGGTTTTATCTTTCATGCGTTTACTGACATATCTAAATAAGTTTTCAGCATTTGCACAATTTGCAAGTTTGTGTTTCCCACAAGACAGGATTAGCTTGAGTTGGTTAACTTAAATTTTCATTGACGTTTTCGTAATGAGGTGACTCCAAGGGATTTGAAATTGTGCGAAAGAGTCTTTCTCTATAGCGGTACAGATTTTGGATGTGCATTGGGTAGCTTTCTTGCATAGTCTTACTTCGTCTTTCAGGAACAAAATTTTCAATTAGACCGCGCAAAGCGTTTAAAACATGTTGTACACATCGTCAGTGGAAGTGTATACAGTTTACTGCAACGTTAAAATGATATGGCACGGTTGCTGTCGACACATTAAAACTACGGTGGAAACCTGGCACTTTGCCAGATTTCGTCATCGATCGACAACACAGCTGATTCTCTGAACGTTTGTTCGGGCCTGGTTGTTTTTTTTTTTAAATTCTACTTTGAAATTGCGAAAAATCGCGAGTTCCCCTCACGCACTAAAAAAACCCTATTTGCAATATCTGAAAAGTCAGAAACAAAAATAAAGCATTATAAAACAAGAAAAAATGACAAAACCGTAACTCACCCAGAAAATCAGCTGTGCTGTCGATCGATGCCGAAATCTGGCAAAGTGCCAGATTTTCCACCGTAGTTTCAGTGTGTCGACCGCAACCGCACCATAGCCTTTTAACATGGCGGTAAACTGAAAGTAGAGAACTTCGAACCAATCTTGCCTGTCAAATACATACATTCTAACTCGACACTCTGTTCCCCCTCAGATAGTCCCTCCACACCTTTCTTTGAAGGAAAGGCTACTGACTTTTCAATCAGGAAGGATACGGTGCTATGTATGATTAGATAATTCTAGGGGTGGTAGCGTTATAACAGCATACTATACTATTTCGTGCAAAGACAAGATAAGATCAAGTACCACACGTAGGTTCTTTGGAAAATTGTGTGAGGCCTAATGGAGAGAAAAACATTCTCACTCGACACTCTCTCCAGCCTCTTCAATAAGAACGCATACTCCACCACCTATCTTTTCTAAAAACTTGATAGGGCAGTATTATTTCAGAGTTAGAAACTTCAAGACTGAACCAGGTCTCTGCAACGAAAACAAAATGAGGTTTTTTTGGATGAAACAAGATGCCTAAACTCAGCAATTTTGTTGGCCAGACTCTTAACGTTAATTGAAAGACAAGATATAACCAATTTGCCTGACGTTTTGAGAGTTTTTTCTTTGCATTCCTGAGACCTGGAATATCAGTCCTTTCAATTACCTGACAGTTGTAGACAACAAACCCACGTTCCCCATTAAATTGAGCCTTATTCAGTTCTCTAGCCTTCTTCGACATTCGTTGGCAATTAGCCTCAGACAAAGCTGGGAATCGCCGACGAACAAGTCAGCTATTCGGGAAAAATGCGGACTAAGCCTTCACCGCATGGGTGATGGTTTAGCCTCAGCTGGTGAAAGTTGGGGGCGATTGTCGCCAAAACACTCGTCAAGATTCGACTTTGGCGAAAGTCCTTAATTCTAGAATCACCCTAATTTTTTCGCGTACTGGTAAACTTCTAGTCATTTCCGTTGCCCGCGCTGGTGAGGAATGAGGGCGATTCACGCCGAAATCGATTCCCTGCCCCTCCGCTGGCGAAGATCGCCTTCGTCTTTCACTTTTTTTCGCCCTGGATTCTTACCCATTGGCCAATTTCAGGCCTATAACTGTCGCGATAACAGAATTCAGGTTCTATAATCGCCTCAAAAATCACATAATGGCCAATGCTTATTTATTGCACTAATATATGTATCCAACAACCAGCGTATCAAAAAAGCTATTATTACACGTCAGCAACACTTATAGCTCAGAAAGTTCTCCAGAAAACAAAATAACATAATCAACAAAGACCAAAATGGAACCGGAGTGCGACAGGGAATACGTTATACGCGTTTTCGAAGCAATAACACCAGCGATGATTTCGCATCGAAAACGACTTGCAAGAAACGTAAATATTTTGCAAGGGAGTGACCGGGTTGCTAGAACTACCCACACAACCATGTTTCTATGATCGACTACCTCCAATGTAGTCGTACGGACACCCTATTTGCTGCCCGAGTAATATTTAGTCGAAAACAAGTTATGAGTCCTTTTTGCGATTAAGGTCGAAACCAGCGCGCTGTATTAACGCTCAATTCAACTGTCCCCGCAGAGTGGTCTAAGGTGGCATCTAGAGTTCTGCGAGCTGCGAGTTGCTCGCAGTGCGAGAGGTTGGGGGCGTGGCCCTGAAACTCACGCAAACAAAGAAAAACCATCACAGAATGTTTTGTTGGCAAAAGAAATGATGATTCAGGAAGGCAAAAGAAATGATGATTCAGGAAGTACTCGCGGTGCGAGCTACGACAAAAATAGTCAGGAGTATTCTTCTCGCCGCTCGAAATGCGTGCGTGAAACTGGTCGCAGTGCACTCGCAGTGCAAGAGGACTATGAAAGCCCTCTGCGAGAATTTGTCATTGGGCGCTCGCACTGTGAGTAGCGTCCTTGCAGTGCGGCAAGAACTATGAAAGCCCCCCCCCCCCCGCCCTAGCGTTTCGCCGCAAGACAGCTCGCATGCGAGGATGCTGCGAGCACGTAGCTATATGATTATACGTGTCGCAACTCGCAGCTCGCAGAACTCTAGATGCCATCTAAGGCTCCGTCAATCCGTGGGTGGCGAGAACGCTCGTTCCCCAGCGCTCCTAAGCGCTTTCCAACGCTGATAGGTGCCCGTACAGGCAGAAAGACATCGAGAAATGCATCCTGCCTCGTGTTGATTTGATTTATGCAATTAATGTTGTTCACTTGTGTTAGGGTTGAACGAGGGTAAAACCGAATTTGAAGCGTGTGTAGGTAATACGAATAACATACATTTTACCGCAATGTTAAAAGGACATGGTGCCGTTGCGGTCACACTAACACTACGGTGGAAGACGCCAGACTTCATTATCGGTCGAGAGCAGAGCTGATTTTTAGGGTGAGTTAGGTTTTTCTTTTATTTTTCTTGTTTCTTCAACAATATTTTTGTTTCTGACACTTATAATATTATGAATAGGGACTTCTCTTAGTGTGCGAGAGGAATTTGCCGCTTTTTTCGATTTCCAAACAGAATTTCGAAAAAAATCACTTCAAAGCCCGAACAAACGTCTGATTTCTATCACGCACTAAGAATAGCCCCTTATTCGCAATATTTAAACAGTCAGAAACAAAAATAATGTCGAAACAAACATGTTTCAAAGAGAGAACCGTAACTTACCCAGAAAATCAGCTGTGCTGTCGATCGATAATTAAATCTGGCGTCTTCCACCGTCGTTTTAGTGTGTGAACGCCATGTCCTTTTAACATTGCGGTAAACTGTAGTACATAGTTTCCAACCTATTTGCACTCAAATTTTCCAATAGCAGTCCACTACTTTTCAGAAATTCGTATTTCAGGTACTCTGTCTATCATCATTCTGATATGCATTATCCGTGTTGTACTGAAGACCCGATCCTCTCGTATACGTCTGCGTCAACAGCAGCAAACGACTCAGTGTCCAGATGAGGTTGACAAGCCATCATGCTCGAGCAAGGTCCACCCCAGTGTGCATGTACCTATGAAACGACTTTGAGTAACTAAATCAAGATGCAGCACGTTAATAGATTACATACTCTAGATGTTGTAGCTCTTGAAAGGCATTGTGTTACTCTTTATGCAGTCTGAATAGACTTAGTGAAAGAAAAATGCTGAAAGCCTCCTGGCAATTTTTTTTGCTTCGTATCGTGGTTGTCCTCAATGCTTGCAATCCATACATAGTCCACTGCTGGAGGGATCTGCAGCGTAGCACATCACAGACAGGAAATTGGCCTCAATGGATCTATGCGAGCCATTAATTCAACAGATTCCGACAAAAGACCAATGAGATGACCTTAGCGTTTCTTGTTGACTGAGTTAAACTTTTAATCAGCGCGAGGATTCCATCGTGCAGTGTAGATGCACGGTGTTGCAGCCCGACACGCCTCGAATCTAATTAGGTTTTTGTGCTCCATTTATGTTTTTGGTTGAGCAACTTTGTCTAAATCTTACTGACTTGACCAGCCTATGGGGGCGATGTAGAGTAGGACAGTGAAAATTCGTGTCTTGTGTTGCAGCAATGTATTCCTGTACTACACCATGACATCATATTTAGATCTGAAAACAGCGTATGGACGTACAACCTTCTTGCCTATTCTAGTCTAGCGATTGGACGAGACGCGAACATCTGCAGCGATCCGTGCAGCGTTTGCGACTCCACCGATCGGCGGGGTTTTGAATCGTTCTTCCACTAACGAACTGCGATCTACCGCCACGGACCAGTCCGCTAACTAGGCTGAATTTTCCGAATAGACCACGTATACAGCCGTTTCTGAACCACACGACCACTTACGAAAATTTGTTCTTATTCAACAGCAAAGATACCACAGATGGAGTTTGAAAGCTTCTTGGTCTTCCACTATACTCAGCAAGTTCTATCTGTGACCGGAACATTTCTGTGGTGGAGTTGCTCAGTGTTTATGAACCAGTGTTGCGCCATGCTTCTTTGATTTTTAGTTGAGGAAACCTGCCGGTTATCAGTGCTTGCTCTGAAACTCGCTCGGGAGTCGCCTCTAAGAAAACTTAGAGTTGCCTAGTCACATCGAGACATCTCCCGCCGGATCGTCCTTCGTCTTGCCTCATTTTGATGAAATTTCCCCCTTAGCTGGTGAGAAAGTGGGGCAATTTCAGAGATAAATGTGGGGCGATTTTTGAGACTACGCGAATGGGGTGCCGTCTCGCCTTACTTTCGCCCCATTTTTGCCTCAGTTCTTCCCATAAGAGAGGTCCCGTGGTAAAACTGGCGGTTTTCACTGTAGGCACTATAGGCAGCACTCAAATCACGTTTTTCCAAAACAAGAGCTTTGAATGATACTAAGTTTATTAACGATAAATAGTGACAGCAAAAAAAGCTAACAATCAGTTCAGAAACTTCAACAGACGTTATAAGAACAACAATCCTACAGGCATACCCATATGGCACCGAGGGAACTACATACACATGATGAACCGGTAGACGGCACACCCAACAGGGTAATCATCATTAGGAGCTCAGAGAAAGTTGAGCGTTTTACGGACAGAAATTAACATTCCTACACAATATCAGACACTTAGGCAGTAGAGTATATCGAACGGATAGAAGTTTCGAGTGTTCGAATAAACGAATTATTCGAAAATCTGGCTCTCTCGAATAGTCGAGTAAACGAATTATCCAAAAAAGTGACTTTTCCGAATAGTCGAATAGACGGATTATTTGAAGAATTCATTTTTCGAATAGTCGAATAAACGAGCCTTTCCGAATAATCGAATTATTCGAATATTCGCTTATTCGTCCGAATATTCGGTTTCTGAATATTCGTTGGCATATGTAAATAATCTTTTAGGCAGGCTTACTTGAACTTTGACAAAGAGCGAACTATACCTAGGTTCTGAAATATACATCTTCACATCAGGACCAAGCCATTATTCACTCCTCGTCATAGTCCCAGTAAAGATACAGACTATAGTTGTACACGAACTAAATTTTCGAAATTTTTACCGTTCTTTTTCATTCGTTCGAAATTTTTTCGAACGATATCTTTCTGAATTTCGTTCGTTCGAATTTATCTGAACAACAGGAGATCCATCCCAGAATCCATCCATCATTTACTCGCGCTCACTCGGGATAATCCTCGTCACCTTCAGAGCCAGCACGGTTGCGCTTCTGAAATAAAGGATATAGTTATGGGCGAAAGAGATGGAACAAATTGTGAAGCATTCAATAAGCACCTTTCACACGGTAAGACGCCCACTGGTTATGTCCCAGTGGCGATTCTCTCCCCTAAACAGTGTAGAAATTGTAAATTGAGGAGACAACTAGGTGAACAAAACGAAACAAAAACAAAGCAAAAGCAAACAAGAAATGACAAAAACAGAAAACTTACAAAGCGAAACAAACAAGAAGAAAGAAAAAGCATTAACAAGAACACAAAAACAAAACAAGAACAACACAAAACAACCATGCCTACCTGCTAATCAATCCCGAGATGGCCATTGACTAAATCGTTGGAAGACGAATGGTTGTCCATTTTTGCCGCGTTGACAGTTCCGAAACGCCCGAACAGCGGGCGTTTCTCGAGTGTGCCGCTGAAAAAAATGACTCGAACTTAGGCAAAAAATTCCTTTTTTTCTCCCCAGTAAATCGCTATTTTTGCTCACATCCCTGCTTGCTTCGAGCGGCTCGAATATGGTGAAATTTTAGAGCGGTCAGAAAAGTGGCCATAAGTGACATCGCCCTACGAGGCAACTCCTAAGCGAGTTTCAGTGTGCTTAGATCAGATAATCGATATTATGCGACCTGAGCCAATTTCGCGGAGACTGGCTCACACCGGCATTGTTCTGCTGAAAGACATGGATCTATACTGGGGAGTGCCATGTTGGGTAGTGTGTGCAATAGTAGTTTCCCGGTCGTAAACTGTGCCCACCTTACAAGGAGTCTTAACCATCGCACAGGTACCCAAATAGTCGGCAGAGCCATTATTTTCAGCGATGCGACACCAGTTTTCAGAAAAGCCGGTCAACATGAGAGGTTCAGGTGACAGACGTTTAACTATCTGACGAGGCCAGCTTGCACTTTCGGCAATGCGGCCGGTCGCAGCTGGGATCGCCTCTCTAGTACGGATCGGGACCAGGGATGAGCGGAACGAAAATATGAAATTTCGGAAATCGGTTTTTGGGTTTCGGAACCAAAAATTTTTATCGGGTTTCGGAAATCGGGCGCGAAACGTCTGAAAATGCGCGGAAAGGCGGGTTTCGGAACGCGAAACGCGGGAAAATTCAGAAATTATCTGATATTTTCTTCCTCCCAGATGACCCGATATTTTCGCACTCCGCAGCGTTTTTTGCGGTTTTCGGAATGCGGAATGCCAAAAATGCGCGAAACTGCGGGTTTCGGAACGCGAAACGCGGAACTCCGCTCATCCCTGATCGGGACAGGGTGTATCGATCAAGGCAAGTGCTGTGACGAGAATTTAAGTGGATTATGCGGGGGACGGGACCTTCTTAGAACCGACACCTATTTATTGATGCAAACATCAAACATCCTATTTGGCATACTAAGAACTTGGCCACAGAGCCATGTTTAGCCAACAACAGCGCACTTTGGATCAAAAATTGGAAAACCAGTGGTATCATTCGTGTTAAACCTCCCAGACCTTCATAGGCTCTGCTTTCTGTCTAGGCAGGATAGCATGCTAGTCGCTTACATTGTTCACGTTGTGAACCTCGAAGCGTTCAGAGGTTGACCGCAATGCGCGACTTGAATCGTCCTCTAGAAAAAAGAAGAGCTGGCCGCTGTTGTATTCTGATTTATGGCGTGAGGTCGTCAAGTGGCACCATCTGACAGCTCTGATGGAAGAAATGCCACTATAAAGTGTATAAATAGCACTTCAACCTTATTGCTCATCATTCCACATACCTATGAAAAAACGACTTAAACATGGTGAAAAATGTGCTCATGTGAAAAAATCATGCAAAGTGTGTTGAACGACCTGGAAATGTGCCTAGAAGATATTTAAAGTCCGACTCACCAAAAAAATCCCGAAATTCATTTGATTCAAAATCTGAATCACCGAAATGTGCCATGAGTCGGATAATGATTCGGATACCGAATATCAGAAGTATGTCATGATTCGGGTAGAATTATGAGTAGGATACTGGTAGACTCGGCATGTGGTGCAACTCACAAAAGTGCATCTGATGTCAAGACTCGCCATTTCATTACACTGTAGCCATGCAGATGCGTATTTACACTGCAGACATCCAATTGACGCGCTTCGCGAAGTTTATGCCGCATTTTTTGCGCATCATCACCGCCGATTTTGCGCATAAGGGATATGGTATACCATAGCGACACACGGTCGCGTTGCTCTGCGCAGCGACAGCGACCGCCTGTCGCGTAGCCCCCGTCCTTCGAAGGCAGTGTTCACGATGGAAAAAGTAATGGAGAAAACTGTACAAATCTGTGTTGTTCAACAGCTGAAGAACTGTGAAGGTTCTGTTGCGACAAATGACTAACTTTTGACTTAATCGGTTGGCTTTCGCCTGACGCGGTCATTCCGCATCTTCACCGAGGTGTGCCGTCCTAGTAGTCAGCCGTGTCCATTTTTCACGGTCTTCAGCCACAATTTGAACACATTCCATCCAGCTGTTACTATTCCATTTCCTGCGAAACGAAACATCGCTCCTGAACTGTCTTTCGATGCCGAGTGACTTTAAATCCTCTTTAACCACATCCGTCCAGAACTTTCGCCTACGCCCAGGTGGCCGTTTCCAGACAGGATTTGGAAGCATTTTTAAAGCGTGTTGTACGAGACGATCCGGCGTTCTTCTTAGTATATGCCCGAGCAGTCGAAGTCGACTTTCCATTGCTGCTTGAGATGGCGTTAGGAGATGCTGGCACCTCCCTCGTGTCAAGCGTTGATGTACTGCGTCGATTTCCTTGTAAAGGTCTTCGTTATGGCATACACGCGGCCAGAAATATCCAAGCAAACGCCTAAAAGCTTCCTCTCCGTGCAATCCAACCTTTCCATCTGCGTTTTCGGTGCTGCCCACGTCTCCGATCCGTACATCATGATAGGGCGAATAGCGGATAGGTAGACGCGCAACTTGACTTCCTTCGCGATGGTGGTAGACCACAAACACTTGGTTAGAGAATTGATTGCAGACGTAGCTTTCGCACATCGTTGTCGAATATCCGCTGCATAACTACCATCGTTCTTCAGCAAACAGCCCAAATAACAGAAATCGTCCACCAGTTCGAGACGTTGTCCGTCCACACAAACTCCAGTTGAAGGCCTCTGAGAGACCCACATCTGCTTGCATTTGTCGGGACGAAGACGAAGTCCATAGGCTGCGGCATACTTCGAAACGAGGTTCACAAACCTTTGCAGTTTTGCGTTGTTTTCAGCGAATAACACAATGTCGTCGGCGTACTCCAGGTCGACAAGGGAGCGTCCTGATGGTGTTAGGATCACATCCGCAGGAAACTGTTCTGCAACTCTACGCATGATGTCATCAACCGCGAAGTTGAAAAGAAAAGGTCCTGCAACGGCTCCTTGCCTTACTCCTGTTTTCACCTCGAAAGCTGACGTAAATCCGACAGGTGTACGAACTGCTGCTGTTGTTCCTTTGTTCATGTCCTCGATTAACCGAACATACTTTTCCGGGACTCCATCTGCTCGCAGAGCATTGAGCAATCGATCACGATGAGGAGAGTCGAACGCGGCTTCAAAGTCCAAAAAAGCAAGCTGTAATGGCTTCGAAAACCGCTGCCACGATTCAATTACTCTTCACGACGAACACTTGGTCGATGGTCGATCTTCCAGGTGGAAAACCGGCTTGCTCATCTCTGGTCGTTCCTTCACGATGTTTGATAAGTCGCTCGAGAATGATACGTTCTAAAACCTTGTACATGACACGAAGTAGAGAGATTCCTCTGTAGTTCTTAGGATCCGTGACGGATAGCTTCTTGTGAAGAGGTACGATGATCGCATGTCTCCACGAATCGGGTATCCTTTCGCTCATCCATATGGCACGGATGGTGTTGGTTATTTCACGAATCCCAGACGGAGGAAGAGCTTTCAGCATTTCAGCAGTGATGTTGTCATCTCCACCTGCCTTTCCATTCTTCATTTTCCGGACACAATCCAAAACTTCAGACTCAGTCGGCGGTTCCTCACTGACATCGTAATGTGCTCTCTGAACATGCGGGAGCTCAGGTACTGATGGCGCTGGACGATTCAGTAGTGAACTGAAGTAATCCTTTCATATTGGCAGCGTCGCATCACCAACTGCAACTCCATTGGTAGTGTTCAAGACAGGAGAACATCTCTTCATTTTCCCGCTATACTGTCGCAGCAACGTGTAGGCTTTCTTCGGATTCTTCTCCTCCCAAGCCTTCTCGAACTCCTTAGCTCTATACGTCCACTCTCTTTCGCGGTCACTTTAAAGCTGCCGACGCAACTTCCTCCTCAGACGCTTCTCCTCCACGAAGTTTCCTGCAGTTCGGAGAGCACATACTCTGTTGTAGGTGGATGTTGTTTCTTCTGAGACGTAGGCGAACTTCTTCTTAGGCTGTCCATTGTCCGATGTTAGCCATTGTCCGATGTTTGCTCCACTGGGTAGAACCATTTACCGAGTACTTCGGATTCCTGATCAAGTCCCATCTTCGCATTTGCGTCAATCCCCACGACAACAGTTGACAAGGTATCCTGGCCAGCAACGTATTGAGTTCCTCATAAAACGCATCCTTCGAATTGTCTTCGGCGGTTTCAGTGGGCGCATGAGCACTCACTATCCACAGATTGAATCCTCTGTGATCCCGCAGTCGTACGAATGCATTCCGACACGACGTTGAGCCGAACTCCTTGACCATACCATTGAAATCCTTCCTTACAGCTATTGCACAGCCTCCCACTCTCCTATCGTCAGCGTTACCGCAGTAGATGGTGTACTCTCCGACGCTGATGACGGGTCTATCCTTGAGGCGGGTTTCCTGCAAAGCAGCAAACGGTGCATGGAAATAGCTCAGAAGTCTGGATAGCGCAGTTTTTTGGATATCACTCGACAGCGATCGACAGTTCAGGGTGGCGAAATTGTGGCTTGTGGCCAAAGACTCCATGACTCCCTAGGTACGGATCCTAAGGTGTTATGGACCAGAGGCCTTAGTGTGCCGGACGGCGACACCTTTATGCAATGTGCGGGATACTTTCGCGATATAGTTGTGCACGCTATATCGCTCGAACGTTCCCTGTGTACACTCAAACGTCTGCTGGGTTCAGTAGAAGCAGGGGCACCAACGAGCAGGTACCAACAGACTTGTATACACACCCCCGTTGCGACAAATGCGCTAAGATAAGAGTTAATAAGGCACAAAGATGCCATTCCGTGCACAGGTGCACAACGACGCCCATAGAAAGTGGAATTTGCTAATATGCGTGGTCAAAATTCTGCGACGTGCACAGCTACTAATCAAATAACTTACGGGGTATACAGACACAATTTTTACACAAAACAAGTACAAAACTGTTAGTGTTAAATTAATAATAACAATAGAGCTCTAGAAAGGGAGACTCGACTGTCAGATGTCAATTACTGATCATCAGTTTTGAGCCAGTTGATGCCCCTGATACTACAAAGCCACTACAGTCGTGCACCAGCAAAAAATTGACCGATTTTAGATGGCTATTTTAACTTTAAAGGCAGTGATCACGATGGAAAACGTTATCGAAAAAAAAAACTATAAAAATCAGCCCCGATCCAAAACAGCTGAAAAACTATTAAGGTAGTGACGGGTTAGAACTAGAGTTTCTAGGGTGCAAAGATGACAGTTTGTGCACACGTGCACAGAGCTGCCCAAAAAGATCGCAGTCTGATACCGAGCAGTCAAAAATGATCGACATTCAGAGGAAGAAATAAATGCAACTTTACCTAATAAAAACAATTGAACAATGACAGCAAGCACTTTAATCAACGTATTTGACTAGATGAGCCAATGTTCATTGATTGAAATTCAATTTCAAGCCAGCTGATGTTCTTGATATAGGAGGTCATCGATGCCGATGATGTGGAGTGGGCTCGTCCGCCATCAAAAGACAAGAAAGTTCAGGCTTCATATTTGGCCCGAAACAGCGTTTTTTTTTCGCGATTTTTTCTTATAGTTCCTTCTACTCTTAACCCAGAAAAGGGTTAGGGAAGAAAAGAAGGCAAGCATATTTGATAGCAACCACTGCCTTTAGATGGGGCTTTTTCGTGCTTATCTCGTATAGATCGTGCAGCGGAAAAAAGGCTTTACCAAGAAAAACATGACAATCACATTCCACCGTGAACACTGCCTTTAAAGGTATGGTGTACTTTCTCGCTGTAATGAGCGGCAGGCATGCAATCTAACACAAATCCTGGCGGGACTCGCATCGGAGCAACGGCATCGGTCGTCGTAGGAACAGTTTCCGCGTGTGGGTCGGAGCGAAGGGCTGACATACTGCAAATGTGGCAAAGCGTGTTGCTACCACTGTCGCTGTGCTTTGCAATGCGACATCGGCAGATCTAGAGGGCGGGAGTTCCGCGACAGGCGATCGCTGCCGCTGAGCAGATCAACGCGACCGCGTGTCGCAAAAGTATACCATACCCTAAACCTGTTGCTGTGGCAGTGCACTGCACAGCGACAGGCCTCTGCCCTTCACAACTCGTCGCTGCGACAGACGCGCGATCACTGTTCCTACGACTACCGACGCCGTTACTCCGATGCGGGTCCCGCCGCGATTTCTGCTAGATTGCATTCCTGTCGCTAATGACAGCGACAAAGTATGCCATACCTCTAGTTGACACTGATACTCTTCGTTTGATTTGTTTGTGCGAGCATGGCGCATTGAGGTGACGATTGGTTCCCAAAAACCATATGTATTGATCGAACGGGCAACGGTTTGAAGAGGTTTAGATGGGAGCTCAAGGGTGTTCAAGATTTCTGTGTGGAAGAATGGTACTCGTGATGCTCATTTATACTAATGCTTATACATTACACTTACAATACCGCCCGCGACTTTGGGAAAAACGGCGTTTTCGGCGCTTTTTTCCGCCGAAAAGCGCCGTTTGTCATAACTTTGTTCAAAGTGGTCCGTTTGGGTTGCTAGGGGAGTATTTGGAATCAGCATCGAGAGCCCTTCATTTTGAGCTCACACATGTCTTACCCTGCAAGCAAGGCATATAGGGTTAACAGAATCAATCGAGTGTACGAAAACTGAAGCTAGATGTCTAATTAGTGTAAATATTTGACTTCATATCAACCGTACAGATCAAGGACGAGTTATATACAAGTATGTGGGACCAATTTATTGACGTGGCGAAAGTAGAACTTAATGTTTATCATCCGTTTCCTCACCCCTGCAGACACAGTCATCGTTCTTCGCTCGGGCTCAAAATGCCCGTGCTTGCAACTGCAGTCAGTGGTGACTCTTTTAGAGCAGAAACAACATGTCTGAAGGCATTTCCCGCCGAGCTCCACCCTGATGATTTTGTTTTCGAAAAACGACCCCAGATCACCGACGTCCCGTTCTCGGCTTAAACGAGACCAATCGACCTGAGACTCGGCCTACAACTTTACTTTCTTATCCCCTTTCGAATAAGCGCTGCGACAGCCCAATCCGGAAAACTTGATTTTTTACCTCTTTGGTTTTTTACCTCTTTGGGATGTGGTAAAACAGCGTTTTCTCGCCGGTTCGACGCCCCTGCAGACACAGTCATCGTCCTTCCCTCGGGCTCGAAATGCCTGCGATCACACTTGCGTTGAGTCTAGACTTCTTTAAAACAAAAATAACACGTCTGGAGGCTATTCCCGCCTTGCGGCAACCCGGTGATTTTGAATGAAAACGACCCCAAATCCTTTTAACCCGTACCTGGCAACGCCTTATCCATTTCTCGACTGAAACGGGCCTCTTTCGATACTTGATTTTTTCGGCTTTGGAACCTGGCACGACCGAGCCGCCGGCAGGTGTAATCCTTGTGAATCCAAAATTCAATGCCAAAACGGGCCGCACGATTCCACTTACGCCGCTCACTCTCCCCATGCCTCGCTATGACGAATCGATAAATGAGGGGACATGCTGGCTTGCTCTCTGTGTGCTCCTCTTCTTCTCTGCGCCCTGCATCTCTACCCTGTCTCTACCGCAAGACGAGAAGGGCCGCCAAGTCATACTGAGGATGATAATCGAAACTCCACGAGTGAGGGGCGTTGATAAGAGTCCGCACAGTGCCGTTCGGGAGCGAGAGCGCTCGTTCTATCGACGTAGCACTGTCTCAGTGCCTTGGCCGGCCATAGCGGATCTCTGAAAATCGAAACTCGATATGGGGTTGATAATAATCCAGAAACGAATACGGCAGCGTCTTGCAATAGAACTTTGACTCTTGCTTTGTGTGGAACGCTGAGATCCGAGCAAGTTTCCAAAATATGTATTTTAAGAAGCATTGTTGCAAAAGAAAAAGTTTCCTGCAGGTCATGCCGGAATACTATGGCCTTAAAAAAAGGCCGTAGCCACGAAAAAAACCGTCGAGATCGGATAGTCAGAACAATTTCAGATTTGCATCACGCTCAAGATTGACTTAAACGTGTGCTCAGAAACAAAAGATCAGTTGAAAACAGTCGCCAGAGAAACTTGAAATTTTGATCTCGATACCACCTGTTGGACCGCACCGCTCAGCAGTGCCAGGTTCCAAAGCCAAAAAAATCAAGTTTTGAAAGAGGCCCGTTTCAGTCGAGAAATGGATAAGGCGTTGCCAGGTACGGGTTAAAAGAATTTGGGGTCGTTTTCATTCAAAATCACCGGGGTGCCGCTAGGCGGGAATAGCCTCCAGACGTGTTATTTTTGTTTTAAAGTAGTCTAGACTCAACGCAAGTGTGATCGCAGGCATTTTGAGCCCGAGGGAAGGACGATGACTGTGTCTGCCGGGGCGTCGAACCGGCGAGAAAACGCTGTTTTACCACATCCCAAAGAGGTAAAAAATCAAGTTTTCCGGATTGGAGTCTCAGGTCGTTTGGTCTCGTTTAAGCCGAGAACGGGACGTCGGTGATCTGGGGTCGTTTTTCGAAAACAAAATCATCAGGGTGGAGCTCGGCGGGAAATGCCTTCAGACATGTTGTTTCTGCTCTAAAAGAGTCACCACTGACTGCAGTTGCAACCACGGGCATTTTGAGCCCGAGCGAAGAACGATGGCTGTGTCTGCAGGGGTGAGGAAACGGATGATAAACATTAAGTTCTGCTTTCGCCACGTCAATAAATTGGTCTCACATACTTGTATATAACTCGTCCTTGATCTGTACGGTTGATATGAAGTCAAATATTTACACTAATTAGACATTCAGCTTCAGTTTTCGTACACTCGATTGATTCTGCTAACCCTATATGCCTTGCATGCAGGGTAAGACATGTATGGGCTCAAAATGAAGAGCTCTCCATGCTGATTCCAAATATGCCCCTAGCAACCGAAACGGACCACTTTGATCCAAGTTATGGCAAAGCGGCCCTTTTCGGCGGAAAAAAGCGCCGAAAACGCCGTTTTTCCCAAAGTCGCGGGCGGTATTGTACTTTGAAGATATTGTAAAGAATGAACACATTTTTCTGTACTGGTTTACAAATATTAGGAGATATAGTAGATGATTGATTATCAATGAATTTGTTTAATCATAGTGCGGTAGAAAAACCTTTTTTTTCTTGAAAACTTCCGCCGGACTATCGATTTTCGATAGACTCTGCGTTACATCAACTTGTCTCCGACCGGATATTCGACTCGAATATTCGGATTCCGACTCGCCGAAAAAGGTCAAAATTTGAGTGATTCAAAATTCGAATCACCGATAAATCGTAATTTTCGGATTGATCCGAAATCCGACTATCCGTTCAGCCTCCCTACTGAATCGGGTTATCCGATGTTGTTATTTTGAATCTATCCGTTTGAGTCGGATATCCACGGCCTTCGGTTTTTGAGTTATCCGAAACCCGAGTATCCGAAATTTTTTGATTCGGATCCAATGTATATAAGACCTGCCAGGCGCAAGCTCTCAATTCCCCTGAATAAGCGAGATATAGGAAGAAGCCACTCTAGCGCTCCCACAGCAGAGAGCCACTTTGGCACGCCCACACTGAGAACTTCTTGAGCTCAACAAAACAAGATGAGCGAAGGCTTTCGATAAATAGACCTGTTCTTCCCTTCATTCTCAGCCTCTCTCTTCACTCAAGTCCGCTCGCATAAAGCGGTTGCGAATGACGGAATTTAAAAGGCCTCGGACAACTCGTCCACCATGCTTTTGCCGCTCAATTCTATGTATTTTTGAGGGGCCATAACTCCGTTTTCAAAGGGGTCATGTATGGTTCCAGAGACATCGCTGGATTCAGCGTGGGACCGTCTTCAAGTTAACCAAAGAATCTGTAAAGGCATTCCCAGGTAATACTGTGCGTTTGAAGGCACAGTACACCCTCAGAGCCAAATTTGGTGATTTTTTGTTTGGTTGTGTAGCAGACCCCTCCTGTATAACACGTGCCAAATGCGAGATCTCAATTCCTTCGAATAAGCTAGAAAGCGACCACCTCAGGCCCGATCTCCTCCGCTAACCACCACAGGCCCGACCCCCTAACAGATGTTCGAACTCGATAGCGGCTAAATGAATGGATGAATTCTCAATATGTTGTCGTTCTTCAGTCCATTGTCTCCTCATCCTGTTTTGCTCTCGTGCAGCGACTGCGAATGAAGGGAAATACAGGCCTGAGACAACTCGTCCACGAAATGTTTGCCCTCAAAATGCAGGCATTTTCAAGGAGCCATATCTCCGTTCGTAGTGGGTCTTGGACAGTTTCAGAGATATCATTGTGATAATATCTCTGAAATTATAATCGGGGGTGTGTATACAAGTCTGTTGGTACCTGCTCGTTGGTGCCCCTGCTTCTACTGAACCCAGCAGACGTTTGAGTGTACACAGGGAACGTTCGAGCGATATAGCGTGCACAACTATATCGCGGAAGTATCCCATACATTACATAAAAGTGTCGCCGTCCGGCACACTAAGGCCTCTGGTCCATAACACCTTAGGATCCGTACCTAAGGAGTTCATGGAGTCTTTGGCCACAAGCCACAATTTCGCCACCCTGAAGTGTCAATCGCTGTCGAGTGATATCCAAAAAACTGCACTATCCAGACTTCTGAACTATTTCCATGCACCGTTTGCTGCTTTGCAGGAAACCCGCCTCAAGGATAGACCCGTCATCAGCGTCGGAGAGTACACCATCTACTGCGGGAACGCTGACGATAGGAGAGTGGGAGGCTGTGCAATAGCTGTAAGGAAGGATTACATTGGTATGGTCAAGGAGTTTGGCTCAACGTCGTGCCGGAATGCATTCGTACGACTGCGGGATCACAGAGGATTCAATCTGTGGATAGTGAGTGCTCATGCGCCCACTGAAACCGCCGAGGACAATTCGAAGGATGCGTTTTATGAGGAACTCAATGCGTTGCTGGCCAGGATACCTTGTCAACATGCTGTTGTCGTGGGGATTGACGCAAATGCGAAGATGGGACTTGATCAGGAATCCGAAGTACTCGGTAAATGGTTCTACCCAGTGGAGCAAACATCGGACAATGGCTACCGCCTTGTCGACTTTTGTGAACGCAGTGGCCTGATTATTGCATCGACATTCAAGAGGAATCATCGCCGCCATCAGCTTACGTGGCAGGGACCAACCCAGCTATCTCCAGAAGAGCAGCGGAAGCGGAAGATGACATCTTTGAAACTACAGCTCGACTATGTTCTGACGAGGAATATTCCAGTATCGGACCTTCGAAGATCTAGAGCTGTGTGGGATGTCGCATTCGATTCGGATCACCGTCCTGTTCTGTTGAACTTCACTGCTAGGATTCATAAGAGGAAGTGAGGGGCTCAGCCTCTCCAGAGGATTGACATGACAAGTCTCAGAGATGAAGAGTGCAGAAGGAAATTTCGACAACGCGTCTCTATTCACATCGGAGTACGGACTAAGAAGAAACTTTGCGACGCGGATTCTTTTGTCAAGTGCATCCAGGACGCTTCGAAAGAGGCACTCCCGGTTGTACAGCCTAAGAAGAAGTTCGCCTACGTCTCAGAAGAAACAACATCCACCTACAACAGAGTATGTGCTCTCCGAACTGCAGGAAACTTCGTGGAGGAGAAGCGTCTGAGGAGGAAGTTGCGTCGGCAGCTTTAAAGTGACCGCGAAAGAGAGTGGACGTATAGAGCTAAGGAGTTCGAGAAGGCTTGGGAGGAGAAGAATCCGAAGAAAGCATACACGTTGCTGCGACAGTATAGCGGGAAGATGAAGAGATGTTCTCCTGTCTTGAACACTACCAATGGAGTTGCAGTTGGTGATGCGACGCTGCCAATATGGAACGATTACTTCAGTTCACTACTAAATCGTCCAGCGCCATCAGAACCTGAGCCCCCGCATGTTCAGAGAGCACATTACGATGTCAGTGAGGAACCGCCGACTGAGTCTGAAGTTTTGGACTGTGTCCGGAAAATGAAGAGTGGAAAGGCAGGTGGAGATGACAACAGCACTGCTGAAAGGCTGAAAGCTCTTCCTCCGTCTGGGATTCGTGAAATGACCAACACCATCCGTGCCATATGGATGAGCGAAAGGATACCCGATTCGTGGAGACATGCGATCATCGTACCTCTTCACAGGAAGCTATCCGTCACGGATCCTAAGAACTACAGAGGAATCTCTCTACTTCGTGTCATGTACAAGGTTTCAGAGCGTATCATTCTCGAGCGACTTATCAAACATCGTGAAGGAACGATCAGAGATGAGCAAGCCGGTTTTCGACCTGTAAGATTGACCTTCGACCAAGTGTTCGTCGGGAAAAGAGTAATTGAATCGTGGCAGCGGTATTCGAAGCCATTACATCTTGCTTTTTCGAACTTTGAAGCCGCGTTCGACTCTCCTCATCGTGATCGATTGCTCAATGCTCTGCGAGCAGATGGAGTCCCGGAAAGGTATGTTCGGTTAATCGAGGACTTGAACAGAGGAACAACAGCAGCAGTTCGTACACCTGTCGGATTTACGTCAGCTTTTTAGGTGAAAGCAGGAGTAAGGCGAGGAGCCGTTGCAGGACCTTTTCTTTTCAACTTCGCCGTTGATGACATCATGCGTAGAGTTGCAGAACAGTTTCCTGCGGATGTGATCCTAACACCATCAGGACGCTCCCTTGTCGACCTGGAGTACGCAGACGACATTGTGTTATTCGCTGAAAACAACGCAAAACTGCAAAGGATTGTGAACCTCGTTTCGAAGTATGCCGCAGCCTATGGACTTCGTCTTCGTCCCGACAAATGCAAGCAGATGTGGGTCTCTCAGAGGCCTTCAACGGGAGTTTGTGTGGACGGACAACGTATCGAACTGGTGGACGATTTCTGTTCTTTGGGCTGTTTGCTGAAGATCGATGGTAGCTATGCAGCGGATATTCAACAACGATGTGCGAAAGCTACGTCTGCATTCAATTCTCTAACCAAGTGTTTGTGGTCTACCACCATCGCGAAGGAAGTCAAGTTGCGCGTCTACCTATCCGCTATTCGCCCTATCCTGATGTACGGATCGGAGACGTGGGCAGCACCGAAGACGCAGATGGAAAGGTTGGATTGCACGGAGAGGAAGCTTTTTAGGCGTTTGCTTGAATAATTCTGGCCGCGTGTATGCCATAACGAAGACCTTTACAAGGAAATCGACGCAGTACATCAACGCTTGACACGAGGGAGGTGCCAGCATCTCCTAACGCCATCTCAAGCAGCAATGGAAAGTCGACTTCGACTGCTCGGGCTTATACTAAGAAGAACGCCGGATCGTCTCGTACAACACGCTTTAAGAATGCTTCCAAATCCTGTGTGGAAACGCCCACCTGGGCGTAGGCGAAAGTTCTGGATGGATGTGGTTAAAGGCAGCATACACGATAAAATTTGCTCCCGTGTTTTTCACAGGTTAGGAAAGGCCCGGAGCTCTAAACAACATCTGTGCTGAGAAAAGTCGCGAAAAGTGATTGGAAATCCTTTTACTGGGCCTGAGATGATCCAGTGTTATTGCAACTGACACCTGAGAAAGGAGGAATTGGCCAGTACGTGAAAATATGATCTCTTAATCAAATCAGCGATCTCTTGCGTTGCCTCCTACTTGGCTGTGCTATTTCCCTTGCTGACCGTTTGCATTATCGAGGTCGGTGCTTCAATGTGTTCCTGGTTGGGGGAGGCCAAATACAGCTGGGGCGGGCAATTACAGAGGTAGCACTGGGTCATCACTCATGTAAAGTGGTTGCGGCTCGTTTTTGACGCTTCCAAATGCGTGAGCGTTATGTTGCAAGCCTTACGGTTCTGTTTACGTTGCTATCTCAACAACGTTTACGAGCGTGTATGCTGCCTTTAAAGAGGATTTGAAGTCACTCGGCATCGAAAGACAGTTCAGGCGCGATGTTTCGTTTCGCAAAAAATGGAATAGTGACAGCTGGATGGAATGTGTTCAAATTGTGGCTGAAGACCGTGAAAAATGGACACGGCTGACTACTAGGACGGCACACCTCGGTGAAGATGCGGAATGACCGCGTCAGGCGAAAGCCAACCGATTAAGTCAAGCTCATTGTGAACAGAGAGTGGCTCTCTCCAAGATAAGCATGAGATCTGAAAAATAATTTTTTGGGTGTCCTGGGCCTTTAAAGGCGCAGTCCAAGCTCAAGGACAAAATCCGAGAATTACACATAATTGTGAAGTATACCCACCCTATATAACACCTGCCGGATGCGAAATCTCAATTTCATCGAATAAGTGAGATATAGGAGGAAGCCACACTGGGGCGCCCGCATTCGGAAGCCACTTTGGCACGCAACTTTTACGATCTTTCGAGCTCAACAGCGGCGAGATGAGCGGTGTTTTCCGAGAAGTAGCCCCGTTCTTCCCTTCATTCTCGGCTTCTCTCTTTGTTTTGGTCAGTTCGCATACATCGGTTGCAAATGACGGAAGTTACAAGCCTCGGACTACTCGTCCACCATGCTTCCACAGCCCACTCTTTCAGAAGCCATAACTTTGTTTCTAGGGGGTCCTGTTCGATTTCAGAGACATCATTGTAATCAGCGTGTGTTGTTGTGTTTGTTTGTTTTAAAGATAGGCAGAAAAACAGAAAAGCGATTTCGAGGTTGCACTGTACCTTTAAAGGCATCGTACGCGCTGAGAACCACTCACCGTTTTTTGGGTTCAAATCATTGGTTGGGCCCACCTGAGAACGTAGGTAGACTTTGTTGGGTTACCAAACTTTCACTCATTTGAAGGCAGTGTGCCCGACAAAAAATTTGCCCGTTTTTTTTTTACTAAAACGTAACCTTTGGTTCCCTTTAAAGGCAGTGGCCGCGATCAAATATCCTTGTCGTCTTAAAATCTCTCTAAACCCTTTTCTTGGTCTCGAGTAGTAGGACCTATGAGAAAAAATCGCGAAAAAACCACTGTTTTGGGCGAAATTTGAAGCCTGAACTCTCTTGTCTTTTGATGGTGGACGAGCCCACTCCACATCTTCGGCATCGATGACCTCTTATATCAGGAACATTAGCTGGCTTAAAATTGAATGTCAATCAATTAAAAAACCTTCGGATTTATGTAAACATCTAGTCAGAAACATCGACTGGAGTGCTTTCTTTCATTGCTCAACTGTTTTTATTGGGTAAATTTCTGAAAGTTGGGCTCCGCAGAAAAGGTCAAGGATTTGGCATTGCTCCTAAATGTTGTGAAATTGTTTTATTGGATTTGGCTCTCAACTTGATTTTTCAAATGTAGTGAAATTGTCAAATTGATTTGGATGTGATGATACTATATGCAGATAATATAATCATTAAATGTAGTGAAATTGTTGCAAACGGATTTGGCAGGAGCTCTATCAATTATCACAGTCAAATCATGCGTCAGAAGGTCCTCTGGCGAGCGAATGAAGACAAAAAGAAAAAAATAATAATCCTCAGTCAACAATGCTGAACGAAACGTGACCTTATGGGCTAGAATTAAGGTTTCCAAATGCCATTCTGCCTTTTCAGTGTGGCCTTTTCAGGTACCAGACCTTCCCTCACCGATGAGATAAAATTCATGAAAACGAAATCTAACGCAATTTACTCGCTACTGACTATGTTCGTGTCCTCAATGCTTTCACGGTTCGCATTGTATAGACACGTTTTGCTGCTAGGTTTATTCCTGTTCTCATTCGATTCAATATGCGCTCCAAGGAAAACCCCTTCTGACGCGTGATTTGACTGTGATAATTGATAGAGCTCCTGCCAAATCCGTTTGCAACAATTTCACTACATTTAATGATTATGTTATCTGCATATAGTATCATCACATCCAAATCAATTTGACAATTTCACTACATTTGAAAAATCAAGTTGAGAGCCAAATCCAATAAAACAATTTCACAACATTTAGGAGCAATGCCAAATCCTTGACCTTTTCTGCGGAGCCCAACTTTCAGCAATTTCACAACTTTTTACAAGGGTTTCCCTTCTACAATATCGTCAAGCTCTAAAAGGCAAGTTGTTTTTCTTTGAAACATAGTGGTAGAAATGAAGAAACAGCTGCTAGGATTGCAAGATAATAGTTGCAACGCGGCTTCCTACAGACAAGATATAAGGCATATACTTTTTGAATTTAAAAGTCGAGAAAATGAAGAAATGAGTTTTAAAATGACCCAATTGTACAGGGTTGGGGCACAATCCTAGACGGGGGAGAGGGGGGCACCCACCATTCAAGACAGAAGTGAAATGAACCACCCTTTGGTAAGGCTACCAGTCGGAGTATTTTCATGAAGTTTCTATAAAAACAATGATTGATAGCAGTATCAGACATCTTTTATCAGAATTTTCCATCATTTCTATGAGTCTTGGGTGGCCTCACCCCGTCTAGGATAGACCCAGGGTCAGTCGCTCTAGCCAAACTTCACCGGTTCTTGCTGACGTGGCTCGTCTGCGCCGGCCCATATGTCTGATTCGGAACAAGAACGATAGTTAAATACATCGTACGCGCAGAAAACCGTATATTATTTTTTCATGTTTTTGCGTAGCTTGGCCCTCTAGTGAACGAAAATGTTGAAGGGGCCCATGAAAAACCTTCGTTCTTCTTTCAACTCCTTCTTCATTAAAGAAAAGTCAATCGGAACACATTGTAAACACGAATTTGAATTTCGCGCCAAAATCATTTTCAGAGTTTTTTTGCATGTGGAGTTCGTGCCGTAACTATTTTTCCTGTTGTCTTACGGTCGCACCAGCATTCTAGGAAAAAGTGCTAGATGACTGGTGAGAATTGGTGGCGGATATTAATCTTTGACGCCTTCCAACCTCATCGTCCAACATTTTTGACGCGCAAAAGTCTACCAGTGTGGTCTACCGGGCTCAATCATAAAATTGAGCCTGAAAATGGAAATTGATTTCCAGCACGAACGATAGTTAAGTGCGCTAGAAGAGGACTACCGTAACCTTAGGAATGATGTTATTCGGCTCTCTTAAACAAATTTGATGATACCCAATTGATCAATGATAAAGATAAAAGAAGTGAAGAGCGGTGTGTCTTCATTCACACACCGTCCTTCTCCAGAGGTCAGCAGTTGAGGATCTGCCTGGACTACAAGCAGAAAAACAACACCAGCGGTAGTGAAGATGTAGCGAATTCGGAGTCAGAACTTAGAAAATTTTAGAGCCAACTCGAGTGAGATTACAATAGCCTTGTTCTGGCGCAATTGCCTATCGCTCTTGTTGATTAGGAGGCATGACTTGCATACGGTGTCCTGGACATTCAACGGAGGTCCTGCGCACGTCCTTTGATGTTCTGCACACTCCTACTAAGGCCCTGCACACGTTCCATGATGTCCTGCACTCTCCTACTGAGATCCTGCACACATTCTTCGACGTCCTGCACACCCCTTCTGGGGTCCTGCACACGTCCCATGATGTCCTGCCCACTTATACTACGGTCCTGCACACGTACAATGATGTCCTGCACACTCCTACTGAGGTCCTGCACAGGTCCCATGGTGTCCTGCACACTCCTACTAAGGTCTTGCACACGATCCATGATGTCCTGCACACTCCTACTGAGGTCCTGCACAGGTCCCATGATGTCCTGCACACTCCTACTGAGGTCCTGCACACGTCCCATGATGTCGTGCACACTCCTACTAAGGTCTTGCACACGTTCATGATGTCCTGCACACTCCTACTGAGGTCCTGCACAGGTCCCATAATGTCCTGCACACTCCTACTAAGGTCTTGCACACGATCCATGATGTCCTGCACACTCCTACTGAGGTCCTGCACAGGTCCCATGATGTCCTGCACACTCCTACTGAGGTCCTGCACACGTCCCATGATGTCCTGCACACTCCTACTAAGGTCTTGCACACGTTCCATGATGTCCTGCACACTCCTACTGAGGTCCTGCACACATCCTACGACGTCCTGCACACCCCTACTGGGGTCCTGCACACGTCCCATGATGTCCTGTCCACTCCTACTACGGTCCTGCACACATTCTACGACGTCCTGCACACCCCTACTGGGGTCCTGCACACGTTCCATGATGTCCTGCACACTCCTACTAAGGTCCTGCACACGTTCCATGATGTCCTGCACACTCCTACTGAGGTCCTGCACAGGTCCCATGATGTCCTGCACACTCCTACTAAGGTCTTGCACACGTTCCATGATGTCCTGCACACGTCCCATGATGTCCTGTCCACTCCTAATACAGTCCTGCACAGGTCCCATGATGTCCTGCACACTCCTACTAAGGTCTTGCATACGTTCCATGATGTCCTGCACACTCCTACTGAGGTCTTGCACACGTTCCATGATGTCCTGCCCACTCCTACTGAGGTCCTGCACACATTCTACGACGTCCTGCACACCCCTACTGGGGTCCTGCACACGTTCCATGATGTCCTGCACACTCCTACTAAGGTCCTGCACACGTTCGATGATGTCCTGCATACTCCTACTGGAGGCCCTGCCCACATTCTACCACGTCCTGCACACCCCTACTGAGGTCTCACATAGTCAACCGACACTTCAGCACATCCTGCGACGCCTTCTTATCGATGGTGCGCTTTGAACGAATACGCGCCGCGGTCAAGTACATCAACCCGCACAGCGTCCTCTTCCGAGCCGGACGTTCAAAGTACACCACCCTGGAGAGCAAGGTGTTTATATGGAGTCTAAGAAAACAATGACTGATAACGAAAAACCCACCATTTTCATAAACTATTCTTGAGAGGCCGGTTTCTGAGTTTCAAACGCCCGTTAGGGCCCAGAAGTCATTATGGTGAGTTCTGACAATCATTTTCGTCATTCCCGTGGCCGATTACCTCTAGTCACAAATTTTCGAGCGATTTGGTCCACGCCTTCCAAAAAAATGGTTTTCGACGGACGGAGGTGGAGGCGGAGGCGGAGGCGGAGGCGGAGGCGGAGGCGGAGGCGGAGGCGGTGGTGGAGAACGTTTTTGCTTACTTTGAGAGGTCATAACTTTAGAAAGCGGGGACCAGTTGGGAAGAAAAGTTGCACACATGTGTAATTTCTTGCAGCGCTTCGAATAGTGTACAGCTCATACCTCTGTTGACGGTATGAATAGGTGATCTCATTGTAGGGCATCCGCGCGGGAAGAGATCAAAGCCAAATCCTGGTGAGCGCTTCGCGCTCACCACAATTTGGATTTATTTCTACCTCTGAATGTCGATGATTTTTGACTGCTCGGCATGAGACTGCGATCTTTTTCGTCGGCGCTGTGCACGTGTGCACGAAGTGGAATCTTTATACCCTAGAAACTCTAATTTTGGCCCGTTTTCCACCGCGCTACCTTCATAGTTTTTCAGCTGTTTTTCATATAAGCTGATTTTTGTAGTTTTTTCGATAACGTTATTATCGTGACCACTGCCTTTAAAGGCAGCATACACGCTCAAAAATGATATCAATTTTATGGAATGAATCGAAGGTCTGAAGCTGGTAATATTCAGAGATAACGAAAAACCGAAAAAAAAATCAACTGAAATGAAGATGTAACGGTTCGTTCTATATTGGCCCAGAAGTGGACGAGTTGTACCGCATTGGCTAAAATAGCGGAGCTAGCAACAAATTTGTTGGGATAACGACGCTAATGTACTCGTACGGCCCTTTCTGGAACGCTTACGACGTTAGAAGCGTAAAAAATGAGCCAAAATGACCGTAATCGAGCCTTGAACATTTGTATTGAGATGCGGAGCCCGTATCGATGGGCGGAGAAAGGATGATTTCGTGACTCAATACGGCTCAAATACGGTCACTTTAACTCGTTTTCAACTCTTCCAACTTCGTGAGGGCTCTTCTAAGGTCCTTACGACCCCACTAATGTAGTTATCTCAACAAATTTCGCGAGCGTGTATGCTGCCTTTAAAGGCACAGGACACCCAAGAAATTCATTTTCAGATTTTATGCTCATCTTGGAGAGAGTCACACGCTGATCACAGTGGTATCTCTGAAATCGTCCAAGACCCCCTTTGAACAGAGTTATGGCTCTTCAAAGATGCCTGGATTTTGTGGGTGGAAAATTGGTGGACGAGTTGTCTCAGGTCTGTACTTCTCTTCATTCGCAATCGTTGCGGGAGAGAAAGCCAGGATAAACAGACAGTCCGGTAGTGGACTGAAGAACGACGACTTTTTGGAATTCATCCATCCATCGAGCCGCTATCGAGTTATAAAATCTGTTAGGGGGTCGGGCCTGTGGTGGTCGCTTATATCTCGCTTATTTGGAGGAAATGAGATCTGGAATTTGGCACGTGTTATACAGGAAGGGTCTTTTACACAATTACATGAAAATCTCAAAATTCATATCTGAGAGTGTACTGTGCCTTTAAGAAGAGTAAGAGTGGAAGTACGGCGAAAAACGGCAAGGAAGTGGGTGAAAATTTCATGGGCCACCCCGTCCACGTCCTGTGACAGTTGCCCTGCATTCGTTTTACTCTCGGAACTGGCACCAAATTTTCAAATATTATTCATCGCGACAGGTTCCAACATCTCAGCATGCACATTGACCCCTCATATTTTTAAACAATTTTCAGCACAGGAAACAGAAAGCAAAGCCACTCACAAAAGGATTTTAGAGCGCGAAGCCGTTTCCCCGACGTCAGGTTCGATGCGTTGTCTGCAATCTCCCGAAACACGAACAAGCACTATTGAAATTTTCAGAGGTCTCTTCGAACAGCTTCTTTCAGGTATTTGAGTGTTATGTGGGGACTTTTCCCTACTAACCTCTACTTAGTGGACTTACCCACTCCAAAACATCAAAAACTAGAATACGATTTTTTATCGTGAACAATGCCTTTAGGCTATATAATTTGTGGATAAGCTACCTTCTTTTCTCATTTGATGCCAGACGGCTGTAGGAGGGCCGGCCTCTTTTGACGGAATTCGAGGCATTCAATCTCTCATATCTTCACAATAATGTTTTGGTGTTTACACAAGGTGTTGAGTTGATCGCAAAACGCTTGGCTCCGGGCGAGATTGAACCAGCATCATATTCCCTTTCCGGGGGAGCGCCTTATCGCACTGCACCACCGGAGCCCCAGTGCCGCTCTCACTCAACTGCTCGGTAGATCTTCACCGAAGCAGACATTGCCTTTAGGCTATATAATTTGATGCTGGTTCAATCTCGCCCGGAGCCAAGCGTTTTGCGATCAACTCAACACCTTGTGTAAACATACCATAACGTGCACTTCGACGCTAAACTGCAGTTACGGCAAAAAAAACCTTCAAAAATGTTTTGGTGACTCAACAAATTCTACCCACGTTATCAGACAGGCCCAGCCATTGATTCAAACCCAAAAAAACGGTGAGTGGTTTTCAGCAAGTACAATGCCTTTAAAATAATATCGACTAGTTGATAATTTGCTGCATTTGCCGCAAGCTTACTAGGAATATCATTAAAATTCAAGAGGAAACAGAAAAACAAGCCTTCCTGGGAGGTTATCGGGATCAGCGGCAGCCGGTCGCTGTGCTGAGCATTGTGACGGGCTGTCGCCATGGCGAAGGAGAATAAAACGCTTACGCCACTCAAAACTATAAGGCTGGGATCATACTTCCAGCGACGAGCGACGCGACGCAAAGTTTATCCTCTGTTTCCGAGTGTGATTTATTTCCGTTCGTCGCGTGCATCTGCGTGCGTACGCTGCGTCTCCTTCTCCCCACAACTTCTCGCTGTCTCTACCCTCTCTCCGCACAAGCGCGTGATGGAACAAAGTAAATCTGGCTCGGAACCAGAGGATCTCATCAGTATCGACCAAAAATCAATACATATACCTGATATGTGCTGTCGCTGTTGCTGGTCGCTGAAAGTATGATTCCCGCCTAACAAGGGAAGTGTTTAAAGTGGTAAACGCATCTGCGAAAACGACCAGTATCGTTAGTATCTCTTCTGGCTCAATAGTAAAACTGCGCAGTATCCCGCCCCGAGCTGCAGGTTCGAACAAAGTTATGAGCATTTTTCAAGCTTCGCGAAAAGGCAAGGGTGCCCATTAGGCATTTTTTTGGGAGTTTCAAAAAAATTTCGGATTCAGCCCAAAACTTGCACGTGCGGGTAATCTAGGGTGGCGAACACGAATCTGGAGTCCATTTGTCGAAATTTCAAGGTTTACTGTAGGTTACGGTAGGTAACATGTCATTTAGGGGGCAAAACCCACCTTAGTATTTTGAAAATCGACAAAAGGACGTTAAATCCGTATTCTTCACCCCGAATAACCAACGTATACAAATTTTGAGTAAAATCTGAGATTTTGTCCAAACCACCGTATCCCCACCGTAATCTACCGTAATTTGCAAAAAATCGATAAACGGACTCCAGATTCATGTTTAGCACTCCAAACAACCCCCAGATGAACAATTTAAGCAACATCTATAGAAGCACTCCGAAAATCTCGAAAGTGGCGTTTTCACCTCGGAATTTTCCCCGGTTGGGAAGCTTCGAACGAAATTAGCCGAAACCTTGGAAAATCGACTAATGAACCACAAATTCGCGATCAGCGCCCCAAAAAACCTACCTGGGAGAATTTTAGGTCAAATCTGGAACATTTTTTTAAAACGCTTCCAGAGCCCTCCAATCGGTATAAATAAACGCCCAACCGAAAATCCGTACAAGTCCAAAACGCTGTCAGTCTGGACAGAGTATGGAAAAAGCGCCTTCACCCAAATTTTGCTCAGGCGGGTAGTTTTAGGCGCTGAACACATTTATGAGGTCCGGTAACGAATTTTCGGAAGAATAATGCCCTTTTTGGATGGTACAAAAAGCACAAAAACGACCTTTTTAGGCTTGTAACTTCTTGGAACCTGCAGCTCGGGGCGGTATACTGCGCATTTTTACTATTGAGCCACTAAAGATACTAACGATACTAGTCGTTCTGGCAGATGCGTTTACCACTCTAAACACTTCTCTTGTAAGGCCAATGATATACTTTTGCGACACTCGGTCGCGTCGCTCTGCACAGCGACAGCGAGCGCGTGTCGCGGAGCTTCCACCCTTGAAATCTGTCGCTGTCGCAGTGCGCTGCACAGTGACAGCAACAGTGGTAACGACAGGCGTTAGCCTATTTGCAGTATGTCAGCACTCCGCGACACGTCGCTGCGACGGACACGCGTTAACTGTTCTTACGACGGCCACTGCCATTGCTCCTATGTTGGTCCCGCCACGATTTGTGCTAAATTTCATGACTGTCGCTCGTGACAGCAACAAGGTATACCATTAACCTAACATCCCGCTGCGACCCGTCGCCGCGAAGGATGCATGCAAACTGTTCCTGTGATCGACCCTGCCATAGCGCCGATGCTGATCCCAACACGATTAGGGACAGTAGACGAAACTTGTCACTGCCACGACAAGATAGTATATCAATGCTCTTTGATGATGGGCAACTACCATTCTACTATTTATAACCTTCAATAACCTCGTAAAGGCAGACTTTGTATGCTTACCAACCGATGATAATAACAAACCTCGTTTTACAGATTTGTAGAGAAGTGACGCCGTTCATTCTACCGCTATCACAAAAAATTCACGCCGTCGAATTCTCGGCGTCGTTGCAGATGGCCTGTCTAATTACGAGTACAGACTGGTTGTAGTGTTTTTCCAGGGAACATGAATGTTATTCAGTTTCCTATTAAAGTTTCATGATTGGGAGATATGTATGTATCAATCTCCGTGCTTAGACAGAACACTCGCAAGGGAATAGTATGTATTTTCGAAGAGATACCGACAATAATAGCATCTTCCGTTTCCAGT
Source organism: Aplectana chamaeleonis (assembly GCA_029168955.1). Taxonomy (NCBI): domain Eukaryota; kingdom Metazoa; phylum Nematoda; class Chromadorea; order Rhabditida; family Cosmocercidae; genus Aplectana; species Aplectana chamaeleonis. Next base: position 188,331 of record JAPDOI010000924.1, read on the forward strand.
TGGTGCTCAACATGGCATCGGGGTCGTGATTTAGAGCGTCGCCATCGCCACGTTTTCCAAGTCTTGCAAAAATTTCCATTGAACAAAACAACTCATTCAAGTGTGTACCCAAGTCAGCGTTTCATACGTTACGCATTTGACCGTATTCCATACCATCGTCGAGATAAGTAACGAGTCTTGAAAAGAAAATATGACAAGTGCACATGGACCAGCAGCCTGTAGGCAAGGACCACCCGCGAAGTACTTACGACTCCATCCCCCTCGGTGGTGAGTCCAAGCCCCGAAATTTCGAAAATTGTAACGATCCCCAAGAGACGTATTACGACAAGAACATCAAGAATATGCGAATTTCCGTCGCTGAAAAACGAATCGTGGTGGAGACGCAATGGTCACCTAAGTGGTGGCGCTGCGCCGAGAACTCGCAGCGCGATGGGTCTTGCAGAGCAATGCCTATTTAGGACAAGACTTTTTCTTTGTTTGATCGAACGTGTCGGATTCAATGTATTCAATGATTCAATATATACTCGCAGTTAACCTTCACAACGGCCGCTTGGCGTGACTTGCCGGAATGCGCGCTCTCTTCGTAGTTTTCGGACAATGGGTTAAAACTTAAAGGCATCGTACGCGCTGAAATTCACTTTCCATTTTTATGCTCAATCCCTCCCTTGGGCCCCTGTGAGAACGTACAACGAGCTTGGCTGCTCAAAAACGTACCATTGTGAGCATAGAGGAAGTGGAAAGTAAGGAATTCCGTCAAAAGGGGCCGACCCTTCCGTCAGTCATTTGGCACTTTCGCAATATTTGAGCAGAACGTCGTGTCGCTAAGTACAGGGCATGCCACTGTACGCTGACGCACCGACGGACGGAAGTGGCATTATCGACTGGAAATTTCTCGTCACACAACGAGCGATTGCTTCTAACGCTGCGCCAATAGACGAATTGTAGAACTGTTCCTTGCGCCCTCCGTGTAACTATCCCGAGTCGATGCCGGCGAAGTTTTTTTAAAACGTTTTTTCTTGAAAAGTTAACGTTTTTGAGCGGACTTTTCGCTACCTTTAGTCACTATAGGGGGCTAACATCTCAAAAACGCTTAAAAACGAAACATAGTTTTCAGCGCGTACGATGCCTTTAAAGGCAGCGTTCGCGATAATCATCCTAGGTGACTTTCCACAGTGAAATGACAGGCGAAAAGGTTCCTAGGCTCCCAGTGTCAAAGGAACAGTAGGAAACGATCCAGGAGTGGCAAAATAGCGGCTGCAAACAAGCGTTTTGGAGTCCAAGAACCGAACTGTGCCCCATTTCCGCCCCTTCTATGTGAACGAATGAACACTCGAGATCAGGGTCAAGCTCACGGTGGTCCGCGGACCACCGTGGGACAGAGGAGGGTGGACAATTTTTTGGGAAAACTTTAAATTTTTGGGTGGGTGTCGTTATTTTTTTGACCCATCTAAAATAATGTGTGTATCGCTGAAAAATTGAATCTTGAGGTAAAATTATTTGGGGCCATGGTTATTGACCATAGAATGGTAAACATTATCGATGGAACAAGAGCAGTTTCCAAATAAAAAATAGAGAAAATCATCAAGCGCGAACTAGATCAACATTATCCAGGGTTGAGCAGGCCGTTGCGCCAATTTTCGACGCAGCTACGACCCCTGTTAAACGGAATTTCGGAGAAATGTTTACGACCCTCCTCGAAAAACAGATACCAAATTTGTATTTAGCATCCAAGGCGACTATTTTGGCCTCATTTTAGCTTAAACAGTGGTTTGGAGAGAATTCCCTTTTAATCCATTCATTTTACGACCCCCCCCCAAATTTTCATTTTTTGCACAATTCTACCAAAAATTTTACGACCCCACGTTGTGCAGAGTCGCAACCCTGCTCAACCCTGACATTATCTCGACTACAACATTCGGAGTAGACATTGTTTCGGGGTTTTCTAGCTAAATCCGATAGAAGCGAAGACTGTTTTATCGCTTCGGAACTCGTTGGGCCACGACTGCAAACTTTGTTCAGAACTGGAACTGGTAGCGTAGAAGGTTTCGCACGATGGCATCGCATCCTGTATAGCGCAGTAATTTTAAAGTAAGGCGATTAAGTTCGTAATCGAATTTAGGCGTACTGTGATCTGTATCTTGTTCGCGTCGTCTATATATTTGGGCCAACCTCTGGTATTGAACCTGGCTTTTGTAGGTTTACACAATTTTAAGCTTTGGAAACTCGCTATTTCACATTGTATCATCTCCAGCAGTATGTGACGACCCAAAGGAAAGGGTAAGTCCTCCTACTTCCTGCGTTAGCCTGGGATTATATACCTTCGAATCTGATTGGCATTGCTGGAGTAGAACTCAGTGATGTGGGTGCTAACCAGAGCAACAGATGTCTCTCCGTTATGCATTTTACCCAAGGCTCGATGGCTAAGAGCATCGATGTCAAAGTAATGTATTTGGTGTAACGATAAGCGTTGCCTTGGTCTCTGATGAAGTGTGACTTCTCACCTCTGTTTTTCTGGCTTTATGTTTCGGGACTACGAAACTGAGAGCGTTTCATGGCTTTGCGACGTCGGTCCACTAAAATGTCCTAGCGTCATACCACAGCAGGTATTCAGAAATTGGGCCTTCAAAAGAGGTGTAGTATTGATCGAGAAACTCTGTGCTCACACTTTCGTATCTTAAGCTCAAGGATTTCTCAATTTTCAAAACGCTATTGTCTCTTAATAATCTTTGTGCAACATTTGCCATTTTGCCGCCCTTGTCTCCCGTCATGTGGTCGAAATAGCGCCAGCGAGACACATATTATGCTATGAGACCTTCTTATTATTGTAGTTCCTCTGAAAATAATGTCAGCTGGAATAGTGTGTGGCTCATGTGGCGAGGAATTGGAAACGTGCGCCCGTCCACGCAGCAGCCACAGCTCTTGCTTTGATAATTTCAGTTGTATCTCCGTTCGCCAAGGCTTGATGGCACCTCATCAAAACGGGTAGTTGCGTAGGATCTTTGCTAGCGCTTGCTGCATGCTGGCTGACCAGCGGACTCGATGTAGCGCCCCCATTTTGAGGTACGAAAAGTTTATTTGTTCCTGAGCGAGCCGATACGCGTAGTTGTTCTGAGCAGCTACGACGGAAATCAGTGTATGTGCTGCGTAGACGCTGAGAAAAAAATCTAAACAAAACATATTTAGATACCTAAAATTTCTTTTAATCATGTTGGGTTCGCACCTGCTCTCATACATATTCCCATAGAATGTTGTCTCGTCATCTACTATGCGCTGAAATCTTGCAAGTAATCCTTATCAGAAACACAATCCATTTGCGATCGGTGTCGGTAATGCCGTCGGTCAACAGAGGAAAGGGGAGGTTGTTTCCCATTGAATATTTGAGCAAATCAAACTTCATGTGCTGTGCAAATTCTTGACCATACTCTTTGCATATGTGGGATCGTAATGCGATTAAGCAGGGGTCGCATCAGACTTCATTGTCATCACAATAAAAGAGATTTATTTAGCGAACGATAGAGCTTGCTTGGCAGCGATACCACATACGAGGTAGAATCGAAGGCTTAGTATGAAGTCATCGTCCGTGCTAAGAAAATTTGCAGCATTCTGTGGTAAAACATGAGATTGACACGGTTTTCTCCGCTAACACCTCCTCACCGTCGTGAAAATTATCTGGAGTTTTCAGAATTTTCGGCATTGCAAGTTCTATCTCATCTATCTCTGCTAGGCCCTACAAAGTTGTCGCAAGCTTGAGCAATTGAGCTCTCATTGTGTGAATGTCCTCATACTGTTCCCACTTCCCTTTTTGCACCCTTTGCATAAGGTCTGCAAATATTTTCTGCATCAGGTCAAAGCTCTTCATCCGTATTCTGGGGCTGACCGTGACCAGAAATTCGGAGTCGGTAGCGAAACCAAACTGTAGCTGAATCATCTAGAGCTTTGCTCCGTTTGGTTCACATAACACCCCAAACCTTTGGGTGCTAAAGCTCTCAGAGGAGGAAAAGTATTCCGAAAATTAACAGACTAATGCAATTTCTCGCTCCGAAACTTTAGGAAGATAGCACACAGCATCTCTGTCATCAATTAATACCTTAGCACTGGAAGATTCGGAACAAGTTCAAAATCGTGCAAGCCGAAAGGGTCTGGAAATGGCCGAATGTCAGTTTCAAAAAAAGTACTCGGAACTAGGGTACCAATCGACTGGAAATGTTCCAAAAATCATTTCTAGATAGGTGAAAAAATAACTTTTTTTCAAAAACTGAACTTCACCTACCCCCCTCCGGACATCGAAAAAATTGGCCCAAAAATCGAAAAAGGGTCGTCTGGATACATGACCTAGTGAAAGAGTGGAAACTGTATACAGAATCTCCAAGTCCGAATCGTAATGCCGCTATCAGAGGCCTGAAAAAATCGTCGAAACAATCCATGAGCAAAACTACACGGCCAAACGCTGCCTCTGCTCTTGCAAATATTGACTTCCACATAAACTTTAGGCGGCAACGGGTAAAACACCAAAACTAACCCGATTCGATTCCACCACGGCCAAGCCCCGCTGCAGTTAGTAGACGACCGGGAGCAAGTGAGGCACCTTTGAAATCGATACCATCACTAACCACGGTGACCACTAGCAGAAGTTGATATCTCACAATCCACACAGCGGGAGAAACGGTAGAAACTCATTGGTTATCGTGATGCACTCGTTTCAATTGTTAAAGGCAGTGGTCACGATGAAAAACGTTATCGAAAAAAACTACAAAAATCAGCTTAGATATAAAACAGGACCCTAAATTTCCAGTTCGTGCACACGTGCACAGAAAGATCACAGTCTCATGCCAAGCATTCAAAAATCATCGACACTCAGAGGAAGAAATAAATGCAAATTTACCTAATAAAACAGTTGAACAATGAAAGCAAGCACTTCAACCAATGTTTTTGACTAGATGTGTACATGAATCCAAAAGTTCATTGATTGAAATTCAAGTTCAAGCCAGCTGATGTTCTTGATATTAGAGATCATCGATGCCGATGATGTGGGGTGGACTCGTCCAACATCAAAAGACAAGAAAGTTCAGGCTCCGAATTTGGCCCAGAACAGCTACTTTTCCGCGACTTTTTACTATAGGTTCTACTACTCTATACCCAGAAAAGGGTTTAGAGAGGAAAAGAAGACGAGCATATTTGAGCGCGACCACTGCCTTTAATCTTTGGATCCCGAGTGCGTATATAAAATGCCTCCAGGGCCTTTCTCACAGCGATGTCCGTTTCTTGGCAGAGTACTGTGCAAGTGATTTCAAAGTCGATATTATTGTGTTGTTCTACTCCGTGTTTGCCGAGAGGCGTGAGGAGAGACGTGCGTCTTTTTCCAGCCAGATGTTCCTTGAGGCGCACATACAATAATCTTCCTGTCTCTCCTATATATATATATATATATATATATATATATATATATATATATATATATATATATATATATATATATATATATATATATATATATATATATATATATATATATATATATATATATATATATATATATATATATATATATATATATATATATATATATATATATATATATATATATATATATATATATATATATATATATATATATATATATATATATATATATATATATATATATATATATATATATATATTACAAGCCAAACACTGCAATTGATATACAACACTGCTCCGCGCACAGTCTCCATCCCTTCCGAACGGGCAAGTCAAGCAGTTGGCAGTAACACACGATCGGTCGTACAGCCTATTTCTGACGAGTTGAAGTTTGATATTGTCTCGCGGGATGCTCACAAGAGCAACATCATCACTATAATCCGCGCGAGCTATACACTGTCGAAGTTTGCCACTGATTTTGTCCACTTTATACAGATGTTAGAAAATGTTAACGTCCGGAGATGAGCTCATGAAATCGATTTTGAGCCGAGTTATGGCCGGTCAAAGGTGCGGTGGTCATACAGTGGTCCAAAAGCCCCACCGGACCACCGTGGCCAAAAACGAAGGGCGGAGATTTTTCCGGTTTCTGATATGCTTCTCAGCTTTCCATCTGGCTGAGTTTTTTGAATATCGGCAGCGCATGGAACGCTATTCATCCACTTTGGAATGGTGAGGCCCCAAAAATTGAAAAAACCTCCAAAATGAAACGAGTCAGTAAAGTCTACCAATTTTTTCACCCTTCCTAGAGGGTCGTTTTTTAGCCGAAAAATGTCCCTCTCCGGGGGGAGGTCGTTGTTCAGGACGAACCGGACCACCGCTGTGCCTGACCCTGCTCGAGATCGTGAGTTGAGCTATGGTTTCCGATCAAAAGCCCCGTTCTTCCATTCATTCTCAACTTCCCTCTTTACTCAGGTCAGCAAGCACACATTGGCTGCAAAAGACGGAAGTTACTCAGACAATGGGAGCAGCGGACCGCCGGCGAAAATTCGCCAGTTGCTCAACAGCTGGGGGACAGCTGGCATTCAGCTGGCTAATGGCAATCACGAGGCCAACAGTTGGCATACACTCGGCATGTCATTTAATGCCAGCGACGGACGGCTGGCAAATATGTGCCAGTTGCCCAACAGCTGGGTGAAAACTGGCATTCAGCTGGCAATTGCCAGTTTAGAGGCCGACAGCTGGCTCATCCTTGGCATCTCAATTGGAGCTAGCGGCCGACCAGTGGCGAAAATGTGCCAGCTGCCTGAAAGCTGCGTGATAACTTGCATTCAGTTGGCAAGGGCAATCAAACCTCGAAATTACCGAGCGCATAAAAACGCAGTTATCCAACAATCGGCACTCGGCTGGCGCCTAACCGCCCAGTGACATTAGCTCGGCACTGAGTCGTCACATGGCTGGCACTCGAGAGAGTTGACGATTACTCACGTTTTAAATGTTATAGTTTGATCTCTGGTTCGATTGATAAGCCGAGCCGGTATATAAGGCTGTTCAGTCCAATGAGTGTTCACTCGGCACTTTAATGCTGACTTCATAGTGGACGAGTAGAAGGTGACCTGAAGTCACTCTACAGAACCTAGCATATTTTTGGCAGCTGAGGGGCAAGTCACCACGGCTAGGGGGGAGGGGGAGTTGGGGTGGGTCCCCCACCTCAGACCGTTGCGTAGGCGATCTCCTACGCAACGATCTGCGGTGAGGGACCTACCTCGATTCATCGGTCTGCCAAGAGAGTGGCGGACCGCTGGCAAATGATTGCTCAAGAGCGGGCTGCCAGGTATTAGCCAAGAGACTGCCAGCGGTCGACCAACGTCCTGGCGGACAGCTGGCAGGGTTTTGGCGAACCGCCGGCTTTTGCCTGTCCAACACCGGGAATGGTTTTTGCTCGCCAAGCAAATGCCGGCGGTCCAACAATCCCAATGTCTGAGTACAAACCTCGGATAACTCGTCTACAATGCTTCCCTAGCTCAATTTTTGAGCGGCCATAAGTCCGCTTCCAGGTGAATCTTGTACGATTCCAGAGACATCATTGGAATCAACATGGGACCGTTTGCAAGATAGGCGGAAAACAGAAAAACGATTTTTATCGTGAAAATTGCCTTAAAGGATGTATGAAACTTGAAGAATGCCAGCAAATGGCAGTTTTTGTTGAGATATCTTCTATGCAATACCTTGTATTCTACCTAAGTACTATGAACTCAATTACGAAAGAGAGGTTCAAATCATTATATTTATTTCTAACTTTATTCATGGCGTCGTCTTTGGGATAGTAACCTATTGGAAGAGTCTGAAAATACGGATTAGAATTTACTAGGGCGAAAAATAAATGAGGACGACTACGGTGGATGTTGATCGAAACCACAGCGCGGGTGGGGCAAAGGAGCAGTTCTGCTGGCACGCGTGACGTGCGCGGCGGGAAACCGTTGCATTCACGTCGTCGTTGGGATTAATGTTAAACGTGGGTCGCCTAGAAAAAAATAAGTTGGCGCTCGGTTAACGCGCCCCAACGACAATGTGAACGCGGAATTCAGATTAGGTGCACAATTTTTCACAGTCCGATTACCTCAAAGACCCTTGGTGGTCCAAGATTCTATCGCTGAAGGGATGCCATTAAAACTTGCAATTGGTTCCTTTCAGATTGTAAACAGTTGCAATTTCGTTTTTAAAGCAACAAAAACCACTTATCTGCTAAATCTACAACGTTTTTGTTTCTTTTTTCCTAATAAATTATATAATTTTTTCACCCAAAATTTTTGCGATCCCCTTCAAACTTTTCGTTTTCCCCCCGAAAATTTCTTTGGCCGCCTCCAACCACCTGTTGGGCCCTGCATGTACAACGCGTTAGGGAAAGTCCGCGTGGGCAACTTAAGAAATTAAATAAACTGAATAGTGAGCATTATTTGTAATTGACCTATTATGGATATTTAGCATGTTATCATTAGAGTTATTTTGTTGTTTACTGCATTCGTGCTCGAAGGGAGAGAGTACTGTGCTTATCTGGGCCAAATTCCGGTCCGCAATCGCGTCTCGGCAAGCTTTGCGGCCGCACGCACTCGAGTCAGTCGAGTTTCCAGCGCCAAAGCCGACTCGATGTGACTTTTTTATACAGTTTTCTCCAATTTTGTTTACTTTCCAGTTTCTAAAACCCACCTAGAGTCAGCAGGTCGGCGGCTGTGGCGCTGGGAACTCCTTCGTTTCGAATGCGCGCGGCCGCGAAGCGTGTCGAGACGCAACTGCGGACCGGAATTTGACCCAGAGAAGCACAGTACTTCGGGATAGCGATCTCATAAGCAAATGAAATAACATTCTTGTTGACAGGATTTGTTCCAGATGAAGCTTTGAGAGGGATAATAAGTTTGGCAACTACAAAGAAGAAAGCCCAGAGTGAGGAATGCTCTTTTCAAAAAAAAAAAAACTCGGAAGGATTTTTGAACCGTTGTCTGCTCCTTTTGACGATATCAGTATTCTGAATATGAAATCTGAGCCTTCCTGGATGACAGCCATGAGTGTAGGCGTAAGTAGTGAATCGGACGAACTTGTTCAACAAAGCATCGCATGAACAAATGTCTTACAATAGCAAAATGCAGGCCTTCCCGGTTTTCGGCTTGACTCAAAGGAAGTGTTCACGATAGATTTTACTTTTGAGTTCTTCACGGTATACGGAAGCTTTAAACTTCCGTATACCGTGAAGAACTCAAAAGTAAAAAAAAATTTAATAAAAACCTATTGAATCTAGGGCTATATGCGCTTCATATTGATATGTGACTTGGAAAAACTTATTCAAACTATTGGATGGAGACTCTAAGTGCTTTCACGTCGGCATTTTGTTTGCCTTCTTTCGTCAGTAGAAATATGACATTAAAGGCAGTGGTCACGATGAAAAACGTTATTATCGAGAAAACTACAAAAATCAGCTTAGATAAAAAACAACTAAAAATCTATGAAGGTAGCGCGGTGAAAAACGGGCTAGAATTAGAGTTTCTAGGACCCAAAGAAGCCAGTTCGTGCACACGTGCACAGCGCCGCCGAAAAAGATCGCAGTCTCAAGCCGAGCAGTCAAAAATCATCGACATCCAGAGGACGAAATAAATGCAAATTCACCTAATAAAACAGTTGAGCAATGAAAGAAAGCACTCCAGTCAATGTTTTTGATTAGATGAGTACATAAATATATTGAAATTCAATTTTAAGTCAGCTGATGTTCTTGATATAAGAGATCATTGATGCCGATGATGTGGAGTGGGCTCGTCCACCATCAAAAGACAAGAAAGTTCGGGCTTCAAATTTCCCCCAAAACAGTTTTTTTCGCGATTTTCTCCTATAGATCCTACTACTGAAGACCCAGAAAAGGGTTTAGAGAGAAAAAGACGACAAGCATATTTGATCGCGACCACTGCCTTTAAAGGCAGTGTTCACGATGAGAATCGTTTTCCTGCTCTTCAAGACGGTCCCATGCTGATTCCAATGATGTTTTTAGAATCGTACAAGACCTTCTAGAAACTGAGTTATGGTCCCCCAAAAATTGAGCTAGGGAAGCATGGTGGACGAGTTGTCCGAGGCTTGTAACTTTCGTCTTTTGCAGCCAATGCATGCGAGCTGACCAGAGTAAAGAGAAAAGTTGGGGATAAAGGGAAGAACGGGGCTATTGATCGGAAACCATCGCTCATCTCACAATCTCGAGCATTCATTTGTTCACGTCGGTGGGCGTGGAAAGTGCATCTGGGGTGTGACGAGCTGACGGGTGTCCAAATTTGGGGCAGTAGAGCCCTGGACAAAATTTAAGATGGGGAGAGAAAATTAAATTTTTGAAGTCCACCTACCCTCTTGAGCTTGTAACTTTTTTATGATCTACGATCAGGCCTCAGTAACTCAAAGTTTTCATTACTACAGTGCGTTGCAAAATTATACGACATACCCCGATTTTCGCGGTTCCGAGCTTCGCGTGATATTAGGAGACAAACCGTTAATGCCAATCGATGCAGCACACTCGAAAACCCCAGGGCCAGTAGCAATCCCCCCGGAAGGTGGCAGCTACCGGCTGTCACTGCGTGGTGACTGGGTCAATCACGTCTCGGCTATCAATATGAACGGGCCGGCATAGAAATGCACAGGCGGCGCTCAAGTTAATGACCATTGCAGTCAGCCACCTGGGAGCAGTGAGCGTTCTTTTTTGAGGTGGCTGACTGCAAGAAACGGGTGGTGACTTCGCTCACCGCCGCAGACGAAAGAGAAATAGCGCGCGGACGAAGAGGAGCTGGGTCGATACCGCGGTCATAGGGTCGAGCACGTCCAATGGTGCTGACTTTCTGAAGCAAGTGCGCTCCAAGGAAGGGCAGTGGAGCGCTTGCGAACCGACCAGTCCGCTGTCCACTTCTCACCTTAGCACAGCACGGCGGCCTATCTCGTTGTCTAGGTGGGCAAGGAAAAATTGCACCCGCCGGCTGGCGGCCATCCAGCTCCGCTGCCAGCTGATAGGAATGACATGCAAAACGTTTGAAGGGTTTATTAATGTTTCAATGATTCCTGGCAAAGATTAGTGGGAGATTAACGTCGAATTGTACGTAGCTGTCATGGATACGTCTCCTTCATAGATTTCACGTGCTTTAGTCCTATACTAAGCTCAACTTCCAATTCCTAGAAGTTGCTCTGGCCATATTCAACCATTTTCAGATTTTTTTCCAATATTCGCTCACCACAAATAAAATAAGTTTTGCTTACAGAGCCATCTAAGAAAGATTGCTGAAAAACGGTTTCATTCTTCAGAAAAGGCGTTAAACTTACGTGATCCGCGTGTACTAGTTACTAAATGTATAATAGTTCATCTATGTACGGCTTTTACCCGAAATTATTTTCCTCTTTCGCTACAAACTCACTTTCACTTCTTTCTCTGTTAACTGGGAAGCGTGAAACAGACTAAGGAAAAAATAGCCCATATTTTCAAAAAATCCTTTGAACTTTTTGGTTCACCTTGTAAAAAAACACGAGGTTGGCTCCTCGACAATCATATTACAAAGTATTGTGTATCGTGGTTCACTGGTAAGTGGTCATCCAACAAGAAATTTTCAAAATCGTTTTTTTAAATCTAACATTCTCTCGCTTTGGTGATTTTCGCGGAAATTCCCGAAATCCCGTCATCCAAGGTTGAAAACTTATTAAATCTGAAAGATAGACACATTTGCACGCTCCCGAAACCCATATTTACTACTGCTAGTTCGATCAAAGTTACAATGAATACGAAGAACTGTGGAGGGAGTGTATATAGGGAAACAGAGAGAGCCCCTCACACGTGAACATATGGCCTAGCGGTCTAAGGCGCTGTGCTGGGCATCCGTCGCGTAGGTTGGCGCGGTCCTAGTTCAAATACTTCGACAAGCGAGAGTTTTGCATTCAACGCTACTCTTCGAGAATAATTCTCGTTCTGAGGTGGCAACCGTAGGAGGCATCTAGGCGTCACCTACCTGAGGTTGGCTGCCTCTTTAAAGTCACCACATCAGGGGATTGCTACTGGCCCAGGGTACGAATCTTCATGAAATTAGAGCAATTAGCAGGGAACTGGCGACGGAAATTGTCAAAAATGACCGTTGCAAAATTATACGACATAGCTGACGTTCTCGCAGACATTTTGATTCTACACCATTGTAACAGCTCGTTCATGGCAAGAACCACCAGAAACATCAAGTTAATAGTCTTCGGAATTTCCTTGACGCTGAACCACTTCGAAAACTCTGTTTGGTATGTATCAACACAGCTTTTTATGAACGCCCCTTTCAATCTGCGCCCATCCACTAAAAACGGCCAGTTTAAGCGCAGCCACACGCTCGTATTGTCTGCACTGGATGTAGATTCAAAGCCCAAGAATACCTCACACAATTTTCACTGGGTTGAAGTCCTGGTAAACGACCGGCCATTCTAGCAAATTGGCATGATCGGCCTGCAACCAAACCTGCGTCGGGCTACTCACAAGAAGTGTAGGCGGATACGAACCAAAAAGAACTGGAAATGATTTTCCGATACATTCTGACAATCTCTGAGGTTCATAGGTCATGTCTAATAAGAAGCCTGGTCCACCAACTGGATCCGAGTCGATACCCTATTCCTTCCACCTACATTCTCCTCCATGGTTCCTACACGTGGGTAAGTGCGGGTCCTTTTGTAGATCTCTCCAATGCTTAGAATACTTAGTTAAAATAAATAGAAAGATTAGAATATATCAGGCTCGTTCGGACCTAACTTGATTTCGACCGATAAAAAAGTAGTTCGAAGGATCCACCTACGGACCCGAAACATCCTTAATTAGGAGTACTGGAGAAGAAAGAATAATATGACGCTAGGATCAGGTGGTAGACCAGGTTTTCGTGGCATGACCTATGAACCTCTTAGATTATCAGGCTGTGTAAAAAAACCACTTCCAGTTCTTTCGAGTCCGCATTCGCCTTCACTTCTTGTTGGTAAGACGACGCAGGCTTGGTTCAGGCCGATCATGCCAATTTGATAGGATGGCCGGTCGGTTCGCAGAACCGCAACCCACTGGAAAACGTGTGTGGTATTCTTGGGCGTTGAATCTACAACTAGAGCAGACAATACGAGCGTGTAGCTCCGCTCAAACTAGCCGTTATAACCGAATGCGCGCAGATGGAAGGGGCGTTCGAAAAAAAGCTGGGTTGAAACTATACTTCGGACCGAATTATATTATTCGAAAAATATTCGAATGATTTTTCAAAGTTAGAATCATTCAAATTCAAAAAATTTGATTTTCGAATAATATTCGAAATTCGAATATTTCGAAAACGGGCTCTCGAATACTATTCAAAATTCGAACATTTTGGATAGCATATTCGAATTTTTGAAGTTCGAATAATCGAAATGCACAATCATCATTTAATTAGAAGTTCTTTTTTTCCGATCAACATTTGAAAGCACACTATCAAAGCACCATCTTGACCTATTCACCCCACGCCCAATTTGGGGTTCTCACACGCTTGGATCGTGTGAATTATTGCGTCACCGTACAAGCTGCTCCATCGGTGGGATAGGCTGGTTTGAGCGGCTAGCCAATGCGAACCGTTTTCTCTCGTTTTCGCATTCATTGTGTAGCTGTCAGGCAGATATGGAGTGTCAGGGTTCTAGCTTTCAAAGCCCTCCCGTTCCATAGAAACAGCTACTTGAAATAAGGACGGGAGCGATTGAGCTCACTTATCTACAATGACTACTCTAGAAACATTAGCTTGGAGTGGTCTTCGCTGCTGGAAAGGTTTGGTTTGGTCGGACCTTGTGAATTACGATTTGCAAATTACGAGGAATTCGAAAACTTGCAATTTACGATTTGCGAAATTACAAAATTCAGTTGCGCGCAGCCCTGCGCGGCGCGGCACGATCGATATCAGGGGTCGTTTATACTTCCGCCACCGAGCGGCGCAGCGTAGCACACTTCTGTAATATTGATCACGCGGCGCGGCACGATCGATATTGCAGGATTGCACTTCGCCGCGCCGCTCGGTGGCGGAAGTATAAACGACCCCTTAGAGGATCGCACTACGACGCGCCTCTCGGCGGCGGGAGTATAAACGTCGCCCAAAGTCAATGGTATACATCGTCGCTGCCATGAGCGACAGTCATGGCATTTAGCACAAATGCGAGACCAGCATCGGAGCAATGGCACTGGCTGTCGTAGGAACAGTTGTCGCGTGTCCGTCGCAGCGACGTGTCGTGGGGGGGGGTGGTGGCCATCGTGTATCAACACCCCCGAGGAGGCGGGAGAAACGGGGTTCCTGATTGGACGCAACACGGGCTAGCCCCGGCCCCCCGGCTGTTGCGTCCAATCAGGAACCTCGCTCCTCCCCCGTTTCTCCCGCCTCCTCAGGGATGTTCATACACGATGGCCACCACCCGTCGTGGGGGGCTGACATACTGTAAATGTGCCTATGCCTGTCGTTGCCACTGTCGCTGTCGCTGTGCAGCGCACTGCGGCAGCGAGAGATTTGAAGGCCGGAGGCGGTCGCTGTCGCTGTGCAGAGCGACGCGAACTCGTGTCGCAAAACTATACCATTGGCCTAACGCCCTTCTCATACTTTTCCTGCCGCGTCAAATGCCGCTCCTTAAGAAAATGATAAAATGCGGCGAACGCGGAGGTGGCGGAGAAAATGTTCTTGATCGGTATTACCGCTACAGCTGCGTTTGCCGCGCTTTACTGTCTCGTTACCAGTTCCGATCGCAAAACAGTTCCGCCGGCATTCTCATGTGGAAAGAAGCCAGTTGCCAATTTCCGGCTAATTTTCTAGTAATCTAAAACACTGGTTTCATTGTAGCTCAAAAGCGACATTTACCGCGGCGGCAAAAGGGCGTAAGGGTTTCAAGCTCGAGTGCTCAGCCCTGCCCCCCACCTAAAGTCGTGCAAGTTCGGCAGTAGCAAATTTGCCTAGGCCGCGCCGTGGCGTAGTAGTAGGTCTTTAGAGCGGCGCTAGGGTCTCGGCACTTGGTTGCGATAAAGCGCTTCCCCAGAAAGGGATAGTGGTGGTCAAGTCACGCATGAAGCCACGCCCGCGCGTCACGCGCGTGTTCTATGAATATTGCCTAACGTTGTGGTAGGCCGATGAATATCACTACAAAGTGATAGCCACACTAAATGACAGCCTAAAACTAATTTTTGAAATCGGACTATCATTTGTAAATTCGAGAAAATTGGTCTGAATAAGAGAAAAAATCATTCGAAAATTCGAGAAAATTATTCGAAAATTTTGATTTTCGAATATACTCAAAAATCCGAAATTCGAAAAATACAATTTCCGAGTTTATTCGAAAATTTGAAATTCGAAAAAATTGATTTTCGAATATATTCGAAAATTCGAAAAAAATGGTTGAAATTCGAAAATTTTTACAGTTTTGCCCAAGTATAGTTGAAACATACCAAACATAGTTTTCCAAGTGGTTCTGCGTCGAGACAATTCTGAAGACTATAACCTTGATGCTTCTGATGGTTTTTACCATGAACGAACTAAAACAGAGGGTGTAGAATGGAAATTTTAGCGAGAACGTCAGCTATGTCGTATAAT
Organism: Aplectana chamaeleonis; assembly: GCA_029168955.1. Taxonomy (NCBI): domain Eukaryota; kingdom Metazoa; phylum Nematoda; class Chromadorea; order Rhabditida; family Cosmocercidae; genus Aplectana; species Aplectana chamaeleonis. The sequence goes on from JAPDOI010000924.1 coordinate 203,834, forward strand.
TTTGCAACGGTCATTTTTGACAACTTCCGTTGCCAGTTCTCTGCTAGTTGCTCTAATTTCATGAAGATTCGTACCTTGGGGTTTTCGAGTGTGCTGCATCGATTGGCTTTAACGGTTTGTCTCCTAATGTCACGCGAAGTTCGGAGCCACGGAAATTGGTGGTATGTCGTATAATTTTGCAACGCACTGTAGTAGCAGGGGAATTTTCGCAAGGTACTCCATTCTGCTCATTTTTGACTCCGCCGAAATGGCTTCCTTGGTGCTATCACATCGAGGGGGAGGGCAGTTGGCCATCGCACTTAGCCACGCCCATTTTTCCGCGCTGCAACGGATCTCCTAACATTGGAAGGGGGATGAAAACTCCGGCAAGACTTTCGAAGCAAAGGAACTGGATGAAGTTTCCGAAGCAGAAGAAATGGACATCGACGAACACGAAGAATTAAACTAGTGGAACCTGACAAGACGAGGACTGCACGACTTCGGAGACAAATGCATCACGGACAATCACCTTCTCGGGAGGAACTGAAGTGTCAGAATTGTGTTCCCCTTCTCGACTCGTGGAGTGGTTTTTCCAACCAAAGCGCTATACAGGCTCTTGTGCCGGCGGGGAAAACTTGCAGATTCTGACGATACCACCAGGCGCTACAAGGACGCCTTAGGAAGTGTGCGGGACCCAAGTGGGATAGCGCTGGGCGTCGTAGAAAGCGTGGGGGATCCAAGTGGGAGCGCGACAGACGTCTTATAAAGTGGGCTGGATCTAAGTCGGAGTGCGCAGGGCGCCGAAGAATGTGAGTAGCGCTTCATGTAGAGCGTGCGCCGTGTAACAGACTGTTAATACTACTCACCTCCGGCTCCATTAGAGCAGCTTGCGCGGCCAAGAGATGAATATGAATAGATTATCACTTCTTACGCACTGGCACCCAGCGGTGCCACACAGTATTTGATCCTCATTGAGCTCATTTCACAGTCTGCTGGACGACGCTGTCCAGCACGTTATAAGATAGGGCTGCGACGTCGGCGCAGCCGCACTGCAATGTCGGCCGACCGACTTCGCAGTGCGGGGAAATCATTGATACGACGTAGGAGCAAGTTATGACGAATTAGAACGCGCTGTTTTTGCCTTACATTTTGAACTGGAGAGTCGGAATTGACGGTTGTTCACCGTAACTTCTATCACACTGCGGCGCTATGCGGCAATTGCAATTTTCGCCGCTGTCCGACGTCGGACGGCGAAGAAGTGTGAAAGAAGACTTAGAAAATCCATTCAAAGATAATTGATTTTTTCCTGATATCAAATATCTGATAACGTTAACATTTGTTTACTAGTTAACTTTACTGTATACGTTTCATCTCCGAGAGCGGTATGACTCATTCTTCGCTTGAACTCGGACGACAGCGATCGAAAAATTATGAACGACTTCTTCTTGCTTCTTCTTTTCAAAGGGGACCTCGAAAATAAAGTGAAGTTTGTAGCTGTTTCGCTTCGCTTCAAAACGGTGCTGATTTGGCATTGAAAATTTGTGAGAATCTCGTAAAAGAAGTGAAATACTCCATGCGTATGATTTGGCATAGGAATAAACTCGGAAGAAGCTCCAAAAACTCAGTGAAATGATGGACCATTGATTTGGCTGTGCACTTGTTCTATAGACAGCGAAAATTGGGAGTAGCATTGAAAAACCAAATCACACCCGTTTTACTGAGCACCCACATTTCTTCGTGTGGCTGCAAATATTTTAGACGACGGAATTTGTATAAAAGCACTGTGTGATGTTATTCTCACGTTCATTAAAGGCAGCATACACGCTCGTAAACGTTGTTGGGATAACAATGTGAATCGAACCGTATGGCATACAAAATAATGCCTATGCATTTTGAAGCGTAAAAAACCACCCACAATGTCGCTACAGGAGTAGCAAGTTTGACCCCGCCCGAATTTTCACGCCCCCTGTATTTGCCCTTCTCCTGCAACGCAAGGTTGCTGGGTCATCTTCATCGTCGGTACTGTTGGTGGATTGCCTAACAAGTGAACCACACATGTCACTGACGGCGAAGATGACCCAGCAGCCCTGCATTGGAGGAAAAGGGCAAATACAGGGGGCGTGCAGATACAGGGCGGGGCCAACTTCTAACCCATGTAGCGGCATTAGGGGTCGTTTTCGACACTTCAAAATGCGTAGGCATTATGTTGTAATCCATACGGTTTGATTCACATAGTTATCTCAACCACGTTTACGAGCGTGTATGCTGCCTTTAAATTTTCAAAATCTTTTCGAATGTCAGAAAATCAAGAATTAAAAATCTGGATCCAGGAGTCTGATTCAGCAGATTCCGGTGGCCGAATATTCGAAAAATGATTTTTTTGGCTTCTTGGTAAAGCTGATTATCTGGAAATTTGAATAATTTAATTTCTCGAATGAATCGATTTGCTTCTCAAGTATTCGATTTATCTCAATCGCTATTCCATTCGGTCCCAGAAAGTGTATCCTACCGTCTATGAAGGAGCGCGCTAAAGGCAGTGTTCACGGTGATTTTCGTCCCCGAGCTTTTCACATAAAATAATGCGTTGGACTCCAAGTGTTACCAAAATTACGAAGAAAAGGCGAGAAACGCATCAAAACGTCATCTTTCAGTGACGCTATTCTATAACATGGACTAGTTGTCCGGTTGGATGAACATGTTCATGGTGGTTGTCACCGGTGGGAAATCGGGTCAATCGAAAATTGAAAAATATTTCACGCAAAGCAGGAGTAGTTGGAGCCTTAAGGAAAGAACGGAGCAATATAGAGTAGAGAATTGCAAAGGATGGATCCACAAAAGATTTCATTGTCACAATAAACAATTCCTGTGATACTTAAGAGGCGGGGTGATACCTAAGGATTTCGTGTACTTCTGATGCGTTTTTCTCAATTTCTACGCCATTTTAGTTCTACCCGGGGACCATTTAAACAATATAGCGAATAATCTCGAAATTGAAGATTATCGTGAACGCTGCCTTCAAAGGCACAGTACACCCTCAGACATGAATTTTGTGTTTTTTATTTGATTGTGTAGTAGACCCCTCCTGTATAACACGTGCCAAGTGCGAGATCTCAATTCCTCCAAATAAGCGAGATATAAGCGACCACCACAGGCCCAACCCCTTTCGGATTTTCAACCTCGATATCAGCTGGATGGATGGATGAAATATTGATAACTCGTGTTCTTCAGTCCATTGCCGGATTGTCTCCTTATCCTGGCTCGCTCTCGCGCAACGATTGCGAATGAAAAGAAATACAGGCCTGGAACAACTCGTCCGCCAATTTTCCACCCTCAAAGTATAGGCATATTTAAGGAGGCATATTTCTGTTCATAGGCGGTCTTGAACGATTTCAGAGATACCTTTGTAATCAGCGTATGACCCTCTCCAAGATAAGCATAAAAACTCAAAAATAATTTCTGAAAGTTGGGCTCCGCAGAAAAGGTCAAGGATTTGGCATTGTTCTTAAATGTAGTGAAATTGTTCTATTAGATTTGGCTATCAAACTGATTTCCTAAATGTAGTGAAATAGTTGAATCGATTTGGCTGTTGTTGGTATATGAAGATAACATAATCATTAAATGTAGTGAAATTGTTGCAAACGGATTTGGCAGGAGCTCTATGAATTATCACAGTCAAATCACGCGTCAGAAGGTCCTCTGGCGAGCGAATGAAGACAAAAAGAAAAAATAATAAACCTCAGTCAACAATGCTGAACGAAACGTGGCCTTATGGGCTAGAAATACGGTTTCCGAATGCTATTCTGCCTTTTCAGTGTAGCTCCCTTTAAGGTACTAGACCTTCCCTCTTCCCTCACTGATTAGATAAAAATCACGAAAACGAAATGTAACACAATTTATTAGCTACTGACGCTATGTCTTCGTGTCCTCAACGCTTTCATGGTTCGCATTGTATGGAAACGTTTTTGCTGCTAGACTTATTATTGTTCTCATTTGATTCAATATGCGCTTCAAGGAAAACCCCTTCTGACGCGCGATTTGACTGTGATAATTCATAGAGCTCCTGCCAAATCCGTTTGCAACAATTTCACTACATATAATGATTATGTTATCTTCATATACCAACAACAGCCAAATCGATTCAACTATTTCACTACATTTAGAAATCAGTTTGATAGCCAAATCTAATAGAACAATTTCACTACATTTAAGAACAATGCCAAATCCTTGACCTTTTCTGCGGAGCCCAACTTTCAGAAATTTCACAACTTTTTCCAAGGGTTTCCTTCTACAACATCGTCAATCTCTAAAAAGTCAAGTTGTTGTTTTTCGAAAACATAGTGGTAGAAATGAGGAGACAACCGCTCCGTTGCTAAGACTGCAAGATAATTGTTGCAACGCGGCTTCCTACAAATAAGATACAAGGCATATACTTTTTGAATTTAAAAGTCGAAAAATGAAGAAATGAGCTTCAAAATGACCCAATTGTACAGGTTCTAGGCACTATTCTAGACGGGGGGGGCACGCACCATTCAAGACAGAAATGAAATGAACGGCTAATTGGTGAGGCTACCAGTCGAAGTATTTCCGCAGAGCTCTAATAAAAACAATGATTGATAGCGCAGTATCAGCCTCTTTTATCAGAGTTTTTCATCATTTCTATGAGTAAATCTTGGGTGGCCCCACCACGTCTAGGATATACCCAGGGTCAGCCGCTCTAGCCAAACTTCACCGGTTCATGCTGATGTGGCTCGTCTGCGCCGGCCCATATGTCTGTTTCGGAAAAGGAACGATAGTTAAAGGCAGTGTTCACGATGAATATCGGACTCGAGTTCGACCCAAAAATGGGATTGTTTTGTCGTGAGGTAACTAATAGTGAAGAAACAGCGAAGAAAAACGTCCAGAATAAGTCAAAATAACGGCTTCTTAATTCAGGGCGTGGACGAGAATCATGGGCCCTGCTGATTTCGTCAAGCGCGCGCTAATCGCGAAATCTGCGCGAATCGGTAATGCTAATTGCGGCAGAGTTGCTTGGCAATTTGCCATCGAAACGCGTGCGGCGCCACAAGCTCGTCCGATCGGGGGCGGACCGGGATAGGTAGGCGCATCGGGAGAGCTTTCAAAGCCGTTTGTATTCATTTCTGGCCAGTTTTCGTTGCCTTCTTAGACCCTATCCTCTACAGCACCTGCCAACTTAGAGTTTCACACCGAGACCTCGAGAACGAGATTTGTCGTGAACACTGCCTTCAAGTGCGCCAGAAGAGGGCTACCGTAATCTTAGGAATAATGTTATTCGGCTCTCGTAAACAAATTGGATGATACAAAATTGACCAAGGGTAAAGTATAAAAGAAGTGAAGAGCGGTGTGTCTTGATTCACACACCGTCCTGCTCCAGAGGTCAGCAGTTGAGGATCTGCATGGACTACAAAGCAGGAAAACATCACCACCTGTAGGGAAGATGAAGCGAATTCGGAGTCAGAACTTAGAAAATTTTAGAGCTAACTCGAGTGAGATTACGGTAGCCCTGTTCTGGCGGACTTAACTATCGTTCTTGTAGATTCGGATGCCTGGCTTGCATACGGTGTCCTGAGCATTAAACTGAGGTCCTGCACACTCCTACTGAGATCCAGCACACATTCCATGAAGTCCTGCTCATCCTTACAGGAGTCTTGCACACGTTTCATGATGTCCTGCACACTCCTACTGATGTTCTGCACACATTCCACGAAGTTCTGCTCATCCTTACAGGGGTCTTGCACACGTTTCATGAGGTCCTGCACACTCCTACTAAGGTCCTGCACACATTCCTTGATGTCCTGCACCCCCCTATTGGGGTCCCGCACACGTTCTATGATGTCCTGCACAACTTTACTAAGGTCCTACACACATTCCATGACGTCCTGCTAATCCCTACTGGGGTCCTGCACACGCTTCATGATGTCCTGCACACTCCTACTGATGTTCTGCACACATTCCATGAAGTCCTGCTCATCCTTACAGGGTGTTGCACACGTTTCATGATGTCCTGCACACTCCTACTAAGGTCCTGCACACATTCTACGACGTCCTGCACACCCCTACTGGGGTCCTGCACAGGTCCCATGATGTCCTGCACACTCCTACTGAGGTTCTGCACACATTCTACGACGTCCTGCACACCCCTACTGGGGTCCTGCACAGGTCCCATAATATCCTGCACACTCCTACTGAGGTTCTGCACACATTCTACGACGTCCTGCACAACCCTACTGGGGTCCTGCACAGGTCCCATGATGTCCTGCACACTCCTACTGAGGTTCTGCACACATTCTACGACGTCCTGCACACCCCTACTGGGGTCCTGCACAGGTCCCATGATGTCCTGCACACTCCTACTGAGGTTCTGCACACATTCTACGACGTCCTGCACACCCCTACTGGGGTCCTGCACAGGTCCCATGATGTCCTGCAAACTCCTACTGAGGTTCTGCACACATTCTACGACGTCCTGCACACCCCTACTGGGGTCCTGCACAGGTCCCATGATGTCCTGCACACTCCTACTGAGGTTCTGCACACATTCTACGACGTCCTGCACACCCCTACTGGGGTCCTGCACAGGTCCCATGATGTCCTGCACACTTCTACTGAGGTTCTGCACACATTCTACGACGTCCTGCTCACTCCTACTGGGGTCCTGCACAGGTCCCATGATGTCCTGCACACTCCTACTGAGGTTCTCCACACATTCTACGACGTCCTGCACACCCCTACTGGGGTCCTGCACAGGTCCCATGATGTCCTGCACACTCCTACTGAGGTTCTGCACACATTCTACGACGTCCTGCACACCCCTTCTGGGGTCCTGCACAGGTCCCATGATGTCCTGCACACTCCTACTGAGGTTCTGCACACATTCTACGACGTCCTGCACACCCCTTCTGGGGTCCTGCACAGGTCCCATGATGTCCTGCACACTCCTACTAAGGTCCTGCACACTCCTACTGAGGTCCTGCACACATTTTACGACGTCCTGCACACCCCTACTGGGGTCCTGCACATGTCCCATGATGTCCTGCATACTCCTACTAAGGTCCTGCACACTCCCACTGAGGTTCTGCACACATTCTACGACGTCCTGCACACCCTACTGGGGTCCTGCACAGGTCCCATGATGTCCTGCACACTCCTACTAAGGTCTTGCACACGTTCCATAATGTCCTGCAGACTCCTACTGAGGTCCTGCACACCCCTACTGGGGTCCTGCACAGGTCCCATGATGTCTTGCACACTCCTACTAAGGTCCTGCACACTCCTACTGAGGTCCTGCACACATTCTACGACGTCCTGCACACCCCTACTGGGGTCCTGCACAGGTCCCATGATGTCCTGCACACTCCTACTAAGGTCTTGCACACGTTCCATAATGTCCTGCAGACTCCTACTGAGGTCCTGCACACCCCTACTGGGGTCCTGCACAGGTCCCATGATGTCTTGCACACTCCTACTAAGGTCCTGCACACTCCTACTGAGGTCCTGCACACATTCTACGACGTCCTGCACACCCCTACTGGGGTCCTGCGCGGGTCCCATAATGTCCTGCACACTCCTACTAAGGTCCTGCACACCCCTACTGGGGTCCTGCACAGGTCCCATGATGTCCTGCACACTCCTACTGGGGTCCTGCACAGGGCCCATGATGTCCTGCACACTCCTACTAAGGTCCTGCACACTCCTACTGAGGTCCTGCACACATTCTACGACGACCTGCACACCCCTACTGGAGTCCTGCACAGGCCCATGATGTCCTGCACACTCCTACTGAGGTCCTGCACAGGTACCATAATGTCCTGCACACTCCTACTGAGGTCCTGCACACCCCTACTGGGGTCCTGCACAGGTCCTATGATGTCCTGCACACTCCTACTAAGGTCCTGCACACATTCTACGACGTCCTGCACACCCCTACTGGGGTGCTGCACACGTCCCATGATGTCCTGCCCACTCCTACTAAGGTCTTGCACACGTCCCATGATGTCCTGCCCACTCCTACTACGGTCCTGCACACGTTCCATGATGTCCTGCACACTCCTACTGAGGTCTTCCACACGTTCCATGATGTCCTGCACACTCCTACTGAGGTCCTGCGCAGGTACAATGATGTCCTACACACTCCTACTGAGGTCCTGCGCAGGTACAATGATGTCCTGCACACTCCTACTGAGGTCTTGCACAGGTCCCATGATGTCCTGCACACTCCTACTGAGGTCTTGCACACGTTCCATGATGTCCTGCCCACTCCTACTGAGGTCCTGCACACATTCTACGACGTCCTGCACACCCCTACTGGGGTCCTGCACACGTTCCATGATGTCCTGCACACTCCTACTGAGGTCTTGCACAGGTCCCATGATGTCCTGCACACTCCTACTAAGGTCTTGCACACGTTCCATGATGTCCTGCACACTCCTACTGAGGTCTTGCACACGTTCGATGATGTCCTGCATACTCCTACTGAGGCCCTGCCCACATTCTACGACGTCCTGCACACCCCTACTGAGGTCTTGCACAGGTCCCATGATGTCCTGCACACTCCTACTAAGGTCTTGCACACGTTCCATGATGTCCTGCACACTCCTACTGAGGTCCTGCACACCCCTGCTGGGGTCCTGCACAGGTCCTATGATGTCCTGCACACTCCTACTAAGGTCCTGCACACATTCTACGACGTCCTGCACACCCCTACTGGGGTGCTGCACACGTCCCATGATGTCCTGCCCACTCCTACTAAGGTCTTGCACACGTCCCATGATGTCCTGCCCACTCCTACTACGGTCCTGCACACGTTCCATGATGTCCTGCACACTCCTACTGAGGTCTTCCACACGTTCCATGATGTCCTGCACACTCCTACTGAGGTCCTGCGCAGGTACAATGATGTCCTACACACTCCTACTGAGGTCCTGCGCAGGTACAATGATGTCCTGCACACTCCTACTGAGGTCTTGCACAGCTCAGAATGGAAATTTACGACTAAATTTTACTAGATTACGACAAAAATTTAGTAAATTACCAGAGAATTTTACTAGATTTGGGCAAAGATTATTCGAAAATTACACGTAAATCTCTGAAATTTATTCGAAATCCAGTAAATTTTACTAGTATTTTACTCGTGTTTTCACTAAAATTTACCAGTGTTTTACTAGTTTTTTTTTACTAAAATTTAGTGGTAAATTACTCGTTTTTTACTAAAAATTATTGCGATTTCGAACACTTTTTCAAGACACTGATTATATTACAAATAACGATACAACACTTTATATAATTATTTTTCATCTCAATTTAAAAAAGAATACAACAGTCACACTCGCATATTTAACAGAAACATTAATTTACGAGATCCATAACACCAATGACCGGATTCACAGACAGAAAAAAATAATAAAGTTCTACTTACAGAGATGCACTGTGTTTCAAATTACTTGCGAAAACCAAACAACACCTGCACAGACGCTCGCGGTTGTTCAGATAGAATTTTGATTGCCGACAGTGCAGCTTTATTAAGTACACAGTTAATAAAGTAGATCAAATATGATATAATTGTCAACTCTTCTACACCAAATCCTTGAATCTTTCTTTCATACAGTTTGATACTATTCTTCTCGCAACATTTATCTGGCTAGGTTTTGCCAATAATGGCTTCTTCAGACTTTCAAAAATGCAATAACTTTTGCGCTACCAATAGGTACAAAGATATTATACAACGCTAGAAAAACATACAAAATTCAAAAATGATTGGCAGCGAGAGGGTTGAGAGCGCTGAATATCGTAGGTGTTACAGGGTGTTATAGACAATACATACGACAATTATGGTCATGTAGGATTTGCTCACCAGCCGCATTAAAGAATGAGAATATCCATGGTGATTCTCAAGTGAGGGAGGAGAGGCTCGGTATCACAGGGAGTACTAAATATTTTAGAATAATCTAATAAATCGATTGTTCGCCACAATCTCGGAATGATTTGAGCTCTCTTTGGTGTTCAGACATCAAGCAAGGGGGAAAACATTCTATAATCCATAGCAGAAAGGAAATTTTCCCATTCACAGGCTTAAAGTTATCTTTACTCTGCTATCAATTAAGAAAAGTTTGAGTACTGCTTGATGTCTGAAAATCGAATACAGCGCCATTCCGGGATTGAAACGAAAAATAATAATTGGCTGAAATATGCGACATTATTCGGTCCTCACTATGCTCGGTGTCAAGTGATCAATCTCACCAAATCGTTTTTTTTGCTTCCATAACCTTTCTTTCCAGTAGACGAATTAAGTGTCGGTGAAGGGTGAAGTGCCAACACATCGGTTAAGGGCGCGCTTTCACAGCTATGGCCTAGTGCATACCTCCTGCGACGGGCGACGCGACATAGTGTTTGCCGTAGAAATCTACCGAAAATCGATATTGCTGATATGCACTGTCGCTGTCGCGGGAAGTAGGCACTAGGCCTAAGAGTTGTTGTTCGATGTTCCGAGGTAAGGATAGGAGGCAGTATTTGTAACGCCCTTCGGTGTTTATTTAGACTGTTTTAGGCCCCCGTCAGACCTCGTCGAAAAACCTGCTGAGTCCGAATGAGTTCGCGGCGGAAAAGCCGTCCTCGACCGTCTGCAACCGACTGAGTTCGGTTGCCCCAACCGCCACCCAGTTCCTCTGCGAAACACGCAGCCGATAGTCAGCGGCTGCAGTAGGTGGGGGGGGGGCAGAGCGCAGACGACGAAAGTCGGGATACGGCGGAACTCGGCAGGTCGCAGTCGGCCAAAGAAAATGCACTCAAATCACGTTAGAAACTCCTATATCGACCGGCTGGGGTGAGGATGATTTCGGTTGGGACGCAGCGGGACTCAGTCGGTGCATTGGCCCCGCCCTTGTACGCATGAGAACCATCAGTATCGACCGGGGGGATTGCGGTGGGCACCAGACGGTCGCAGTCGGATTCAGTGGGTTGATTTTTTTTTGCACCCGTCTCCCACAAACTCGGTGCGTATCGACCCGGTGGGACTCAATAGATCCACCGACTCTGACGGGGTCCTTAAGCCTGTAACACCTACGGCACTCAGCGCTCGCAACCCCTCGCTGGCAATAATTCTTGGATTTGATATATCTTTCCAGCAGATTGTATCGTATCTTTGTACTTATTGTTAGCAAGTACGCCATTGCATTTTTTGAGCTCTCGTGAAACCATTATTGGCAAATGCTAGTCAGATAAAAGATGCAAGAAGAAGAGTATCAAACTTTCATGAAAGAAAGATTCTAGGATTTGCTCGGGGAAAAAGTGATGGATGTATCATTTATTCCACAAATTAATTGTGTAGTGATTGGAGCTCCACTTTAAGCAATCAAAGTTCTATTTAAGAATCACAGGTGTTCGTGCTGGCGTCGAAGTAGGAGCTCTCATGGGTCCTACTAAAATTTCAATACACACAATCACACCAATAGTGATGCAGTCTGACATCAACTAAATGAAAATCCGAAGCCCTCATTGACAGCTAGGTCAATCGCATGCTCTGATAGTAAGAGAGAATGTGTCTTCTCCTCTCGTAATCACTGCAAGGGACAAATTTTCATACAGCAATAAGGATAAAATCAAAGATAAATCCGAAACTCCATATTTCAGGCGTGCACGGCGTGCACGGATTATAATAATTTTGAACGGCGATAACATGCCAAATTGGGGTATCTCTATTTCGCTCAGTAAGAGTTTTTACTATTCACCTCATCGATATTTCTCTTGTTGCACATACATAGTGCCCATATCACCAGGACCGGGCGTTTTCGGCAATTTTTGACGATTTACGAAATTTTGGCCCAGAATCGTAACAAATCGTGACGAATTGTGCTAAATCGATTGAGGGAAAACTGATAAGGCGCGATTCAAGGAACATGAAATTTCACCCTTTCCAAGCTGTTTGCTTATTTCATCCAGATTCTTTTTTGAAAGTTTGTTTCTCGGACATTTCTAATTAAACGTAGCCAGCAGCGGAGTGGTTAAGTATAGCGAAATATAATTATTGTGAGTGATATTTAGTATACATTGGATCCGAATCAAAAAAATTTGGATACTCGGATTTCGGATAACTCAAAAAACAAAGGTCGCGAATATCCGACTCAAACGGATAGACTCAAAATAGCAACATCGGATAATCCGAGTCATTCGGATAGGAAGGCGAGACGGATAGTCGGATCTCGGATCAATCCGAAAATCACGTTTTTTCGGTGATTCGGAATTTGAATCACTCGGATTTCGACCTTTTATCAGTGAGTCAGAATCCGAATATCCGAGTTGGATACCCGGTCGGATAAAAGATGGTATAATTCTGAAAGTCTATCGAAAATCGAGAGTCTGGCGAAAATCCTCGAAAAAAACATTTTTCTAGCTTACTTTGATTAAAGAATTCATTGATAATCATCTTTATCTCGGAATATTTGCAAACCAAACATATACAATCACTTTTCACAATCTCTTCAAAATGAGTGTAATGTTAAGGGGTTGAGCAGAGTGCGAACAGGGCGCGGCGCGGCATGATGATGGAGAGCCGTATTGATAGATCGCGACGATATATCAATACGGCTCTCCATCATCAGGCCCCGCCGCGCCATGGCACTCTGCCCACCCCCTAAAGCATTAGTATAGATGAGTATCATGAGTATCAGTCCTTCCCATCGATTTCGTAAATACCCATGAATTCCTGTCTAATCAACTTGCCCGTTCGATCAATACACATGGTTTTTGGGAGCCAATCATACCTTCAATGCGCTATAATGGGTATGGTATACTTTTGCGACACACTATCGCGTCGCTCTGCACAGCGACAGGACCGCCCGTCGCGGAGCTCCCACCCTTTAGGCCTAGTGCATACTCCCCGTGACGAGCGACGCGACATAATGCTTGTCATCTAAATTGGCCGACACTCGATATTGTTCATTTGCACTGTCGCGGTCGCGCGTCGCGGAAAGTATGCACTAGGCCCTAAACCTGTCGCGGTCGCAGTGTGCTGCAAGCTTCGGCCCGCGACAGTGACAGGCTCCGGCCCATTCGAAGTATGTCAGCCCTCCGCGTCGCGTCGCTGTGACAGACGCGCGATAACTGTGCCTTCGACGACCGATGCCGTTGTTACGATGCAGGTCCCGCAGCGATTTGCGCTAGATTGCATGCTTGTTGGTCATGACAGAGGCAAAGTATACCATACCCCTAAAAGCCTTCCTGAGCGGCGTCGGAGCAAAACTCGCTGTCGCCAAGACGGTGGGACTGAGGGGGGTGCTATGAAGCGCAAACTGTGCCGTGCATCGGGCGCGCCCGCCGCATTTTCATAGTGCGCGAGCTAGCAGCGACGGCATCAAGGTCACACGATGAAAATGATTTCGACCATTTTTGTCATTGTCGCTGCCGTCCCGCCGTAGTTTCTATTTGATATCTACCTTTCTATAAGATACTTATTTCCCCTATTTCACTGTTTTCTCAATCGAGAAAACGGTGGCGAAGAGGTAAGAGACACAGAGAAAGAAATATGATTCGGCAACAAGTCATGGTCACTCCCAATTTCTCTCGCTCTGGAGAGCGACGCCAAGATTTTTGCAGTGACGCCACTCTGAAAGGCCTATACTCGCACAGACAACCCAAACGAACAGGTTTAATGCCCATCATGCGCAAAATCTGCGCTGATGATGCGCAACAAAAAGCGGCATAAATTTCACGATGCGCTCCAATTGGATGTCTGCAGTGTAACTACGCACCTGTATGGCTACTGTAGAAAGGAATGAGGAGTCGTGACACCGGATACGATTGTCTGAGTAACAGGACATGCCAAATCTACCAATATTCGGTTCGCTATCCGATCCGAATAATGACATTTTTCGGATGTTCGGTATTCGAATCATTATCCGACTCATGGCACATTTCGGTGATTCAGATTTCGGATCAAACGGATTTTGGCGTTTTTTCGGTGAATCGGATTTTGGATCACTCGAATTTTCACACTTTTTCGGTGATTCGATTTTTAAATAATTCGGATTTTGACGTTTTTTCGGTGAATCGGATTTTGAATCATGAAAATTTCGGTTCATTCGGATGGATATCCGAAAATGAGTGAGTCGGATCCAATGTATAGTATTTAGGTATAACAGGCCGATCTGCTGCTCACATTATCGGCGTGAAAGGAATTTCCTTTGATTAGAGGAAGTCAATAGTCAAACTTGAGTGTTATAAAGTATTGACTATACATTAGACCACAATCAGATTTTCCGAAAGCTCGGATTTTGAATAACTCGAAAAACAAAGGTCGCGGATATCTGACTCAAGAGAATAGACTCTTAAGGAGGAACTGGGCTAACAGTAGAGGGTAAAACGGGGAGTCGGTGCTCGGATCAATACGGGAATTACGTTTTTTTCGGTGATACGGATTCCGAAAAACTCGGATTTTGATGTTTTTTCGGTGATCCGATATTTAGATCACCCGGATTTTGATTTTTCTCGATGAGTCGGATTTCGAATCGCAAAAACTCCCAATCATCCGGAAGTCTATGCGAGAATGAGTGAATCGGATCCAATGTATAGTATTGACGAAACTCCATCAATGAACACTACTGCCGTTAAACCTTGTCAGTAGCTCTAAAAAGTGAAATTTAACCAACAAGTCTTCGACAAAAAGAAAAACACTCCAGACAGAGTATGATAGGGCATTTGAACCCTACAAGGGCTAAGCAGTAGTGGTCGCGTAATTTCTCAATGAAGCGTGATTTTTGCCTTTTCTGCAGAATTCGTTTGCTATATTTGCTACATCGAAATTTCATTTTCCATAGAAGCACATTCGGAAAAGTTTGTAATTTATGCGAATCTTTGGCGCGCTGCTAAAAATAGTAAAAGCTTTGAATGCGCTCAGCCGGCACTCCCATCAAATTTCAATTTGAAATTGAGAAGCCACCAAGTTTTGCTGATATCGCAGAGAATGAATTGGATAGAGGGTCTACGCTATAGTTGTACAATTTCGAACGAAAATTGAAATTTTTCCGTTCTAAAATTTATCGAACGAACGAAAATTGAAAAAATTTCGTTCGAAAAAATTTCGGACGAACAAAAGTCGAAAAATTTTCGAAATTTCGGAGGTCGAACGAACGAAATTCGAAGCAATTCGAAATTTCGATTTTTTTTCCGAAATTTCGTATTTTTTCGAAACTCGTCGAAAATTTCGAAATTTTTTCGAAATTTGTCAAAAATTTCGAAATTTTTTTCGAAATTCGTTCGAAAAAACTCCGAACGAACGAATTTCGAGAGCATTTCGAAAAATCGGGATTTTGAACGAACGAAAATTGAAAAAATTTTGTTCGACGAAATTTCGAACGAACGAAATGAACGAAAAAAATTTCGAAAAATCTTTCGAAAATTTTTCGAAAATTTTGATCGTGTACAACTGTAGTCTACGCTTTCGAACGTAATCAAATTTTGCCGAAAACTAGTCTCGAAGTTCTGGACAAAGAATGCGAAAAGTTATTCGCTGCAAACTATTTAATTCTGTGAGCTTTTTTCGAGTACTCATCTAAAAACAGTTCTTTTGTAATAAGGACTATAACGCGAACAGTGGGGCGCGATCGCCATCATAGGATTGCATAACGCCGCACCGTTCAGTTGCGAAAGTAAAAACGAGGCCCAAAACAGGGTTTACACTACCATAACGTCGCTCCGCGATGGGAGTATATTACTGGGATCATAATTCTCGCGACTAGAGCCAACGACCGCCTTCTCAAGCATATCGATTTTCGGTCGATGTTGATGGTAAATATTGCGTTGTGTCGCTCGTCGTTGGAGACATAGTCCCGGTTTAAACCCGTTCTTGAAGACATCGCGCAGGAGACCACGTTCTTGAATCTTGAACTGCGCCTCTCCAGTGATCGAAAATGCCAAAAGGGCCTCCAAGGGCCCTTTCGGCACTTTGGTTCACTAGAGAGACTTTGTTTATCAAAAACATGGGAAAAGCCATTGTAAGTCCGGGATCATACTTCCAGCGACGAGCGACGCGACGCAACGTTTACCATCAGTATCTACCGAAAGTCGATATACCTGATATGCACTGTCGCCGTCATCGGTCGCGGGAAGTATAATCCCGGCCTAACACAAGACCATGTTGAACACGTGAAATTGGATTTGAGCTTTGCATCAAAACCGTTTTCAAGTCTTTGTTGCGAGTAAAGTTTGTGCTAAAATGGTTTTCGAAAATTTTCCGCGGTCGCATAAACATTCTATGAGAGAGTGTTAGATGACCGACACCACATCCATTTTGAGCCAGCCAGAACTTTGGGTGCTTTTGGAGCATCAAGCTTCGTAAATGATCTTAGCCGACCGGAATTTATCAGAAGAACAGAAGAAAGCAAGATGATTCGCAACGCGCACTCTGTCTTCTCGAAACTCAAAAAAAGTTGCGTAATTAAGAAATTCCATCTATTGAAAAGATTGCAAAGGGTAGAAGCTCCGCGACCGGCGGTCGCTGTCGCTGTGCAGAGCCACGCGACAGTGTGTCGCAAAAATATACCATACCCCTTCTCAGAAAGATGGAAACAAGTTCCTTGCAACATATCTGAGCCGAAGTAAGTTACTTGCGACTTATCTCAGGTGATTTAAGTTACATGTAACATATCGGCTGGATACTGCGTGCGGTGCGTCTCCGATATGTTACATGTATCTTAAATGACCTGAGATGAGTCGCAAGTAACTTACATCGGCTCAGATATGTTACAAGTAACTTGTTTTCGATTTCTGAGAAGACACTTTGTGCACTGCGCCTCCGATATGTTACAAGTAACTTAAATGGCACAATATTAGTCGCAGGTAACTTAAATAGGCCGAGAAGATATTTCTAAGGGGATGTACAATGCACCTGCGGGGTCGGGCTAACGACTAGCGTTGCTGTTGGTTTAATTACCCAAGTTTGAGGTACTTGACCCCACACCGGCAGGGAAGGCCCACACAACATTATTTTGCGTAGTGTGTGGTCTGGAACAGGCTCTGTGCGTCGAGTGTCGTCTGCGTCACGTGATGACCACCCATTGTGAAAATATTATTGTAAGTTACATGTAACATAAGTGTAACTTACATGCAATATAAATTTAAGTTACATGTAATATAAATGTATGCTACATGTGATATAAATGTAAGTTACTTGAGGCATTCAAGTAAGTTACATTCATATTACAAGTAACCTGTTTTGATTTCTCCGAGTTATGGCGCATTGAGGGTTCGATTGTCTCCAAAAACCATGTGTATTGATCGAACGGGCAAAACTTTTTTAAGTGGATTAGACAGTAAGTCACGGGTATACAAGAATTCGATGTGAAGGATTGATACTCTTTTAGACTAATGCTTTAACATTACTCTCGTTTTGAAGAGATTGTGAAAGGCGATCACATCTGTTTGGTTTGCAAATATTTCGCCATAAAGATTATTATCAATGAGTTCGTTTATCATAGTAAGGTAGGAAAATCTCTTTTTTTTGAGGATTCTCACCAGACTATCAATTTTTGATAAACTTTTTGAATTATACCATCTTGTATGCGACCGGATATCCGACTCGGATACCCGGATTCCGACTCACCGAAAAAAGGTCAAAATCCGAGTGATCCAAAATCCGAATCACCGAAAAATCGTGATTTTCGGATTGATCCGAGATCCGAGTATCCGTTTCGCCCCCCCCTATCCGATTGACTCGGATTATCCGATCTTGCTATTTTGAATCTATCCGTTTGAGTCGGATATCCGCGACCTCTGATTTTTGAGTTATCCAAAATCCGAGTAACCGATTTTTTTTTGATTCGGATCCAGTGTATAGTAAGTACCAGTGCTGTGCGTTATAACGCCTTCTTCGTCAGATTTTACAACAGAAAAGTAGATAAATTAACACTCCTGATATGGGTCTGAGATAATCGCGAACAATTTGCTCTTGGAGGGGGGTCTGGGTCAATTTAGCCCTGTCCACACCTCATGCCGTACCATGTTAACGCTTTTTTCTTGGCAAAAATTAACGAATAAAGGAAGAAATATTTTTAACGCTTACTCCTGACAAGCACCACGCCATGAGTGACACGCCCAATTCAGACATGGGTTTGATTCTCTTAGATCAAAGATTGGTTCAGGTTCATCCCGATTTTCAGAAAATATTTAATGAGGTGGGAAACCAGTGCCAATGAGTCAATGAGAAAATTAAAATTGATGAAAAAGTCAAGAAACACATCACAGATAGACTATTTGCGGTTCAAAAAAAACCTGCACTCACCTTTCCTCAGAGCTGAGCCGCACCTTTCGAAAACAAATGGTCCGAAGCCTTTAGAGAACGAGTGAAGTACGAGAACATCACCTGGAAGTAGACCTTTAATTATCAACTCAAAAGTACCTATCTTTTGAGCGAATTCAATTCGGGATTGCGAGTATGAAAAAAGCAAAGTCATTGAGAAACAAGAATATGAGTAGAAAAATGAATATCTAGTTACGTCGCATGCCGTGGTGAGTGATATTGATCCCACATGCCACGTGATTGATAATATCAATGCGGTAGATCACTTGCTCCACTACTGTACGCCGCGTTTAAAATTTTTAAGAAGGAGTGTCGCGTGCTTTTCATGCTTAAACCATTACGTATAATGAATAAAATCCTTCCGTAAATAACGTTTTGTTGGCGATAAAGCTAAAAAGTGGGGCTAAAGTCTGATAAACGGAAATGATGGCTTTTAACTGCAAAGTTCGAAAAGATTTCCAATAGTCAGAATCGTTTTAGAAAAAGTTCTCTAGAATAAGGCAAATGGTTACAGCTCAAGCTCGCAAAGCTAAGAATCAAGTTTTGCCTTACACCCGAATATTCAGGAACAGCGATTCTGAAAAGATTTATTCAATATAAGTTAAAACAACATCACACAACGTGAAGCACGCGCGTGATTTATTTTTCCACTGCTACACTGAATTTTTGCTATTTAATAAACAAGTGCGCAGCCAAAACAATGGTCCATCATTTCACTGGATTTTGGCATTTCCTCCGAGTTGCATGCCAAGTCATGCACAAGAAGCATTCAACTTCTCTTAACGAGATTCTCACAACTTCTTCAATGCCAAATCATAAACCATTTGTAGCGAAGCAAAACAGTTACAAATGCATATATGTGAGGAAGGTTAATTACTACAGCATGCGATCAGAGGCAAACAGAACAAATACAAAATACTCGTTTACTTAAGAGCACCCACTACATAAAACTCTAGCAGAAAGTGTGGCCGTCTGATCCATCCATGTTGGAAATTGATGTGAAACAAGTCTAGTCCAAACAGTTCGCTAGTCTTGGGTCTAGGCGGAATCTGCCGATTGCACTTCTTCGTAAATAGAGCCGGCGTCGAAATAAATAAGTTGCATAGAATGGGCCTGGTCAGTAGGTCTTTGTCCACATTCAAGAATGCTCTCGAGGTTTACCTGAGGTGTGGAAACGATTCTTAGCTATGAGCAATTGGTTTTGTGTTGTTTCAATACTTGTTTGTTTTTTAGCTGTTTTATGGACACGGGTTCGGCTTCAGCCTCGCAAACACAGCGCGCATGGGACATGGCGTCGAATATATGACCTGGTACACAGCCACGTACGCGACAATCCTAATTTTACGCACAAATCAGAATTTGCTTCTAAATCCGTGTTGATTGATGTTTTTTTGGGATTTTGCAGAGTACTTATGAGTTTCAAAAGGTGAATAATCACTGAATGATAATTGTTCGCTCTGTTGACTAAATGTGTTCACTTAATCGAGTTGGCTCCATGCCATTGCTCACCTGCGTGCGTACGCGTCACGGTCCGGCAAGTGTCGCGCGCGCGGCGAACGCGGAAAAGCCGCCATCGTGTGAAAAAGTCATCTGCACCATATGCAGCAGAATGGTTTTCGTTAGGGGCATGAAACGAACACAGCAATTCAAATAATGCTCCAAAACATGCTAGTTTACTTGATTTTACTTGAATGCTCTGCTATCGCTTCGCCGCTCTTCCCGCCGCGCGCGACGCTCACCGACCGCAACGCAGAACGCACGGGTGAGCAGTGACCGCTCCCCAATCGAGTTGAACACAATCTTACGGCGTACGAAGTACGCCAGCTACTTGGAATATCAGCCCTGATAAACTCAGGTTAAAAACATGAGCGAGCTGGCCCACTATTGCCGGGATCACCTTTTTTATGAATTGCAGAGGGATATGATCCGGTGTATCTTAGGACGAATTTGGCCATTCGGTCAAAAGCTCAGATAGTTCTCCTTGATACTGTGAAAACTTTCACTTATACGTTATCGCGGTGAATTAACGATTTGCGCGTAAAATTGGGTGTGTCGCGTACGTGGCTTAAGCCCAAAGGTTCGTCGTGTAATAGATTAAATTGAGTTGAATTGGGTGCAAAACTAGTTGGGTGGGCCACGCAGAATTCAAGAGAGGAATGAATGATACCGCTTCAAAAATCGTTTAATATTATGAAATTTCTAGCAAAATACGAGTGATAACGTTATCATGCACCTAACGGAAAGTTTTTCCTTTATTGGACGAATCTTTTCATTTCCATGGGTGAATCTCAAGTGTTTCCCCCCTACTAATTTTGCACCTTGAATCGAGTTGAATACACAAAACAACATACAACTGAATAAGCAAAACAAAGAACTAGGCAAAGGAAATGAATTGATTGATGACGTCAGCAAGCTGGCGGAGTTGGAGTCATCGGCCAATGAATTGATCAGGTCAAATCGTGTCAAATCGAGACAAACTTGACGTGAATGGCGATGAGTGCGTTTGGCCTCCTATGCCTTCTCTGCCCTCTATTATCGTAAAATACCTACTCCAATTTCTCCGCATCTCTTCCGTCTCGTTTTCTGGGGGGAAGGGGTCAGCGCCGCAGAGCAGGGGCCTCCCCTGGGGCGGCATGCATGAACGCTCCGACGAGGGTCAGGGAGCTGCTGCGCGTCCTATGCGCGCAGCGTCGAGCCACGGGACGGCTCCGAAGGGCATTGCGTAAATTGGGGTGTCGCGTACGCTAATGCACTTTCCCACGCAAATTTTACGCGCGCAATTTCAGTCGTCCCAGTCGCGTTTGCCTCTAATTATTGAGATGCATGGGATGTCAAAAAAGTACCAAAGAGCGACTGGCATGACGAAAATATGCCGCGTGGCGTAGAGTTGACTGTAGAGGATGCATTCACTTCCGAAACATCAGTTTACGCCATGCACTTGGAGCCGTCCCGTGGCTCGACGTTACGCGCATGGGACGCGGGCGGCACCTAACCTTCTTCGCAGCGTTCATGCATGTCGCCCCTGAAGCCCCCTCGGGAGAGGTCTCTGCTGTCGCTCGCTTTAAGTCAAAATGGGCTCTATTGTCCGACGCTTCCCCCTCGCAGAGTTTGAGAGGGTTATGGAGAACAACACGCCAATGCAACAAAAATAATGCAATTGAGGATAGAAGAGTAAGTAAGAGATTCTCGGCAAAAAAATGCAGCAACAGCAGATCATTAGCGCTCCGAGGCTATTCGGCGGAAGCGCGCCGCTCGCATGACAGTGGGTGTGGCCTTGGAGTGTGAATGACTTGACGCCATGTCTGCGCGTCACGCGCGGGCATAGCGTCAGTTGCTCAATATGCGCGCTTCCCATAGCACGATACACGCCGTCGTTCTTGACCCCGAATGTGTCGGCACACCCCATTGAATTTGGGCGCGTGGATAATCAGAGGACGCGCGAAAATTTTTTCAATGTGAGCGCACACTTGATGGCGCGATACACAATTCTGATGTACGTGCGCACACATTGCCGCTGTCACGACTGTTGGTTTTGAGGGTAGTGGTGTCGTCACACATCATCCAAACTGTGCGCGTGTCAATTCAGAGGGCGCGTGTAGTTGGCGTATATGCACCTCGATGGCGCGATACATTACCTTTGCTCTTAAGCGTGGTTTCGCCGATATTCACCATTAAAGGCGAGCGCGCTCTCGTCGGTGATGCGCGCGAACTCGATGCACTATGATCGCTTTCGCCATCAGCTAGCGCGTAAAGCAGCATTAATGTGTCTCACCGCGTTTCTCGAGGTTGTAGAATCGGCGTGATTTTTGTCGTAATATCTTGCTCGTGTCTCCGCATCGTCAACTATGAAATGTCGCATCGGTTTCGCGCTCTCATTGGATGTGTGCGTGAAGTTTCAACGATGTACGCCAGCCCAAGCGCGTCTGCGCGTAGCGTACACCCGCCTTTCTCTTCACCAGCTGCGTTCTCGCAACAATCCCGCCCATCAGGGAGACGTCCAGTAGGTTTTCTACGTGCCTGGGTCAATACTTCCCTCTTTTTACGAGAAACTTCCGAAATGTCACAATTTAGTAAAAATCGAACAAATTTTAGTAAATTACCACTGGAGCGGATCATCTACAGTAAAATTTAGTAGTAAATCTCTGGTAATTTACTGAATTATCGCCACTTACAGAGATTAGTGGAAAATCTCTGGTAAAAAGGTCGTAATTTAGTAAAAAAACGCATTTACCATAGATTAGCCGAAAATCTCTGGTAAAATTGTCGTACTTTTTAAACCTGAGAGGTCCCATGATGTCCTGCACACTCCTACTAAGGTCTTGCACACGTTCCATGATGTCCTGCACACTCCTACTGAGGTCTTGCACACGTTCCATGATGTCCTGCCCACTCCTACTGAGGTCCTGCACACATTCTACGACGTCCTGCACACCCCTACTGGGGTCCTGCACACGTTCCATGATGTCCTGCACACTCCTACTGAGGTCTTGCACAGGTCCCATGATGTCCTGCACACTCCTACTAAGGTCTTGCACACGTTCCATGATGTCCTGCACACTCCTACTGAGGTCTTGCACAGGTCCCATGATGTCCTGCACACTCCTACTAAGGTCTTGCACACGTTCCATGATGTCCTGCACACTCCTACTGAGGTCTTGCACACGTTCGATGATGTCCTGCATACTCCTACTGAGGCCCTGCCCACATTCTACGACGTCCTGCACACCCCTACTGAGGTCTCACATAGTCAACCGACACTTCAGCTTATCCTGCGACGCCTTCTTATCGATGGTGCGCTTTGAACGAATACGCTCCGCGGTCAAGTACATCAACCCGCACAGCGTCCTCTTCCGAGCCGGACGTTCCAAAGTACACCACCCTGGAAGAGCAAGGTGTTTATATGGAGTCTAAGAAAACAATGACTGATAACGAAAAACCCACCATTTTCATAAACTATTCTTGAGAGGCCGGTTTCCGAGTTTCAAACGCCCGTTAAGGGGCCCAGGGAAGTCATTATGGTGAGTTCTGACAATTATTTTCGTCATTCCGTGGCCGATTACCTCTAGTCACAAATTTTCGAGCGATTTGGTCCACGCCTTCCAAAAAAATGGTTTTCGACGGACGGAGGTGGAGGCGGAGGCGGAGGCGGAGGCGGAGGCGGAGGCGGAGGCGGAGGCGGAGGCGGAGGCGGAGGCGGAGGCGGAGGCGGAGGCGGAGGCGGAGGCGGAGGCGGAGGCGGAGGCGGAGGCGGAGGCGGAGGCGGAGGCGGAGGCGGAGGCGGAGGCGGAGGCGGAGGCGGAGGCGGAGGCGGAGGCGGAGTCGGAGGCGGAGGCGGAGGCGGAGGCGGAGGCGGAGGCGGAGGCGGAGGCGGAGGCGGAGGCGGAGGCGGAGGCGGAGGCGGTGGTGGAGAACGTTTTTGCGTACTTTGAGAGGTCATAACTTTAGAAAGCGGGGACCAGTTGGGATGAAAGGTTGCACACATATGTAATTTCTTGCAGCGCGTCGAATAGTGTACAGCTCATACCTCTGTTGACGGTATGAATAGGTGATCTCATTGTAGGGCATCCGCGCGGGAAGAGATCAAAGCCAAATCCTGGTGAGCGCTTCGCGCTCACCACAATTTTCTGGGTGTCTTGTGCCTTTAAAGGGCTGAATGTTAGAGAATATTTGCATACTTTTTACGTTGCAATCTAGCCCCAGTAGGGATCGTTCTTTAACTTCGCGGCCTCAAAATTTTTTCGTAAAGTTGGTGCTCACTAAAAACTTTGTAGGTCGTGGCTCAGTGAATAAGCAATAGGGAGCACTGAACTCCAATTGATCAGCTTTTGGCACATAGCTATCACTTCTTCGGTAACTAGCCAAAGCTCACTATTTCCCATAAACCTTTATATGAAATTGCAACTACTCCTATTCTGTTTTTTTTTACACCTGAAGAAATTTATGATATATGTTAAATTCGAAAGTTTCAATGAAGAGTGTGTTTGTTCTTCGTGAAAGTGCTATCAATTTCAGAAATGCTCGGAACTCCTTCAATTCGACCGGTGCCGAACTTCAATGCGAATCAAGATGCCGAAACTCTTCGAAAAGCCATGAAAGGCCTTGGCTGCAACAATGCAAAGGTTTGTTTCCGAGTTTTTGTTCTTCTCGAACTGAATATGTGTAGCATATAGAGAAGCGGAGATTAATGTCGGCATGGATCGTAATGAGACTTTGCGTTCACTATTGAAGGTTGACGCAAACTCGGTGACATATAACATAGGTGCACCGAGTTTGCGCCGACCTCCAATGGGAGCGCAGTTTCGTCAGGATCCATGCCGATGTTATGTATCATCGAGCTGCGGCGAAGTGGAAGGCGAATCTGTGGGCGGTGAGTATGAGCGCGCACATTCTCATCACCCTCGCCCATGGATAAAACGTCCCAGAAGATGCTCTCATGTTTTGTATGATTGTGGAATTGTTCTTTGTGTGGATGTTATGGACCCAAGTGAAAGAGAAAGAACTTGATGTTTCCCGAATCACGCCACGCGCTCACTGAATATTTGAAGCAGCAGAGATTTGATTAACTTTGAAAAAGTCAAATGCATAATTTTTAGTCTGGAAGCTTTTGTACAATTGTTATTTATCACTCATGTGAAGCCGTGCGAAAGCACTAGTCTGAGCGGAGATCGAACCGGCGTGGATTCAATTTAGGAGCATAATCAAACCTAAAGAATTTGAATATATGGTTTAGACAGGGATGGTCTCATTCGCTCCAGCCGCGAAGCGGCTGGAGAGGTTTGGTTTTGCCTGGCACTTGTGATCACTTAGATTTTGGTAAAGTAGTTGATAAAACCTGTAAAACAAATTTTCTAGAGATTTCCTTCTGGATATAAGTGAGAGAGTCTAGAAGACACCCGCTGACAACATTTGAGCCAAATCGATTGAAAATTAACAAAGTTAGATCGGCGGAAGCTTAGCGAAAATTCGCGTTTTTTCTTGTAACGCGTCCCTCGTGTCCTGTTCCTCGTTCCTGCCACTAGCCACTGCCAGTGGCCACTGCCAGGCGATCAGTTGGGCAGGTAGGTAAGTTGGTATGTGGACAGATATGATTACTTACCCACTTACTTTAACATTAACTACTTCACCTTTCACTACTTATCATATCAAGTGATATTATCAGTTGGGAGACCAAATCGCTTGAACACATCGTAGGCTGTACTTTTCGATGGGGATGGACAGGGGAAGTGACTAACAAGTTTGTTACTTACTGTTTCACATTAACTACTTTACTTCTTACTGCTTATCATATCATGTGATATTATCAGTTCGTTGATCAAATCGCTAAAACACGTCGTAGGCTGAACTTTTCGATGGGAAGGGACAGGGAAAGTTACTAACAAGTTTGTTAATTACTGTTTCACCTTAACTACTTTACTTCTTACTGCTTATCATATCATGTGATATTATCAGTTCGTTGATCAAATCGCTAAAACACGTCGTATGCTGAACTTTTCGATGGGAAGGGACAGGGAAAGTTACTAACAAGTTTGTTAATTACTGTTTCACCTTAACTACTTTACTTCTTACCGCTTATCATATCATG
Organism: Aplectana chamaeleonis; assembly: GCA_029168955.1. Classification (NCBI taxonomy): domain Eukaryota; kingdom Metazoa; phylum Nematoda; class Chromadorea; order Rhabditida; family Cosmocercidae; genus Aplectana; species Aplectana chamaeleonis. Next base: position 229,699 of record JAPDOI010000924.1, read on the forward strand.
TGATATTATCAGTTCGTTGATCAAATCGCTAAAACACGTCGTAGGCCGAACTTTTCGATGAGAAGGGACAGGGAAAGTTACTAACAAGTTTGTTATATACTGATTCACGTTAACTACTTTACTTCTTACTGCTTATCATATCATGTGATATTATCAGTTCGTTGATCAAATCGCTAAAACACGTCGTAGGCTGAACTTTTCGATGAGAAGGGACAGGGAAAGTTACTAACAAGTTTGTTATATACTGTTTCACGTTAACTACTTTACTTCTTACTGCTTATCATATCATGTGATATTATCAGTTGGTTGATCAAATCGCTAAAACACGTCGTAGGCTGAACTTTTCGATGAGAAGGAACAGGGAAAGTTACTAACAAGTTTGTTAATTACTGTTTCACCTTAACTACTTTACTTCTTACCGCTTATCATATCATGTGATATTATCAGTTCGTTGATCAAATCGCTAAAACACGTCGTAGGCTGAACTTTTCGATGGGAAGGGACAGGGAAAGTTACTAACAAGTTTGTTATACACTGATTCACGTTAACTACTTTACTTCTTACTGCTTATCATATCATGTGATATTATCAGTTGGTAGATCAACTCGCTAAAACACGTCGTGGGCTGAACTTTTCGATGGGAAGGGACAGGGAAAGTTACTAACAAGTTTGTTATTTACTGATTCACGTTAACTACTTTACTTCTTACTGCTTATCATATCATGTGATATTATCAGTTGGTAGATCAACTCGCTAAAACACGTCGTAGGCTGAACTTTTCGATGGGAAGGGACAGGGAAAGTTACTAACAAGTTTGTTATTTACTGATTCACGTCAACTACTTTACTTCTTACTGCTTATCATATCATGTGATATTATCAGTTGGTAGATCAACTCGCTAAAACACGTCGTAGGCTGAACTTTTCGATGGGAAGGGACAGGGAAAGTTACTAACAAGTTTGTTATTTACTGATTCACGTTAACTACTTTACTTCTTACTGCTTATCATATCATGTGATATTATCAGTTGGTAGATCAACTCGCTAAAACACGTCGTAGGCTGAACTTTTCGATGGGAAGGGACAGGGAAAGTTACTAACAAGTTTGTTATTTATTGTTTCACGTTAACTACTTTACTTCTTACTGCTTATCATATCATGTGATATTATCAGTTGGTAGATCAACTCGCTAAAACACGTCGTAGGCTGAACTTTTCGATGGGAAGGGACAGGGAAAGTTACTAACAAGCTTGTTATTTACTGATTCACGTTAACTACTTTACTTCTTACTGCTTATCATATCATGTGATATTATCAGTTGGTAGATCAACTCGCTAAAACACGTCGTAGGCTGAACTTTTCGATGGGAAGGGACAGGGAAAGTTACTAACAGGTTTGTTATTTACTGATTCACGTTAACTACTTTACTTCTTACTGCTTATCATATCATGTGATATTATCAGTTGGTTGATCAAATCGCTAAAACACGTCGTAGGCTGGACTTTTCGATGGGAAGGGGACAGGGAAAGTTACTAACAAGTTTGTTATTTACTGATTCACGTTAACTACTTTACTTCTTACTGCTTATCATATCATGTGATATTATCAGTTGGTAGATCAACTCAAGCTAAAACACGTCGTAGGCTGAACTTTTCGATGGGAAGGGACAGGGAAAGTTACTAACAAGTTTGTTATTTACTGATTCACGTTAACTACTTTACTTCTTAGTGCTTATCATATCATGTCATATTATCAGTTGGTTGATCAAATCGCTAAAAACACGTCGTAGGCTGAACTTTTCGATGGGAAGGGACAGGGAAAGTTACTAACAAGTTTGTTATTTACTGATTCACGTTAACTACTTTACTTCTTACTGCTTATCATATCATGTGATATTATCAGTTGGTTGATCAAATCGCTAAAACACGTCGTAGGCTGGACTTTTCGATGGGAAGGGACAGGGAAAGTTACTAACAAGTTTGTTATACACTGATTCACGTTAACTACTTTACTTCTTACTGCTTATCATATCATGTGATATTATCAGTTGGTAGATCAACTCGCTAAAACACGTCGTAGGCTGAACTTTTCGATGGGAAGGGACAGGGAAAGTTACTAACAAGTTTGTTATTTACTGATTCACGTTAACTACTTTACTTCTTACTGCTTATCATATCATGTGATATTATCAGTTGGTAGATCAACTCGCTAAAACACGTCGTAGGCTGAACTTTTCGATGGGAAGGGACAGGGAAGTTACTAACAAGTTTGTTATTTACTGATTCACGTTAACTACTTTACTTCTTACTGCTTATCATATCATGTGATATTATCAGTTGGTAGATCAACTCGCTAAAACACGTCGTAGGCTGAACTTTTCGATGGGAAGGGACAGGGAAAGTTACTAACAAGTTTGTTATTTACTGATTCACGTTAACTACTTTACTTCTTACTGCTTATCATATCATGTGATATTATCAGTTGGTAGATCAACTCGCTAAAACACGTCGTAGGCTGAACTTTTCGATGGGAAGGGAAAGGAAAGTTACTAACAGGTTTGTTATTTACTGATTCACGTTAACTACTTTACTTCTTACTGCTTATCATATCATGTGATATTATCAGTTGGTTGATCAAATCGCTAAAACACGTCGTAGGCTGGACTTTTCGATGGGAAGGGACAGGGAAAGTTACTAACAAGTTTGTTATACACTGATTCACGTTAACTACTTTACTTCTTACTGCTTATCATATCATGTGATATTATCAGTTGGTAGATCAACTCGCTAAAACACGTCGTAGGCTGAACTTTTCGATGGGAAGGGACAGGAAAGTTACTAACAAGTTTGTTATTTACTGATTCACGTTAACTACTTTACTTCTTACTGCTTATCATATCATGTGATATTATCAGTTGGTAGATCAACTCGCTAAAACACGTCGTAGGCTGAACTTTTCGATGGGAAGGGACAGGGAAAGTTACTAACAAGTTTGTTATTTACTGATTCACGTCAACTACTTTACTTCTTACTGCCAGTTGGTAGATCAACTCGCTAAAACACGTCGTAGGCTGAACTTTTCGATGGGAAGGGACAGGGAAAGTTACTAACAAGTTTGTTATTTACTGATTCACGTTAACTACTTTACTTCTTACTGCTTATCATATCATGTGATATTATCAGTTGGTAGATCAACTCGCTAAAACACGTCGTAGGCTGAACTTTTCGATGGGAAGGGACAGGGAAAGTTACTAACAAGTTTGTTATTTATTGTTTCACGTTAACTACTTTACTTCTTACTGCTTATCATATCATGTGATATTATCAGTTGGTAGATCAACTCGCTAAAACACGTCGTAGGCTGAACTTTTCGATGGGAAGGGACAGGGAAAGTTACTAACAAGTTTGTTATTTACTGATTCACGTTAACTACTTTACTTCTTACTGCTTATCATATCATGTGATATTATCAGTTGGTAGATCAACTCGCTAAAACACGTCGTAGGCTGAACTTTTCGATGGGAAGGGACAGGGAAAGTTACTAACAGGTTTGTTATTTACTGATTCACGTTAACTACTTTACTTCCTTACTGCTTATCATATCATGTGATATTATCAGTTGGTTGATCAAATCGCTAAAACACGTCGTAGGCTGGACTTTTCGATGGGAAGGGACAGGGAAAGTTACTAACAAGTTTGTTATTTACTGATTCACGTTAACTACTTTACTTCTTACTGCTTATCATATCATGTGATATTATCAGTTGGTAGATCAACTCGCTAAAACACGTCGTAGGCTGAACTTTTCGATGGGAAGGGACAGGGAAAGTTACTAACAAGTTTGTTATTTACTGATTCACGTTAACTACTTTACTTCTTACTGCTTATCATATCATGTGATATTATCAGTTGGTTGATCAAATCGCTAAAACACGTCGTAGGCTGGACTTTTCGATGGGAAGGGACAGGGAAAGTTACTAACAAGTTTGTTATTTACTGATTCACGTTAACTACTTTACTTCTTACTGCTTATCATATCATGTGATATTATCAGTTGGTTGATCAAATCGCTAAAACACGTCGTAGGCTGGACTTTTCGATGGGAAGGGACAGGGAAAGTTACTAACAAGTTTGTTATTTACTGATTCACGTTAACTACTTTACTTCTTACTGCTTATCATATCATGTGATATTATCAGTTGGTTGATCAAATCGCTAAAACACGTCGTAGGCTGAACTTTTCGATGGGAAGGGACAGGGAAAGTTACTAACAAGTTTGTTATTTACTGATTCACGTTAACTACTTTACTTCTTACTGCTTATCATATCATGTGATATTATCAGTTGGTAGATCAACTCGCTAAAACACGTCGTAGGCTGAACTTTTCGATGGGAAGGGACAGGGAAAGTTACTAACAAGTTTGTTATTTACTGATTCACGTTAACTACTTTACTTCTTACTGCTTATCATATCATGTGATATTATCAGTTGGTTGATCAAATCGCTAAAACACGTCGTAGGCTGGACTTTTCGATGAGAAGGGACAGGGAAAGTTACTAACAAGTTTGTTATATACTGTTTCACGTTAACTACTTTACTTCTTACTGCTTATCATATCATGAGATATTATCAGTTGGTTGATCAAATCGCTAAAACACGTCGTAGGCTGAACTTTTCGATGAGAAGGGACAGGGAAAGTTACTAACAAGTTTGTTAATTACTGTTTCACCTTAACTACTTTACTTCTTACCGCTTATCATATCATGTGATATTATCAGTTCGTTGATCAAATCGCTAAAACACGTCGTAGGCTGAACTTTTCGATGGGAAGGGACAGGGAAAGTTACTAACAAGTTTGTTATACACTGATTCACGTTAACTACTTTACTTCTTACTGCTTATCATATCATGTGATATTATCAGTTGGTAGATCAACTCGCTAAAACACGTCGTAGGCTGAACTTTTCGATGGGAAGGGACAGGGAAAGTTACTAACAAGTTTGTTATTTACTGATTCACGTTAACTACTTTACTTCTTACTGCTTATCATATCATGTGATATTATCAGTTGGTAGATCAACTCGCTAAAACACGTCGTAGGCTGAACTTTTCGATGGGAAGGGACAGGGAAAGTTACTAACAAGTTTGTTATTTACTGATTCACGTTAACTACTTTACTTCTTACTGCTTATCATATCATGTGATATTATCAGTTGGTAGATCAACTCGCTAAAACACGTCGTAGGCTGAACTTTTCGATGGGAAGGGACAGGGAAAGTTACTAACAAGTTTGTTATTTACTGATTCACGTTAACTACTTTACTTCTTACTGCTTATCATATCATGTGATATTATCAGTTGGTAGATCAACTCGCTAAAACACGTCGTAGGCTGAACTTTTCGATGGGAAGGGACAGGGAAAGTTACTAACAAGTTTGTTATTTACTGATTCACGTTAACTACTTTACTTCTTACTGCTTATCATATCATGTGATATTATCAGTTGGTAGATCAACTCGCTAAAACACGTCGTAGGCTGAACTTTTCGATGGGAAGGGACAGGGAAAGTTACTAACAAGTTTGTTATTTACTGATTCACGTTAACTACTTTACTTCTTACTGCTTATCATATCATGTGATATTATCAGTTCGTTGATCAAATCGCTAAAACACGTCGTAGGCTGGACTTTTCGATGGGAAGGGACAGGGAAAGTTACTAACAAGTTTGTTATTTACTGATTCACGTTAACTACTTTACTTCTTACTGCTTATCATATCATGTGATATTATCAGTTGGTTGATCAAATCGCTAAAACACGTCGTAGGCTGGAACTTTTCGATGGGAAGGGACAGGGAAAGTTACTAACAAGTTTGTTATTTACTGATTCACGTTAACTACTTTACTTCTTACTGCTTATCATATCATGTGATATTATCAGTTGGTTGATCAACTCGCTAAAACACGTCGTAGGCTGGACTTTTCGATGGGAAGGACAGGGAAAGTTACTAACAAGTTTGTTATTTACTGATTCACGTTAACTACTTTACTTCTTACTGCTTATCATATCATGTGATATTATCAGTTGGTTGATCAAATCGCTAAAACACGTCGTAGGCTGAACTTTTCGATGGGAAGGGACAGGGAAAGTTACTAACAAGTTTGTTATTTACTGATTCACGTTAACTACTTTACTTCTTACTGCTTATCATATCATGTGATATTATCAGTTGGTTGATCAAATCGCTAAAACACGTCGTAGGCTGAACTTTTCGATGGGAAGGGACAGGGAAAGTTACTAACAAGTTTGTTATATACTGATTCACGTTAACTACTTTACTTCTTACTGCTTATCATATCATGTGATATTATCAGTTCGTTGATCAAATCGCTAAAACACGTCATAGGCTGAACTTTTCGATGGGAAGGGACAGGGAAAGTTACTAACAAGTTTGTTATATACTGTTTCACGTTAACTACTTTACTTCTTACCGCTTATCATATCATGAGATATTATCAGTTGGTTGATCAAATCAAGCTAAAACACGTCGTAGGCTGAACTTTTCGATGGGAAGGGACAGGGAACGTTACTATCAAGTTTGTTATTTACTGATTCACGTTAACTACTTTACTTCTTACCGCTTATCATATCATGTGATATTATCAGTTGGTAGATCAACCCGCTAAAACACGTCGTAGGCTGAACTTTTCGATGGGAAGGGACAGGGAAAGTTACTAACAAGTTTGTTATTTACTGATTCACGTTAACTACTTTACTTCTTACTGCTTATCATATCATGTGATATTATCAGTTGGTAGATCAACTCGCTAAAACACGTCGTAGGCTGGACTTTTCGATGGAAGGGACAGGAAAGTTACTAACAAGTTTGTTATTTACTGATTCACGTTAACTACTTTACTTCTTACTGCTTATCATATCATGTGATATTATCAGTTGGTAGATCAACTCGCTAAAACACGTCGTAGGCTGAACTTTTCGATGGGAAGGGACAGGGAAAGTTACTAACAAGTTTGTTATTTACTGATTCACGTTAACTACTTTACTTCTTACTGCTTATCATATCATGTGATATTATCAGTTGGTAGATCAACTCGCTAAAACACGTCGTAGGCTGAACTTTTCGATGGGAAGGGACAGGAAAGTTACTAACAAGTTTGTTATTTACTGATTCACGTTAACTACTTTACTTCTTACTGCTTATTATATCATGTGATATTATCAGTTGGTAGATCAACTCGCTAAAAACACGTCGTAGGCTGAACTTTTCGATGGGAAGGGACATGGAAAGTTACTAACAAGTTTGTTATTTACTGATTCACGTTAACTACTTTACTTCTTACTGCTTATCATATCATGTGATATTATCAGTTCGTTGATCAAATCGCTAAAACACGTCGTAGGCTGAACTTTTCGATGGGAAGGGACAGGGAAAGTTACTAACAAGTTTGTTATTTACTGATTCACGTTAACTACTTTACTTCTTACTGCTTATCATATCATGTGATATTATCAGTTGGTAGATCAACTCGCTAAAACATGTCGTAGGCTGAACTTTTCGATGGGAAGGGACGGGGAAAGTTACTAACAAGTTTGTTATTTACTGATTCACGTTAATTACTTTACTTCTTACTGCTTATCATATCATGTGATATTATCAGTTGGTAGATCAACTCGCTAAAACACGTCGTAGGCTGAACTTTTCGATGGGAAGGGACAGGAAAGTTACTAACAAGTTTGTTATTTACTGATTCACGTTAACTACTTTACTTCTTACTGCTTATCATATCATGTGATATTATCAGTTGGTTGATCAACTCGCTAAAACACGTCGTAGGCTGAACTTTTCGATGGGAAGGACAGGGAAAGTTACTAACAAGTTTGTTATTTACTGATTCACGTTAACTACTTTACTTCTTACTGCTTATCATATCATGTGATATTATCAGTTGGTAGATCAACTCGCTAAAACACGTCGTAGGCTGAACTTTTCGATGGGAAGGGACAGGGAAAGGTACTAACAAGTTTGTTATTTACTGATTCACCTTAACTACTTTACTTCTTACTGCTTATCATATCATGTGATATTATCAGTTGGTAGATCAACTCGCTAAAACACGTCGTAGGCTGAACTTTTCGATGGGAAGGGACAGGGAAAGTTACTAACAAGTTTGTTATTTACTGATTCACGTTAACTACTTTACTTCTTACTGCTTATCATATCATGTGATATTATCAGTTGGTAGATCAACTCGCTAAAACACGTCGTAGGCTGAACTTTTTCGATGGGAAGGGACAGGAAAGTTACTAACAAGTTTGTTATTTACTGATTCACGTTAACTACTTTACTTCTTACTGCTTATCATATCATGTGATATTATCAGTTGGTTGATCAAATCGCTAAAACACGTCGTAGGCTGAACTTTTCGATGGGAAGGGACAGGGAAAGTTACTAACAAGTTTGTTATTTACTGATTCACGTTAACTACTTTACTTCTTACTGCTTTATCATATCATGTGATATTATCAGTTGGTTGATCAAATCGCTAAAACACGTCGTAGGCTGAACTTTTCGATGGGAAGGGACAGGGAAAGTTACTAACAAGTTTGTTATTTACTGATTCACGTTAACTACTTTACTTCTTACTGCTTATCATATCATGTGATATTATCAGTTGGTTGATCAAATGGCTAAAACACGTCGTAGGCTGAACTTTTCGATGTGTAGGGACAGGAAAGTTACTAGCAAGTTTGTTATTTACTGATTCACGTTAACTACTTTACTTCTTACTGCTTATCATATCATGTGATATTATCAGTTGGTTGATCAAATCGCTAAAACACGTCGTAGGCTGAACTTTTCGATGGGAAGGGACAGGGAAAGTTACTAACAAGTTTGTTATTTACTGATTCACGTTAACTACTTTACTTCTTACTGCTTATCATATCATGTGATATTATCAGTTGGTTGATCAAATCGCTAAAACACGTCGTAAGCTGAACTTTTCGATGGGAAGGGACAGGGAAAGTTACTAGCAAGTTTGTTATTTACTGATTCACGTTAACTACTTTACTTCTTACTGCTTATCATATCATGTGATATTATCAGTTGGTTGATCAAATCCCGCTAAAACACGTCGTAGGCTGGCTGAACTTTTCGATGGGAAGGGCCAGGGAAAGTTACTAACAAGTTTGTTATTTACTGATTCACGTTAACTACTTTACTTCTTACTGCTTATCATATCATGTGATATTATCAGTTGGTTGATCAAATCGCTAAAACACGTCGTAGGCTGAACTTTTCGATGGGAAGGGACAGGGAAAGTTACTAACAAGTTTGTTATTTACTGATTCACGTTAACTACTTTACTTCTTACTGCTTATCATATCATGTGATATTATCAGTTGGTTGATCAAATCGCTAAAACACGTCGTAGGCTGAACTTTTCGATGGGAAGGGACAGGGAAAGTTACTAACAAGTTTGTTATTTACTGATTCACGTTAACTACTTTGCTTCTTACTGCTTATCATATCATGTGATATTATCAGTTGGTTGATCAAATCGCTAAAACACGTCGTAGGCTGAACTTTTCGATGGGAAGGGACAGGGAAAGTTACTAACAAGTTTGTTATTTACTGATTCACGTTAACTACTTTACTTCTTACTGCTTATCATATCATGTGATATTATCAGTTGGTTGATCAACTCGCTAAAACACGTCGTAGGCTGAACTTTTCGATGGGAAGGGACAGCGAAGGTTACTAACAAGTTTGTTATTTACTGATTCACGTTAACTACTTTACTTCTTACTGCTTATCATATCATGTGATATTATCAGTTGGTTGATCAAATCGCTAAAACACGTCGTAGGCTGAACTTTTCGATGGGAAGGGACAGGGAAAGTTACTAACAAGTTTGTTATTTACTGATTCACGTTAACTACTTTACTTCTTACTGCTTATCATATCATGTGATATTATCAGTTGGTTGATCAAATCGCTAAAACACGTCGTAGGCTGAACTTTTCGATGGGAAGGGACAGGAAAGTTACTAACAAGTTTGTTATTTACTGATTCACGTTAACTACTTTACTTCTTACTGCTTATCATATCATGTGATATTATCAGTTGGTTGATCAAATCGCTAAAACACGTCGTAGGCTGAACTTTTCGATGGGAAGGGACAGGGAAAGTTACTAACAAGTTTGTTATTTACTGATTCACGTTAACTACTTTACTTCTTACTGCTTATCATATCATGTGATATTATCAGTTGGTTGATCAACTCGCTAAAACACGTCGTAGGCTGAACTTTTCGATGGGAAGGGACAGGAAAGTTACTAACAAGTTTGTTATTTACTGATTCACGTTAACTACTTTACTTCTTACTGCTTATCATATCATGTGATATTATCAGTTGGTTGATCAAATCGCTAAAACACGTCGTAGGCTGAACTTTTCGATGGGAAGGGACAGGGAAAGTTACTAACAAGTTTGTTATTTACTGATTCACGTTAACTACTTTACTTCTTACTGCTTATCATTTCATGTGATATTATCAGTTGGTTGATCAAATCGCTAAAACACGTCGTAGGCTGAACTTTTCGATGGGAAGGACAGGGAAAGTTACTAACAAGTTTGTTATTTACTGATTCACGTTAACTACTTTACTTCTTACTGCTTATCATATCATGTGATATTATCAGTTGGTTGATCAAATCGCTAAAACACGTCGTAGGCTGGAACTTTTCGATGGGAAGGGACAGGAAAGTTACTAACAAGTTTGTTATTTACTGATTCACGTTAACTACTTTACTTCTTACTGCTTATCATATCATGTGATATTATCAGTTGGTTGATCAAATCGCTAAAACACGTCGTAGGCTGAACTTTTCGATGGGAAGGGACAGGGAAAGTTACTAACAAGTTTGTTATTTACTGATTCACGTTAATACTTTACTTCTTACTGCTTATCATATCATGTGATATTATCAGTTGGTTGATCAAATCGCTAAAACACGTCGTAGGCTGAACTTTTCGATGGGAAGGGACAGGAAAGTTACTAACAAGTTTGTTATTTACTGATTGACGTTAATACTTTACTTCTTACTGCTTATCATATCATGTGATATTATCAGTTGGTTGATCAAATCGCTAAAACACGTCGTAGGCTGAACTTTTCGATGGGAAGGGACAGGGAAAGTTACTAACAAGTTTGTTATTTACTGATTCACGTTAACTACTTTACTTCTTACTGCTTATCATATCATGTGATATTATCAGTTGGTTGATCAAATCGCTAAAACACGTCGTAGGCTGAACTTTTCGATGGGAAGGGACAGGGAAAGTTACTAACAAGTTTGTTATTTACTGATTCACGTTAACTACTTTACTTCTTACTGCTTATCATATCATGTGATATTATCAGTTGGTTGATCAAATCGCTAAAACACGTCGTAGGCTGAACTTTTCGATGGGAAGGGACAGGGAAAGTTACTAACAAGTTTGTTATTTACTGATTCACGTTAACTACTTTACTTCTTACTGCTTATCATATCATGTGATATTAATCAGTTGGTTGATCAAATCGCTAAAACACGTCGTAGGCTGAACTTTTCGATGGGAAGGACAGGAAAGTTACTAACAAGTTTGTTATTTACTGATTCACGTTAACTACTTTACTTCTTACTGCTTATCATATCATGTGATATTATCAGTTGGTTGATCAAATCGCTAAAACACGTCGTAGGCTGAACTTTTCGATGGGAAGGGACAGGAAAGTTACTAACAAGTTTGTTATTTACTGATTCACGTTAACTACTTTACTTCTTACTGCTTATCATATCATGTGATATTATCAGTTGGTTGATCAAATCGCTAAAACACGTCGTAGGCTGAACTTTCGATGGGAAGGGACAGGGAAAGTTACTAACAAGTTTATTATTTACTGATTCACGTTAATACTTTACTTCTTACTGCTTATCATATCATGTGATATTATCAGTTGGTTGATCAAATCGCTAAAACACGTCGTAGGCTGAACTTTTCGATGGGAAGGGACAGGGAAAGTTACTAACAAGTTTGTTATTTACTGATTCACGTTAACTACTTTACTTCTTACTGCTTATCATATCATGTGATATTATCAGTTGGTTGATCAAATCGCTAAAACACGTCGTAGGCTGAACTTTTCGATGGGAAGGGACAGGGAAAGTTACTAACAAGTTTGTTATTTACTGATTCACGTTAACTACTTTACTTCTTACTGCTTATCATATCATGTGATATTATCAGTTGGTAGATCAAATCGCTAAAACACGTCGTAGGCTGAACTTTTCGATGGGAAGGGACAGGGAAAGTTACTAACAAGTTTGTTATTTACTGATTCACGTTAACTACTTTACTTCTTACTGCTTATCATATCATGTGATATTATCAGTTGGTTGATCAAATCGCTAAAACACGTCGTAGGCTGAACTTTTCGATGGGAAGGGACAGGGAAAGTTACTAACAAGTTTGTTATTTACTGATTCACGTTAACTACTTTACTTCTTACTGCTTATCATATCATGTGATATTATCAGTTGGTTGATCAAATCGCTAAAACACGTCGTAGGCTGAACCTTTCGTTGGGAAAGGACAGGGAAAGTGACTAACAGGTTTGTTATTTACTGATTCACGTTAATTACTTTACTTCTTACTGCTTATCATATCATGTGATATTATCAGTTGGTTGATCAAATCGCTAAAACACGTCGTAGGCTGAACTTTTTCGATGGGAAGGGACAGGAAAGTTACTAACAAGTTTGTTATTTACTGATTCACGTTAACTACTTTACTTCTTACTGCTTATCATATCATGTGATATTATCAGTTGGTTGATCAAATCGCTAAAACACGTCGTAGGCTGAACTTTTCGATGGGAAGGGACAGGGAAAGTTACTAACAAGTTTGTTATTTACTGATTCACGTTAACTACTTTACTTCTTACTGCTTATCATATCATGTGATATTATCAGTTGGTTGATCAAATCGCTAAAACACGTCGTAGGCTGAACTTTTCGATGGGAAGGGACAGGAAAGTTACTAACAAGTTTGTTATTTACTGATTCACGTTAACTACTTTACTTCTTACTGCTTATCATATCATGTGATATTATCAGTTGGTTGATCAAATCGCTAAAACACGTCGTAGGCTGAACTTTTCGATGGGAAGGGACAGGAAAGTTACTAACAAGTTTGTAATTTACTGATTCACGTTAACTACTTTACTTCTTACTGCTTATCATATCATGTGATATTATCAGTTGGTTGATCAAATCGCTAAAACACGTCGTAGGCTGAACTTTTCGATGGGAAGGGACAGGGAAAGTTACTAACAAGTTTGTTATTTACTGATTCACGTTAACTACTTTACTTCTTACTGCTTATCATATCATGTGATATTATCAGTTGGTTGATCAAATCGCTAAAACACGTCGTAGGCTGAACTTTTCGATGGGAAGGGACAGGGAAAGTTACTAACAAGTTTGTTATTTACTGATTCACGTTAACTACTTTACTTCTTACTGCTTATCATATCATGTGATATTATCAGTTGGTTGATCAAATCGCTAAAACACGTCGTAGGCTGAACTTTTCGATGGGAAGGGACAGGGAAAGTTACTAACAAGTTTGTTATTTACTGATTCACGTTAATACTTTACTTCTTACTGCTTATCATATCATGTGATATTATCAGTTGGTTGATCAAATCGCTAAAACACGTCGTAGGCTGAACTTTTCGATGGGAAGGGACAGGGAAAGTTACTAACAAGTTTGTTATTTACTGATTCACGTTAACTACTTTACTTCTTACTGCTTATCATATCATGTGATATTATCAGTTTGTTGATCAAATCGCTAAAACACGTCGTAGGCTGAACTTTTCGATGGGAAGGGACAGGGAAAGTTACTAACAAGTTTGTTATTTACTGATTGACGTTAACTACTTTACTTCTTACTGCTTATCATATCATGTGATATTATCAGTTTGTTGATCAAATCGCTAAAACACGTCGTAGGCTGAACTTTTCGATGGAAGGGACAGGAAAGTTACTAACAAGTTTGTTATTTCCTGATTCACGTTGATACACTTACTTCTTACTGCTTATCATATCATGTGATATTATCAGTTGGTTGATCAAATCGCTAAAACACGTCGTAGGCTGAACTTTTCGATGGGAAGGGACAGGGAAAGTTACTAACAAGTTTGTTATTTACTGATTCACGTTAACTACTTTACTTCTTACTGCTTATCATATCATGTGATATTATCAGTTGGTTGATCAAATCGCTAAAACACGTCGTAGGCTGAACTTTTCGATGGGAAGGGACAGGGAAAGTTACTAACAAGTTTGTTATTTACTGATTCACGTTAACTACTTTACTTCTTACTGCTTATCATATCATGTGATATTATCAGTTGGTTGATCAAATCGCTAAAACACGTCGTAGGCTGAACTTTTCGATGGGAAGGGACAGGGAAAGTTACTAACAAGTTTGTTATTTACTGAGTCACGTTAACTACTTTACTTCTAACTGCTTATCATATCATGTGATATTATCAGTTGGTTGATCAACTCGCTCAAACACGTCGTAGGCTGAACTTTTCGATGGGAAGGGACAGGAAAGTTACTAACAAGTTTGTTATTTACTGATTCACGTTAACTACTTTACTTCTTACTGCTTATCATATCATGTGATATTATCAGTTGGTTGATCAAATCGCTAAAACACGTCGTAGGCTGAACTTTTTCGATGGGAAGGGACAGGGAAAGTTACTAACAAGTTTGTTATTTACTGATTCACGTTAACTACTTTACTTCTTACTGCTTATCATATCATGTGATATTATCAGTTGGTTGATCAAATCGCTAAAACACGTCGTAGGCTGAACTTTTCGATGGAAGGGACAGGAAAGTTACTAACAAGTTTGTTATTTACTGATTCACGTTAACTACTTTACTTCTTACTGCTTATCATATCATGTGATATTATCAGTTGGTAGATCAACTCGCTAAAACACGTCGTAGGCTGAACTTTTCGATGGGAAGGGACAGGGAAAGTTACTAAGAAACTTGTTACTTACTGTTTCACCTTAACTACTTTACTTCTTACTGCTTATCATATCATGTGATATTATCAGTTGGTTGATCAAATCGCTAAAACACGTCGTAGGCTGAACTTTTCGATGGGAAGGGACAGGGAAAGTTACTAACAAGTTTGTTAATTACTGTTTCACGTTAACTACTTTACTTCTTACTGCTTATCATATCATGTGATATTATCAGTTGGTTGATCAAATCGCTAAAACACGTCGTAGGCTGAACTTTTCGATGGGAAGGGACAGGGAAAGTTACTAACAAGTTTGTTATTTACTGATTCACGTTAACTACTTTACTTCTTACTGCTTATCATATCATGTGATATTATCAGTTGGTTGATCAAATCGCTAAAACACGTCGTAGGCTGAACTTTTCGATGGGAAGGGACAGGGAAAGTTACTAACAAGTTTGTTAATTACTGATTCACGTTAACTACTTTACTTCTTACTGCTTATCATATCATGTGATATTATCAGTTGGTTGATCAAATCGCTAAAACACGTCGTAGGCTGAACTTTTCGATGGGAAGGGACAGGGAAAGTTACTAACAAGTTTGTTAATTACTGTTTCACGTTAACTACTTTACTTCTTACTGCTTATCATATCATGTGATATTATCAGTTGGTTGATCAAATCGCTAAAACACGTCGTAGGCTGAACTTTTCGATGGGAAGGGACAGGGAAAGTTACTAACAAGTTTGTTATTTACTGATTCACGTTAACTACTTTACTTCTTACTGCTTATCATATCATGTGATATTATCAGTTGGTAGATCAACTCGCTAAAACACGTCGTAGGCTGAACTTTTCGATGGGAAGGGACAGGGAAAGTTACTAACAAGTTTGTTAATTACTGTTTCACCTTAACTACTTTACTTCTTACCGCTTATCATATCATGTGATATTATCAGTTCGTTGATCAAATCGCTAAAACACGTCGTAGGCTGAACTTTTCGATGGGAAGGGACAGGGAAAGTTACTAACAAGTTTGTTAATTACTGTTTCACGTTAACTACTTTACTTCTTACTGCTTATCATATCATGTGATATTATCAGTTGGTTGATCAAATCGCTAAAACACGTCGTAGGCTGAACTTTTCGATGGGAAGGGACAGGGAAAGTTACTAACAAGTTTGTTATTTACTGATTCACGTTATACTACTTTACTTCTTACCGCTTATCATATCATGTGATATTATCAGTTGGTTGATCAAATCGCTAAAACACGTCGTAGGATGAACTTTTCGATGGGAAGGGACAGGGAAAGTTACTAACAAAGTTTGTTATTTACTGATTCACGTTAACTACTTTACTTCTTACTGCTTATCATATCATGTGATATTATCAGTTGGTTGATCAAATCGCTAAAACACGTCGTAGGCTGAACTTTTCGATGGGAAGGGACAGGGAAAGTTACTAACAAGTTTGTTATTTTACTGATTGACGTTAATACTTTACTTCTTACTGCTTATCATATCATGTGATATTATCAGTTGGTTGATCAAATCGCTAAAACACGTCGTAGGCTGAACTTTTCGATGGGAAGGGACAGGGAAAGTTACTAACAAGTTTGTTATTTACTGATTCACGTTGATACACTTCCTTCTTACTGCTTATCATATCATGTGATATTATCAGTTGGTTGATCAAATCGCTAAAACACGTCGTAGGCTGAACTTTTCGATGGGAAGGGACAGGGAAAGTTACTAACAAGTTTGTTATTTACTGATTCACGTTAACTACTTTACTTCTTACTGCTTATCATATCATGTGATATTATCAGTTGGTTGATCAAATCGCTAAAACACGTCGTAGGCTGAACTTTTCGATGGGAAGGGACAGGGAAAGTTACTAACAAGTTTGTTATTTACTGATTCACGCTAACTACTTTACTTCTTACTGCTTATCATATCATGTGATATTATCAGTTGGTAGATCAACTCGCTAAAACACGTCGTAGGCTGAACTTTTCGATGGGAAGGGACAGGGAAAGTTACTAACAAGTTTGTTATTTACTGATTCACGTTAACTACTTTACTTCTTACTGCTTATCATATCATGTGATATTATCAGTTGGTAGATCAACTCGCTAAAACACGTCGTAGGCTGAACTTTTCGATGGGAAGGGACAGGGAAAGTTACTAACAAGTTTGTTAATTACTGTTTCACCTTAACTACTTTACTTCTTACCGCTTATCATATCATGTGATATTATCAGTTCGTTGATCAAATCGCTAAAACACGTCGTAGGCTGAACTTTTCGATGGGAAGGGACAGGGAAAGTTACTAACAAGTTTGTTAATTACTGTTTCACGTTAACTACTTTACTTCTTACTGCTTATCATATCATGTGATATTATCAGTTGGTTGATCAAATCGCTAAAACACGTCGTAGGCTGAACTTTTCGATGGGAAGGGACAGGAAAGTTACTAACAAGTTTGTTATTTACTGCTTCACGTTAACTACTTTACTTCTTACTGCTTATCATATCATGTGATATTATCAGTTGGTAGATCAACTCGCTAAAACACGTCGTAGGCTGAACTTTTCGATGGGAAGGGACAGGGAAAGTTACTAACAAGTTTGTTAATTACTGTTTCACCTTAACTACTTTACTTCTTACCGCTTATCATATCATGTGATATTATCAGTTCGTTGATCAAATCGCTAAAACACGTCGTAGGCTGAACTTTTCGATGGGAAGGGACAGGGAAAGTTACTAACAAGTTTGTTAATTACTGTTTCACGTTAACTACTTTACTTCTTACT
The DNA here is from genome assembly GCA_029168955.1 of Aplectana chamaeleonis. Taxonomy (NCBI): domain Eukaryota; kingdom Metazoa; phylum Nematoda; class Chromadorea; order Rhabditida; family Cosmocercidae; genus Aplectana; species Aplectana chamaeleonis. Next base: position 247,632 of record JAPDOI010000924.1, read on the forward strand.
GCTTATCATATCATGTGATATTATCAGTTGGTTGATCAAATCGCTAAAACAGGTCGTAGGTTGAACTCTTCGATGGGAAGGGACAGGGAAAGTTACTAACAAGTTTGTTATTTACTGATTCACGTTAACTACTTTACTTCCTACTGCTTATCATATCATGTGATATTATCAGTTGGTAGATCAACTCGCTAAAACACGTCGTAGGCTGAACTTTTCGATGGGAAGGGACAGAGAAAGTTAATAACAGGTTTGTTATTTACTGATTCATGTTAACTACTTTACTTCTTACTGCTTATCATATCATGTGATATTATCAGTTGGTTGATCAAATCGGTAAAACACGTCGTAGGCTGAACTTTTCGATGGGAAGGGACAGAGAAAGTTACTAACAGGTTTGTTATTTACTGATTCACGTTAATACTTTACTTCTTACTGCTTATCATATCATGTGATATTATCAGTTGGTTGATCAAATCGCTAAAACACGTCGTAGGCTGAACTTTTCGATGGGAAGGGACAGGGAAAGTTACTAACAAGTTTGTTATTTACTGATTCACGTTAATACTTTACTTCTTACTGCTTATCATATCATGTGATATTATCAGTTGGTTGATCAAATCGCTAAAACACGTCGTAGGCTTGAAGTTTTCGATGGGAAGGGAAAGGGAAAGTTACTAACAAGTTTGTTATTTACTGATTAACGTTAATACTTTACTTCTTACTGCTCATCATATCATGTGATATTATCAGTTGGTTGATCAAATCAGCTAAAACACGTCGTAGGCTGAACTTTTCGATGGGAAGGGACAGGGAAAGTTACTAACAAGTTTGTTATTTACTGATTCACGTTAACTACTTTACTTCTTACTGTTTATCATATCATGTGATATTATCAGTTGGTAGATCAACTCGCTAAAACACGTCGTAGGCTGAACTTTTCGATGGGGAGGGACAGGGAAAGTTACTAACAAGTTTGTTATTTCCTAATTCACGTTAACTACTTTACTTCTTACTGCATATCATATCATTAGATATTATCAGTTGGTTGATCAAATCGCTAAAACACGTCGTAGGCTGAACTTTTCGATGGGAAGGGACAGGGAAAGTTACTAACAAGTTTGTTATTTACTGATTCACGTTGATACACTTACTTCTTACAGCTTATCATATCATGTGATATTATCAGTTGGTTGATCAAATCGCTAAAACACGTCGTAGGCTGAACTTTTCGATGGGAAGGGACAGGGAAAGTTACTAACAAGTTTGTTATTTACTGATTGACGTTAATACTTTACTTCTTACTGCTTATCATATCATGTGATATTATCAGTTGGTTGATCAAATCGCTAAAACACGTCGTAGGCTGAACTTTTCGATGGGAAGGGACAGGGAAAGTTACTAACAAGTTTGTTATTTCCTAATTCACGTTAACTACTTTACTTCTTACTGCTTATCATATCATTAGATATTATCAGTTGGTAGATCAACTCGCTAAAACACGTCGTAGGCTGAACTTTTCGATGGGAAGGGACAGGGAAAGTTACTAACAAGTTTGTTATTTACTGATTCACGTTAACTACTTTACTTCTTACTGCTTATCATATCATGTGATATTATCAGTTGGTAGATCAACTCGCTAAAACACGTCGTAGGCTGAACTTTTCGATGGGAAGGGACAGGGAAAGTTACTAACAAGTTTGTTATTTACTGATTCACGTTAATACACTTACTTCTTACTGCTTATCATATCATGTGATATTATCAGTTGGTTGATCAAATCGCTAAAACACGTCGTAGGCTGAACTTTTCGATGGGAAGGGACAGAGAAAGTTACTAACAGGTTTGTTATTTACTGATTCATGTTAACTACTTTACTTCTTACTGCTTATCATATCATGTGATATTATCAGTTGGTTGATCAAATCGCTAAAACACGTCGTAGGCTGAACTTTTCGATGGGAAGGGACAGGGAAAGTTACTAACAGGTTTGTTATTTACTGATTCACGTTAACTACTTTACTTCTAACTGCTTATCATATCATGTGATATTATCAGTTGGTTGATCAACTCGCTAAAACACGTCGTAGGCTGAACTTTTCGATGGGAAGGGACAGGGAAAGTTACTAACAAGTTTGTTATTTACTGATTCACGTTAATACTTTACTTCTTACTGCTTATCATATCATGTGATATTATCAGTTGGTTGATCAAATCGCTAAAACACGTCGTAGGCTGAACTTTTCGATGGGAAGGGACAGGGAAAGTTACTAACAAGTTTGTTATTTACTGATTCACGTTAACTACTTTACTTCTTACTGTTTATCATATCATGTGATATTATCAGTTGGTAGATCAACTCGCTAAAACACGTCGTAGGCTGAACTTTTCGATGGGAAGGGACAGGGAAAGTTACTAACAAGTTTGTTATTTCCTAATTCACGTTAACTACTTTACTTCTTACTGCATATCATATCATTAGATATTATCAGTTGGTTGATCAAATCGCTAAAACACGTCGTAGGCTGAACTTTTCGATGGGAAGGGACAGGGAAAGTTACTAACAAGTTTGTTATTTACTGATTCACGTTGATACACTTACTTCTTACAGCTTATCATATCATGTGATATTATCAGTTGGTTGATCAAATCGCTAAAACACGTCGTAGGCTGAACTTTTCGATGGGAAGGGACAGGGAAAATTACTAACAAGTTTGTTATTTACTGATTGACGTTAATACTTTACTTCTTACTGCTTATCATATCATGTGATATTATCAGTTGGTTGATCAAATCGCTAAAACACGTCGTAGGCTGAACTTTTCGATGGGAAGGGACAGGGAAAGTTACTAACAAGTTTGTTATTTACTGATTCACGTTGATACACTTACTTCTTACAGCTTATCATATCATGTGATATTATCAGTTGGTTGATCAAATCGCTAAAACACGTCGTAGGCTGAACTTTTCGATGGGAAGGGACAGGGAAAGTTACTAACAAGTTTGTTATTTACTGATTCACGTTAATACTTTACTTCTTACTGCTTATCATATCATTAGATATTATCAGTTGGTTGATCAAATCGCTAAAACACGTCGTAGGCTGAACTTTTCGATGGGAAGGGACAGGGAAAGTTACTAACAAGTTTGTTATTTCCTAATTCACGTTAACTACTTTACTTCTTACTGCTTATCATATCATGTGATATTATCAGTTGGTTGATCAAATCGCTAAAACACGTCGTAGGCTGAACTTTTCGATGGGAAGGGACAGGGAAAGTTACTAACAAGTTTGTTATTTACTGATTGACGTTAATACTTTACTTCTTACTGCTTATCATATCATGTGATATTATCAGTTGGTTGATCAAATCGCTAAAACACGTCGTAGGCTGAACTTTTCGATGGGAAGGGACAGGGAAAGTTACTAACAAGTTTGTTATTTACTGATTCACGTTAACTACTTTACTTCTTACTGCTTATCATATCATGTGATATTATCAGTTGTTAGATCAACTCGCTAAAACACGTCGTAGGCTGAACTTTTCGATGGGAAGGGACAGGGAAAGTTACTAACAAGTTTGTTATCTCCTAATTCACGTTAACTAATTTACTTCTTACTGCTTATCATATCATTAGATATTATTAGTTGGTAGATCAACTCGCTAAAACACGTCGTAGGCTGAACTTTTCGATGGGAAGGGACAGAGAAAGTTACTAACAAGTTTGTTATTTACTGATTCACGTTGATACACTTACTTCTTACTGCTTATCATATCATGTGATATTATCAGTTGGTTGATCAAATCGCTAAAACACGTCGTAGGCTGAACTTTTCGATGGGAAGGGACAGGGAAAGTTACTAACAAGTTTGTTATTTACTGATTCACGTTGATACACTTACTTCTTACAGCTTATCATATCATGTGATATTATCAGTTGGTTGATCAAATCGCTAAAACACGTCGTAGGCTGAACTTTTCGATGGGAAGGACAGGAAAGTTACTAACAAGTTTGTTATTTACTGATTCACGTTGATACACTTACTTCTTACAGCTTATCATATCATGTGATATTATCAGTTGGTTGATCAAATCGCTAAAACACGTCGTAGGCTGAACTTTTCGATGGGAAGGGACAGGGAAAGTTACTAACAAGTTTGTTATTTCCTAATTCACGTTAACTACTTTACTTCTTACTGCTTATCATATCATTAGATATTATCAGTTGGTAGATCAACTCGCTAAAACACGTCGTAGGCTGAACTTTTCGATGGGAAGGGACAGGGAAAATTACTAACAAGTTTGTTATTTACTGATTGACGTTAATACTTTACTTCTTACTGCTTATCATATCATGTGATATTATCAGTTGGTTGATCAAATCGCTAAAACACGTCGTAGGCTGAACTTTTTGATGGGAAGGGACAGGGAAAGTTACTAACAAGTTTGTTATTTACTGATTGACGTTAATACTTTACTTCTTACTGCTTATCATATCATGTGATATTATCAGTTGGTTGATCAAATCGCTAAAACACGTCGTAGGCTGAACTTTTCGATGGGAAGGGACAGGGAAACTCAGACGAGTATGAGGACCGACCGCGCGCAACAATAGGTCCGACTTCGGGATCGGCGACGTTCCGACCGCACCATTGCGCGCGTTCCGACCGGTAGTTACCGCGGTCGGACCGGAATTGGCGAAGTTCCGACCGCACCATTGCGCGCGTTCCAACCGGTATACCGGCGCGGTCAGTACGGAAGTGTGCGCGTTCCAAACGCAACTCTGCATCACGGCACTTTGCGTTTGGACCGCGGGCAAGCATGAAACCACGGGCTCTGCCCAGTGGGCGGCGCTTAGAACAGCGCAATACGCTAGCAGGGAAGCCTCCAGTGGTGACGCCCACTACTGGCTGTTATACTCTCTAACAGCCTGCAGTGGAGATCTTAATTTGGGCATACCATGCTGGCGTGTTGCAGAAGATAATGCAACTTTCAGACTCACAAATTTATTTATAAAGTAAACCACTGCTGATAAATACATGAGCAAGTACTGAAACGATAATAGTACAAACAAATTCTTCCCTCACACAGTGAACAGCTGCTACATACAGAATTATGCGACAACTGTTGCAGGTGAATTCACGACTTCATATTTTCCGGGAAATATGACTGGAAACTTTCAAAAATTACCTATGAGAAAGATGTGAAGTACATATTTCCCATGCCATCACATAAGAATAGTTCCATGTCGAGATTAGTTTATTTTTCATACGTGAAAGTGCATGTATAGAAACTTAGCTCTATAAAAGGTTGCGCTCAAACAACGAACGTTGTTTTTCAAATACCAAATCA
>JAPDOI010000925.1:0-227500 GCA_029168955.1 Aplectana chamaeleonis
AAGTTGTCAGGTAGGTTCCGGTGTTGCGCCCGTCATCACCACGGTGCTGGTGGATTGTTAATCGGCGACCACTTCTGGCAGTGGCCATATTCCGCGGGACTAGTGGCACTCAAGGACCCTGCGCACACGTGGGTTCAAGAAACACGCGGTGGTGTGTTGTTGGGGGACATAGCAGAGAAGGACGAGCTGATCGACATCGATCGGGATTCTACAGACGAGGCGGGTGCCTGTTATACGGCCTTGCTATCTAGGACCCGGAACATCGCTATCGACGTCGAGGAGAGCCATCACCTGGCCCTAACCGCTCGTCCGTGTGTGTCGGCTGGACAGTCGACCAAAACTTCGTAGGCTGCGAACTCTCTCCACGAGTCAAGTGAATCTCATTCCTAACACTGTTTTAAATTGTCGATACGTTGCGGATAAAACGTTTAATCCAGCTTGTCTACCCGTTTCGTCAACCTGGTTTAGGCCAGCTGTAATTCTCGTGATATTGCATTGCAGTTGTTGCTGTCGCTCGTAACCGGGCATCAACTATACTTATAGGCTGCGGTAACGACCTAGTGTGTAAGCAGCGATCGTAGGAGGACTGACGGATTTGAGGCTAATGGAAGCACAAGACGGTATGTCTTCTACCACCCCCCATACTAGAGGCTACCCAGCCGACCACACCAACCGACATGGGGGCCAAGCCACTTCAACAACATACTGTTGCAGATCGCGGGATAGAGCAAGAACGAATGGAGTTCTCAAGCGTAGGAAGAGAGGATTGTGGCGAAGCGAGAGGGTCGCGCAGTCAAACATCGGGAAGGCTGACGACAGTACAATCGGTGAACCGACCGGAGGATATAGGCATGCCAGCAGGTCCAGGTAGGACTGGGATGGTCTGCAAGCATTGATGCATCAGGTGGTAGGTTGCGGCATGCCAGTACACTCTTTCGTTCAGCACAGCAGAGTAAGTGAACAGGCGGTACAGATCGATGGGACGGAAAGGCACCCTCAATGGAGGTGCGAGGTATGGTCACGGAGATCCTCGAAGAGCTGTCTTGCCGGTCCCGACAAGGTGAATCTGACCTATCAACTACCATTAGCGGCTTCGTTGGATGGGTGCAGACAACCCTCGGTAGGGGACGCGGCGCATCGGATGAGGTATTACTGACGCTTAAGGAGGTCCTGGAAAGCTCAGTCACTCACCGAGGTACGGAAATACGATGGTAAGCGTTCCTTTAAGTGAGTTTTTACGGGCTTTAGATGTGAAGTGATCCTAGCTCAGTATGGACCGAGATCGACAGGAGGGATATACTATTATTGAATCATCTAGCCGGCTCGGCACTATCTCTCATTCGGAATTTACTCAGAGGATGGAAGAAGAAAGTCGTTCGAGGATATTGTGAAGTGAGCTACGAAAGGCGAAGCGCATACGCCTGGGGAGCGATTGAAAGCTGAAGAAGATTGGCGAAATTTACGGGAAGAACACTGATGAATCAATTTCTTCGACTTCTGCTGTAGGCTCAAACGGATAGCAAAACGGATGGCACCGGAGGGTTGCTCCGGATTTCCAGTTGGGGAAGCAAGTTGTACGAATAATGTCTACGCGAGTGGCCGGATTCGTATTACATGTTGGCAGCTCTCGATGCCCCGGAAGGGGTCCGTGTTCGATGAAGTGCGGAAGGTGGCGCGCTACGTTTAGAGCGCACAAATGCACACATGAAGCAGAATCGCAAAGTTACATGCGCGAATGAACACAGGACAAAGACGGACACGAGAAGTGGAATTCCGGAAGGATAAAGCCACACCTAGGTCGGTGGGTACCTCCAGGAAGTGTTTCCAATGTGGAGAGGAGGGACACCTGCAAAAACTCTTGTCCGAGGAAGTCATCCATGAAACACAAACAGCCAACACAGCATCTGACGTCAACACAGAAGCAAGGGAAGACGGTGACCGACAGGCAGAGCGGTTCAGGGCAGCAACAGCGACGTGATCGGACATCGTTCTCAACGCGGCTCCGGTCATATGGTGCCACAAGGTCAATAGGAGACGTTCGTTGATGACAAAGCGCCTACGGAAACCCTGTTATTGCGAGGTGGAAGGTGTTCGGAACACAAAGCAAAGCATTAGTCGATACAGGATCTGTTGTCTCCATCATACCGGTCTCGGTCCTTCAACGTGCACAGGAACAAGGTACAGATATGGATAGGCTGAAGTAACTATGCTAGGAGAACCGGACGGAGAAGAGATATATGATGCATCCAGGGGAATGCGATGGAAGTTCCTATTGCGGGTGGCAATCGACATCAAGGTCAAAGGTGCTCGCGAGGCAAGGATCCAACTGCATGTGATGCATTCCGATGATGATACGATTCTTTCTTTTCTAGGAACTAATGCTCTATCGGCATTAGGCATAGAAGTCAAATTCAACTCAGCATCCGTGGATAACGGACAGCAAGACCGAAGGACAGACAGCAAACAGTCAGGACAAAAGAGGTAACGAAAAACAAGAGTGGCAAGAGGCGATAACACGAACCATCATTCCAATCCCAATTCAACGGCAGTGGTTGGAGTTAGAGGGCCATGATACAGAAGAAGCAATTTTCTGGTCAAGCACGGATAGGATGGCATCAGGGATAGTCGTTATGTCGCGTGTCAAAATGGTTCTGGGAAAGTACCTTTTGTCAATCGGAGAGGTCGAACCGTGGGTAATCAAGGAGGGTTTTTGAAGTACTGGGAGAAATGGTCGAACGACCGTTGGTACGACCCGAAAACCGCAGATATACCCGGAGATATGTTGCAAATGCATAGGGTGGAGTGTGTACCTACGGGAGGGAGAGAACGGCTGGAGATTATCCGGATCCTGGAGTCGAATAAAACAGACAGGAAACATCTCACAAAAAAGTTCAAGGACTTGATTGCGAAGCACATTGTGTAAGGTGTTTGCAGTGTCCGATGTGGAGTTATCTCAGACTTATCTTCATCGAATTACGACATTGACGTGCAAGGCAACCAGCCTGTGCGGCAGAAAACACGACTGGTACCATATGCCTTGCGGGTGCAAGTCGAGGAGATGCTAAAGGACTTTGGAACAGCGCAAAATTATTGAGCCAAGCGCGTCGCCATGGGCTTCACCTATTGTTCTCGTAGCAAAGAAGGACGGGCACGATTAGGGTTTGTGCGTCGACTACAGGGAAGTGAACAAGCTGGTTAAGAAGCGATTCTTACCCACTCCCGGCTATCTGACATCACGCTACAGAACCTTGGAAAGGCAAACGGTTTTTCACGTCGTTGGATCTGGCAAGTGGGTATTGGCAGATACCACCACAGACACGGTGCACGAGAAAATCCAGTGCGTTCACAACGACTGCAGGGTTATACCAGTTTCGTGTGCTGCCGTTCGGTTTGACTACGGCAATCCATCAGTCTTCCAACGCCTAATGGAGTAGGATTCTCGATAAGGTGTTGGGATCAGAAAGTCTCGGTCTATATAAGATGATGATATCTCTCATCGCTACAGATTCGGCTTGAACGTCACTATGAAGTCCTGGAGGAGGTATTCCAGGCGTTCCAACGGGCGAATCTAAGGATCAAACCACACAAAGTGCAGTCGCTTTGCTCCTGAAACGAAGTTATCGTTTCTGGGACATAATCGTCGGGACCCGGGAAGGCATAGAGATGGACCCGGATAAGATCGACAAAATTGTGAATTTCCCGCAAGCCAACAAACATCAGCCGAGTTACGCACGTTTCTTGGTCTAGCAGGATATTACAGGAAATTCGTGGTTGCGATTTGCAACAAAACAGCTAGACCTTTGCATTTGCTAACCAGTCCTCAGGTCAGATTTGAATGGGGAGCTGAGCAACAGACAGCGTTTGAGGCACTGGAAGTCGTTGATGTAACCCAGGCTCCAGTGTTGGCGCAACCGGACGTGGAGAAGGCGCGCAGTGGTGCAAAACCATTCATCATCTACACTGACGCAAGTCGAGTTGGCGTGGGCGCGGTGTTGTGCCAGGAACAGGAAGATGGATTTTTACATCCGGTCTACTTTTGGCATCCAAGCCTCTCTCCAAAGCGGAACGAAACTATCACGTAACCGACCAGGAAGGATTAGCCGTCACATTCGCGTTAAAGAAGTTTTCACTACTTCATATACGGAGTACACACAGTGGTTAGAACTGATCACGCATCGTTGACGTCTTTTGTTCCAGAGAGATCTTAATGTGTCACCAACGTATATTGCGATGGGCCGATAGAAATCCAACGATACAACCTCACGATGGAGTACATAGTAAAAGGAGCAGCCACCATTGCGTTGCTTTCGACGCGCTTTCACGTGGAATCGTAGACGTCGGTGCGGTGATACCACCAACCCATACAGAGGATGAGAAAGTGGTTTGGCACAATTCAACGGGTCAGTTGGCTCGAGGAGTTGCGTTTGGATAAGGACTGGAGTGACGTGATAGACGCCGTGGAGAGCGGTGTCGACAAGGAAGTCAGACTTCCACGTCATCAGAAAGTTCTCAGCACAAAAAGATTTCCTGGATTGAAGACGGTCAGGCTCAGGCTCCTAGCTGAGGATGGATCATCAGCACTGGCAGTACCAGCAGCTAAAAGAAAGCAGGTATTTGACGAGCATCACAACGGAGTGCTGGGTGAGTCATTTTCACGCCAACAAAATGTTCAGTCAATCCTAAGTAAAAAAAGGTATTCTTGGCCTGGAATGAAAGCGGATCTTCGTGCCTGGTGTGGGCAACAATGCCAGCGGTGTTTTCCTGACGGATGCGAGAGCAAATAATAATGTCCCACCACTGAGGCCCAGATCTGCCAGTCGTCCTTTTTGAGATCATCGGAGTTGGCGTGCTAGAGATGGGTCTTACATCTCCCGAGGGAATAGATACATAGTGACCATCATAGACCATTTCACCAAGTATCTAGGAGCATATCCGGTGCCGGATAAGAGAGCCGACACAGTAGCGGAAGTCATTTTTAGTCAATGGATTTGCATTGGTGGCCGATGGCCGGAATGCATTATTTCAGATCGCGGAGGGGAATTCGAGAATGCGGTTCTCGCAGCACTCTGTGATATTCTGAAGATTAAACAGGACTTCACCAAAGGATATTGTCCGCGAGAGAATGGGATAACGGAAAGAGCGAATGGAACAATTGTTCGCATGCTGAAGAAGAAAACCGTTGTGCCCACGGAGTGGGACAAGGTTCTTCCCGCGGTAGTGTATGCATACAATTCGTCACCACATTCGGCAACAGCAGAAAGCCCACATTTTCTCTTGTATGGGCAAGATCCCCATTATCCATCGTCGGTGATACCGAGGGAACATCTGTCTCCCTACATGGTTGATGTGGACGATTATAAAACGGACTTCTTGAGCGGCCTGAAGCTCGCTAGAGAGTGCATCATGGAACATGCTAGCAGGTACCGTGAAGCGGTCAAGACGGCATATGACAAGAAATGGAAAACAGCGACTTCAGATGTCTTCAAGAAAGGGGACAGAGTCTACATGAAGACACCGGCTGAAAAAGGCAAATCGTCACATCCGAAACTCACAGTGGACTGGAGGGGACCGTATCGTGTCATCGACGCAAGTGCGAATTCTGCAACTGTTACTCTTATTGGAGAGGAGGAGGAGCCCGTTAGGGTCCAATTCGACCACTTGGTACGAGTTCCAGCAGGAATCGATGATTCTCCGGTAAGGGGAAACACAAAGCGCAGGGCGCGGGGACGTCCCAGGAAAGGGTCTGCACCTGTCAAACGAGTCACAATGGGAGTAGGTAACCAGATGAAATGTAATCGTATCTATTTCAGCAGTCATGTGGCAAATGAGACGAACCCCGCACATATCAACTTCATCTGTCCTGGGTCGTACGACCACCTAGGTCAGAAGCTGAAGTGCCAGCCATTGTTGCCGTGGGCCAGAATGATACCGAATCCACCAATACCGGAATGGAACCCGCGTACACCTTATGAATTGGGACGAGCTATCACGATTATGATGCAGACACACGTCCCACAAGAATGGAAGAGAGATCTAATTTTGGATATGCAATACGACACGATTTCACCGAGTGGACTGGCGGTAGCCTATGCGATCCTCAAAGATCGGTGTCTCCATATCAGCGCCGCGTTGAGACACGCGATGAGAAACGACTATGAAGACCATCCACCAAGAAGATGGGAGGAACCATATCACCTGGCGTACATTTATGAATCGACATTGCGAGCGGAAGGATTAGCGACACCATGGACCATGACGTGCTGGTCGAAGCTACACTGAAAACGAACTGTCGTGATACTGCCAGCAGGATTTGAAAACTACGTGGATGGATTCTCTCGAGTCTGGCAAGTGGCCTATGCCTACACATCCCCATTCGATATCCAACAGGAGTGGTTCAGGGAAGAACTATCCGCGATTGTATTGTTTTCACCGACATATGGCGCAGATCCGCAGGACTGGTATGTGCCATGGATGGCTATGCTTCAAAACGTGTCAGAAGGATCGGATTTGTTCGTGGTACCCGGACCACAAGATAGAGGACAATGGGGTGAAGGAGTCGATCTGCTAAGGGATCTGATTGAAGAGACAGTCGCACAAAGGCCAGTTTTAGCCCCTCGAATCATCAACTTGCTTCCGTACCGCACTGCCGAAGAAGCTTCAGATGTTCCACACAGAATACTCGGAATACGTGAACAAGATCAGCAGGTATGCTATGCAACGTGGTCAGGTCAAGAAGTTTCTCAACAGCACAGTGGACCATTACAAGCTACAATTCTGCCTGCATCATTTTAACAGGACTCCGGAAATGGAAAGAATGTTCCGCCAGCAAAGGGCAGAGACGGAAGCAGAGTCGCAAAGGGAACAAACTGGAGCTCGCGCAAGAAAGGGAGCGTGACCCCGCAGTGCCAGAAGGTAACCAGGAGAGTCGCAGGATCGATAATTGGGTCGAAAACCAAAGACGGATGGTACTCGCATCGCCAGCTCGGGAAGAGCGCCATACGGGTCTCCGGAGAGGACATGAAGTGTCTACATATCGGGATCGACGACGCACATCACCAGCTCGTGGCGAGCGACAAGACTCATCAAGACAGTATGGTCATGAGAGAAGATCGATTGGGCAAGAACACTTCGAGCAGGCAAATCGGCACGATGGTTATCGCAGGAGATCCCCGGTCCAGAGTGGACATTTTGCGTCTGGTCGGCGTGACCATCGTCGAGAGTCTCCAGTTCGGCGTAACAGTAGAGGGTCATCAGGTCGGTATGATCACCAGCAGGAGGCTCCAGTCTGGCAGGAACGTCTGCGGCGGGATTATTCAGGTCGACGCGACCGAGAAATAACTCCTGTCCGGTATGGACGCGTCGAGGACCGCAGAGAGGCGCGAGATCATCATGACGGTCGTCGTCAAAGGCCTACGGTTCGGTTTGAACCACGTGCACGCTCACCGAGTCGGTACGACCGCAGGGATGATCAACGTGACTATCGTCGTGGTTCCTATGCTGGAGGCTTATATGGTGATCGGCGTTAATGGTGTGTGAAGAATCGGCTGAGTGGAGCAGCCTATTGGAGGCCGGGGAGATGTCATGATATCATCCTTGGTCAGTGATATAGTCTCCATGTTGTTCTATAATGTCATGTTATGTTACTATCATTTGGTTGAGTTTTGTTCATGTTTCATGGTACATAATCCTTTTTCTTAGTAGTAGTTCTTATTGCCAGCCGGTGGCTGGGCATTGTCTCGTGCACTCTTGTGCATGGGGAAATCAATCACTCGATTGTCGAGTGTGGGAGAGTTCACGGCCCCAGGATACACAGACACGCAGACGAGCAGGGCGAGGGGATAGCTGATAGGTGGACCGTCGGTGGGCGGGACTGCCTATATATACCAGCGCTGGCGGTGCTGGCTAGTCCAGTCGTCATTCATCCAGCCATTCACTGTCTGTCAGTGAAGTGGCTCATCAGTCAAGCGTCTGCCGCGTCGTCGCGCGTGATTGGAGTCACTCAATAGAGTGACTGTGGTAAGTTGTCAGGTAGGTTCCGGTGCTGCGCCCGTCATCACCACGGTGCTGGTGGACGAGCATCAAGGACTACTTGGCAGTGGCCATATTCCGCGGGACTAGTGGCACTCAAGGACTTGCGCACACGTGGGTTCAAGAAACACCCGGTGGTGTGGTGGTGGGGACATAGCAGAGAAGGACGAGCTGATCGACATCGATCGGGATTCTACGACGAGGCGGGTGCCTGTTATACGGCCTTGCTATCTAGGACCCGAACATCGCTATCGACGTCGAGGAGAGCCATCACCCGGCCCTAACCGCTCGTCCGTGTGTGTCGGCTGGACAGTCGACCAAAACTTCGTAGGCTGCGAGCTCTCTCCCCGAGTCAAGTGACTCTCATTCCTAACACTGTTTTAAATTGTCGCTACGTTGCGGATAAACCGCTTAATCCAGCTTGTCTACCCGTTTCGTCAACCTGGTTTAGGCCAGCTGTACCTCGTGATATTGCATTGCAGTTGTTGTTGTCGCTCGTAACTGGGCATCAACTATACTTATAGGCTGCGGTAACGACCTAGTGTGTTGGTAGCGATCGTAGGAGGACTAACGGATTTGAGGCTAATGGAAGCACAAGACGGTATGTCTTCTACCACCCCCATACTAGAGGCTACCCAGCCGACCACATCAACCGACAGATTAGGTACAATACGTTGTCTTCTTTTCTCCTGTTTATCAGTTTGGAATTTTGGGAGTCGATTTTCTGTAGAAAGTTTACCGTTACGGCGTTTGATCGTGTATTTTTATAATTGGAATTGGCTCTTTCAGACTCTGAAGAAGGCGAAACCGCCGAAAAAGTCAGTCGAATAAAGTCGGTTAGCACCTCGTGCCAAGCTGTATTCAACTTCAACAATCAACTGCAATCGTAAAGATAAAGAGCGACCACAAATGAGGTTTTAGAAAATATAACTCAAAGATCTTTCGGCACTCCTTCAGAGGTATATAAACACCGGCTACATAACTTTTCAGAGATTCAACTTTTTATTCAAGCGAAACTCCTTGACTTGGAAAACAGGAGAAGTCTGCTTGAAGAGTTACCGAAAGAATACGGATGCACAGGTGTGGTTTGGTATCCGTTAGCCGCCATTTCACCAATTTTTTTCCTTTTCTTAGGCATTTTCAGACAATGTTTCACGGTTTTTTTTAATTGGTGGAGGCTTCGCCTAAATAAATGGAATTTCTCTGACAAGTTGGTGCACTCAATGTACCGATGTCCTTTGAGACATAGTTACGCCTTCTTTTCACCTCTGAAGAGGGTCTGAAGGGACAATATCTGCTGGAAAATTCCGCCTAAATATATTTTCACTAACAAAAAAATAGGCTACAAAACAAAAAAAATAAGTCGCGATCCTTAACCGCGGTCAGCTTCCTCCACGTTGTAGTTCTGCGTCCGTTTCTTGCCCTTGTGCTGAAAAGTGATCGTTCAAAAACGTCACTTCACTAAGAGGTGTTGAATCCAAAAGACGAAGGCGGCGAAAAACAACATACATCTGGCGGTATCCATCGAAATTCTCCATCTTCAACGGTGTGACTGTGAGCACGAACGTCTTGCCTGAAAACAGAACTTGCTAGACACTAATCGATTACTGATGATCTCAGAAGATGTCTCATAAACTTAAAGAGACTTCTGCAATGTTCTGAACAGCACGGAATGTTATGCATCTTTTTTACTTTAACAAACCAACAAACCACCGTGGCTTACCATTCCTATCCAAAACCGACCAAACAGGCAAGGGTGCCATTGTCGCTCTCAAGTGGGGTCTCCGGGAAACCAACTCATGGCAAGCTTTTTGCGTCTTTAAAAGACCACTTTCACCCGGCGCGTATCTTCTCAGCTCTAAAAAGGGAGGCCCTCCTTTCAGGGATTTTCTGGCTCGCCACATAAAAAATACGTTAGAACAGGCCGGGTTGGGCCACAGGTATCTCACATCCCACTCATTTAGAAAGGGCGCAGCTACGCACGCCATTAGGTAGGATGTAGATGCTGGGAAAATCATGCTGTCGGGTCGCTGGCGTTCCTTTCAGGCATTTAGCTGCTATATCGAACCATCTCCTCTGTGGGTTACTGGGGTTCAGGGCTATCTAACGGCACTAGCTTGGTGTAGAGTTTTCTCACATTTGGCATACAGCAATTATTGAGGTCCTCTAGATGTCGAAATTTTTCGCCCCTTCATTTTTGGGTCAGGGGTCAACCTGCGATTGTTCCAAGCCTCATCGTCATGTTTCGAACAATTGGCTCAACTGATCTTACTCACGTTCTGCGGCTCAACCATGTTCTCACTCCTCTAAACTTAGAAACTAGTCGACACTCGCTTAATCACTCATACTGTTGTTGGTCATTCACTACGTTGCACGTAATTTAAACTATTATGTTTCTCACTGCTAAAGACCAGGAAGTCAGCCCGCCAAGTTTACCAAGTTCCTAACCGTTACACAGATTCGTGTATTATATGAGGTTCCCTGAATGTAATTGTGTACTTCATGACAGCTCAGGTGACTGCACCTACATAACGTCCAACCGTTGGCGACCTTTCAAAACTACTTGAACCTCTTCTTGGATATGTTTTACAAAAGAGTGCTATAATCCTTCAAGAGCAGCGTGAGCTCATCAAGGGAGGAGCTAAGCTCTGGTACATCCCTAGTGACCTATTGATTTCGATTATCACCAGCAGCGGAGCGGTAGGCCTCGGTGAAATATAACTAGTGATAAGGAGGTTTCGACGAAAAAGCCACCGCTCCGCGCTGCGATAACCGAAAACATGAGTTCACTTGGACTGAAACAGAGTCTATAGAGTCCAATGTGCTCCAAAGTTTGAATGATTGGACCCTGTCGTTAACTGTAAAGCGTCGTTGAGACATTATACATTTTGACTTCCAGGAAGCATCCATGTATGTCATGGAAAATTGATTCATTAATATGAATTATTGGAGTTCTATCCTATAGTGGTCCAGTAAATCGCAAATTTCCTCGACGGTCGAGCATTTTAGGTCTGAGTTGGGATAAGTTTTTCTGAAACATTTTCAATCTAGAGCCCTTTGCTCAAACTGATGTTTCCATGAAGCTTGAATGTTCGGCTAGCCGACAACTGTCATAGTTGTTGTGATATCCGGTACACTTTGGTAACAAAGTCTTCACAACTGTACTCGACGATATTACATGAAACAGTCTTTGGGTTACTTTCGAAACGGGTGATCAAGCAGAAGAAACGGTGCTTTCTCAGGCACTCAGGGGCTACGGCCGCCGCACCATTGGCCGCCGAGCCGCACCTCCGATCAGCGCATCCATGTCGAAAGGTGCGCGGCTCGGCGTCCTCCAGTAAAATCTGTCGGTCCCCGGCCCCCGAGCGGTCCAAAATTTGTTCATAAGCGGCTCAAAAACTGTCCGTCCATTTTCGGCGTTTCCGAATTCGTTCAGGGGACACGGGGACAGCCCACAAGTATCACCCTTGTTGGGATCCCTACGGAGGGGAGGGGGTGACCCCACCGTCACGGTACGCAGTGGAGTGCACCCCACCGTGGACCGAGGGGAGATTGCCCTCAGTTAGGTATCAACCCCCCTAGCCGTGGGAAGCCCTCTCCCCTCGGCGACGAAAATTATCCTCCGGTGTCCGGTGGATCTTCTGGAAAGTGACTCGAGGCCACCTTCCAGGTCCGGCTCCGAAAAGCCGACTGAGGCACACGGTGAGATGAGGAGTCGTTTATACTAGCAACATTGTGAAAATCTTTGTCTAAACATGTTGATGATCCCGAGCAACTGCGTAGGGGTGCGGATGGCTGCGACTGCCGATGTGAGTAGACGCGTCGCGGTCGAGAATCTGCGTGGCGGTCGGGAACGGGCGCGGATGGCCGAATGACTCTCTCAAGGTTGGGGGATGGCCGTTTCGGCCTCGAAAGTGAGACGGGCCGTCCCCCCCCCCGAGTGCCTGAGTTTTGGCGAAATACAGTAAAACGCGAATTTGTCCAACGGGGTCACCCCTTCATGATTCCGCGCGTCCTCAGCAGCCAAATGTTGCGTTGTAGGTTTACTGGCGACTGAATTCATCTATTCAAATCGCTATTCACATTACTTTATAAGATAGAATCAAATTAGAACATTCGGATGTACATATGCAATATTATGCAAATGATAAAACAGAACTGTTAATAGAAGATGTAAATAATGAACAAGAATGAAGCCGGAAATTTTTCCCGCATGAAGTCGCGTCACATGTTTAGTACGTGCACGCAAAACACTGGAAAATACGCCACTACCCCTCGGGAGCTCCTATTCTACTCCCCCGGTTGTCCCAATGTGAACCCCGCCCCGAAAATCTCGCAGGGGACCTCGCGCGCAAGGGATTTCGGACCTCTCCCGCCCAAAAACTGCGGGGTAGATCCGAAATTTTCGTCTGAGTTCACCGTGGCAGATCTTTGCGCTTTTCATGAAGGACATGAAGGAAAGGCAACCAATGAAAGGGGGAATTATTTCAATTCCTATTTATTGACACCGCATACAGTTTTGTCACTCCAATTCTAAAAAACGTCATTAAATGCGAAAACTACAGATTGGTGAGCATAATGTCCAACCGTTGTCGTCTTTTTGCAAGACTACTTAAACCTTTTCTTGGATATGATCTTGAAAAGAATGCTATAATCCTTCAAGAGCAGCGTGAGCTCACTAGAGAAGAGCTACAGAGTCCCATTTGCTCGAAAGTTCAAAGATTGCACCCTGTCGCTAGCTGAGAAGCGTCGTAGTGACATTATTTGATTTGACTTCCAGAAAGCACTCCATTGTGTGAATCATGGAAAGTTAATTCATAAATTTCAATTATTGGGATTCTATCCTACAGTGATCCGGTGGATCGCGAGTTTGCTTCGATGGTTGAGCAGTTCAGGTCCTATTTGGTATAAGCTTTTCCGCAAACAATTTAACTGCCTAATTTCTGCCTGAGGGCTCCCAAAAAATTTGACTTTGGAAAAAAAATCTCGCTGGTGGTGGGGCGGGCTCGCTCCGATTTCGAAAAATTCCGCAACGCCCCGCTTGACCCTGGGGCCGTATTCATCATTGAAATGCCGGGTGAATCTTACCTTACATTTACCTTTCCCGTAGCCGATAGCTTACTCTCTTCTAAACGGTAATCAACTCGCGCATACTTACCCGGGTAAGATCCCGCGCAAAATGTGTTTATTGTGCACTTACCGAAACACTGAATAGGCGTCGTTAATTTGAAATTCTTTCCCCGATTCATACTTTTTTTTATTCAAAGGGGCTAAAGAGAAGTGCATTGGTTTGATGATTAATGAAAACTTTGAAGTACATCATAGGGAGCCCCTCCTATATAGAAAATAGCATCATTTAACATTACTGACTATTCAACTTCTTCTAGCGAGATTCTTCCAAAGGCACTCGTCACTTTTTTTTCTAATCGCTGTCCTACTCTAGTGGAGGATTACTCTATGATGGAATTTTCCTCTAGGAGTATTAGGTTGTAGATATCAAAAGCGCCAATTAGTTCCTATCCAAGGTTTTTTTGAGCTCTCAGCTACTCTTGGTGGGTCACGAGTTTCAGGGGAAAATTTGGTAAATTTTTTGCAAATGTTCACCGATCGGCCAACGATAAATATGCCCTTTCGTGCGTAATACAAATCGACGAAAAAAAAAAGCCAAAGGATTCTTCTATATTGCGTCGTGCTTATTTAATTGTAGAGAAAAACTAAAAACCCATTATTTATTCGGCACAGTAAATTTTGGCATTAGAGAGGCGGCTCTCCCTCTGTCGTATACTGCTGGAAGTTTTCTTCTAAAAATCACTTCATTGCGAATTGTCAAGTATTTTCCTCTCAAAATTCGAAGAAAAAGCAGAAATTGGTGGCAGAAAGTTGACTATTCGCAAAATATCTATGGTGGATGAGAATATTACCTGTACAAATGTACTGTGAGATTTGAGGTCCAAACTCATTGCACAGAAAAAAGTTCGAAATGCGAAAATGTCGAGTACTTAAGCCATAAATTGAATTCGAGCGTTAGGATCACAGATTATCATTTTCTAGAAGGAGCGTCAAAAATATTAGATAAAGGAACGACAGCGTTCTCGGCAGCTACACTACTAACATTGGACCTGAGAAATTCAATTGGGCCAAGGATATTGTTTTCTCAAACTATTACTTTCGATTCAGCACAATATAACCTAACTCAGTAAGAGTTCGGTGAACAATGGCACGAGGAGTATAAAGCCGAAAAGAAAATCTTTAGTTGCATTTTCTGATGCATTCAAAATTTGGTAAAGAAATTTAGTGGACAGAAGCAAGAAAAGTCTACCGCTTCTTAACGACAGACAACAAAACCAATGAGAACACGCATGAAAAACATTTCTAACTTTCTATTTGTGGATATACACATTGAATTAATCATTAAAAAGTCTAAATAACCTATAATGAAACGTGTAGTTTTAATTATCGATGAAAATAATGCGCTCCATTGCTGTTTCCGCGGTGAGTGCAGCTGTAGCCGAGTTGGGGAGTAAAATTTACCCGGCTCCATACGCCGGGTAAATTTTACCTGGATTTTTACTCGAAAATCACGAGTAAGTAAGCGTGTGAATACCGGGCAAGTGCCAAATTCGAAGGACTTTACACTTACCTCGCGGGTAAATCATTGATGAATACGGCCCCTGATTATGATCGAGCGCCAATGAGTGTTACCCTCACTATTAAACGATCTCTGGATGGGGGGACCGGCGATGCTGCTGTGATAGCTACACTGCGACGCATATGTATAGCAACATCATCGCAATACGCGTATCATTCGTTAAATCAAGGTCTGAAATACTGAGGAGAGTTTCTACGTCTTCTGCTTCGGCGAAAACGATTAATCACTCAGTATGACTCAACGTCCCCATTTTGTTCTTAGTTATAAGAAAAGGTTCGTATTTGGTACGACACATAGGTACAGCAACACTTGGGAAACATGAAAATGCCTCGTGACGACCGCCACATTGTACCAATTTCATGTATCATTTTGTAATACTAGTTCAGTATGATGCTACTCGTCTACTGTCATGGTGAACTTCACCTTCTTCTGACGAGAAATTCATGTTAGCTCCTTGGAATTGGAATTCGATGGCATTCCAGCTACCTAGGACGACCAGCTGGATGTAGTTCCGAGTTCGTGCTGGATCCTGAATCGATTAACGCCTGTGGTTGCTCACACGTCCTAGGGAGCCTGGAAAACAATCCCAGTGAGACATTCCTCGACGACTTCCCAGTGACATGGTGTGAGCACCAAGGACTCACCACGAATTGTCGCTGACCTTCTATGCAGATACCATTCCCTACTCCATCACCCAATGCATATGACAACATTGTTGGCTACAGAAAAAAAGTGATCCCATCGCTTAGAGTATTTTCACAAGATTGCTAGACTCGAGCCCGCGCGATCACACATGGGCATATTCTTCCTCTACAATTCAGACAGACGATGTAGAAGGACTTGCCAATAAGAGCTCCCAGCGAAATGTTGTGCAATCAGGATCATTCATGATGACCTCGCAATCGTCGACGAAGACATTACACACGGTCCGGACAACAGCGCCTAGCTGCGTGGAACACTCATGCTCTTCTAGTTTGTGATAATTGCTCGAGCGGGCTCGAGCCTAGCAATCTTGAGAAAAATTCTGAGCGATAATATTGCTTCATTTCGGAGCCCACAATTTTGTTATGCTGGTTGATGAAGTAGGGAATGGTATCTGCGAGTAAGATCAGCGACAATTCGTAGTGAGTCCTTGGGGCCGACACCATGCCATTGGGAACTCGTTGAGGAATGTCTTACTGGGACTGTTTCCCAGGCTCTATGAGACGTGTGGGCAACCACAGGCGTTGATCGATTCAGAATCCAGAACGAACTCGAAACTGACATGGTCGTCCCACCTAGCTAGAATGCCATCAAAATCCAAGCCTTAGAAGCTAACATGAATTTCTCATCAGAAGAAGTTGAAGTTCACCGGGAAAGTGGACAAATAGCATCATAATGAACTAATATTTCAAAAATACACATGATATTGGTAAAATTTAGCGGGGCTTTCTCATGGTTCCCAACTGTTGCTATACCTTTGCGTTGTACGAAATACAAACTTTTCCTACAACTGAGGAGAAAATGGGGGAGTTGGAGTCATACCAATTGATCCATTGTTTTCGCGGTAGCGAAAAAGGTGGAAACTCTTCCCAGTATTCAAAACCTCGGCCCAACTAATGATACGTCTTTCAGGAAGGTGTTGCTATACATACGCGTTGCAGTGTAGATCATGAAAGTCGGGCGGTTGTTTTAGAGAAAACACTATAGCAGGGATGGGAAAGCAACCGTTTCGCTCCCAAGATAGCGCGATGATAGCTGCATCGCGGCTTCTTAAAGGCATCGTACGCGCTAAAAACCATGTCTCGTTTTTAAAGGCAGCATACACGCTCAAAAATGATATCAATTTTATGGAATGAATCGAAGGTCTGAAGCTGTTAATATTCAGAGATAACGAAAAAAACCGGAAAAAATCAATTGAAATGAAGATATAACGGTTCGTTCTATATTGGCCCAGAAGTGTACGAGTTTTACCGCATTGGCTGAAATAGCGGAGCTAGCGACAGTTTCGTTGGGATAACGACGCCAATGTACTCTTAAGGCCCTTTCTGGAACTCTTACAACATTAGAAGCGTAAAAAATTAGAGAAAATGACCGTAATCGAGCATTGAACATCTGTATTGAGGGGCGGAGCCCGTATCGATGGGCGGGGAAAGGATGATCTTTTGACTCGATACGGCTCAAATACGGGCACTTTAACTCGTTTTCAACCCTTACAACTCAGTGAGGGCTCTTCTAGGGCCCATACGACCCCACCAAGGTAGTTATCTCAACAACTTTTGCGAGCGTATATGCTGCCTTTAAGCGTTTTTGAGTTGTTACACCCCTATAGTAACTAAAGTTAGCGAAAAGCCCCCTCGAGAACGTTAGCTTTTCAAGAGAGAACCGTTGTGAAAACCTTCTGCAAATCGTTTGAAATTCGCGCCGGCATCGAGTCGGGATAGTTACGCGGATGGCGCAAGGAGCAGTTCTACAATTTGTCCATTGGCGCAGCGTTGGAAACAATTCGCCGACGGCTACAATGCACTGACTGCACTGACTTGCACTGACTAACAAAAATACTCACCTGGGCCCTGCACATCGTTCTCGCTCGTTGTGTGACGAGAAATTTCCAGTCGATAATGTCACTTCCGTCCGACGGTGCGTCAGCGTACAGAGGCATGCCCTATGCTTAGCGACGCGACGTTCTGCTCAAATACTGCGAAAGTGCCAAATGACTGATGGAAGGGCCGGCCCCTTTTGACGGAATTCCATACTTTCCACTTCCTCTCTGCTCACAATCGTACGTTTTTGAGCAGCCAAGCTCGAAGCACGATCTCACAGCGGCCCGAGAAAGGGATTGAGTATAAAAAAAGGAAAGTGGATTTCAGTGCGTACGATGCCTTTAGAAGCAGTGTTCACGGTGACTTTCGTCGCCGAGTTTTCCACTCAAAACAATGCGTTGGCTACCAAGTGTTACCAAAATTACGAAGAAATGGCGGGAAACGCACTCAATCGTCTTATTTCAGAGTTATTGTTATCTGGCCTGGACTAGTTGTCCGATGGGATGAACATGTTCACGGTTGTTGCCACCGGTAAAAAAGGCGTTGATCAAAAATGGAACAATATTTTGGGCAAAACAGTACTAGTTAGGGTCCGAAGGAAAGAACGGAGCAACACAAAATGAAGAATTGCAAAAGACGGGTCCACAAACGATTTCATTGTCACAACAAATAGTTCCACTGAGAGTAAAGAAGTGGGGTGAGAGTAAAGGATGTCGTACCCTTCTGGTGCGTTTTTCTCGATTTCTTCGTCATTTCAGTTCTACTCGGTCAACTTCATATATAACTGCATGCTTAAATGTTTAAATAAAAATAGTTTCATTTTTTACAAATATAATCTTAAATTACGGGATAATAAATGGTTACAAAGTTTATTAAAAGGAGGCAGATAGTTCTGTGGTCATCCACTTCTGTCTTAAGTCGTTAATCATGTAAATTCGTTAATCATACAGCTCGGCCTTTTCACTTGATCAGCTGAGTAACTAGGCGTAAGACTCATGATGGAAGTTTGTTCCAGACCATTCATTTTATAACACGTTTGATTTGTTACAGTGGTCACAGGCGGTGTGTGGCTGTTGACTAATCACTCAATGTACGCAACCAA
The DNA here is from genome assembly GCA_029168955.1 of Aplectana chamaeleonis. Taxonomy (NCBI): domain Eukaryota; kingdom Metazoa; phylum Nematoda; class Chromadorea; order Rhabditida; family Cosmocercidae; genus Aplectana; species Aplectana chamaeleonis. The sequence goes on from JAPDOI010000925.1 coordinate 18,302, forward strand.
ATCGAGTGCTACATCAAGATTCTATGAGAACTCACACCCGTCGTCTCGGGAGACGCGCGACGGCAGAGAAAAAGGTTAGAGCGCAGACGACGAGGGTCAACGCGCAGACAGCGAGTGTTCATTATCATTGGAGCGCGATAGGCACATCGCTGTCTTTCGAGGGGTCCGTTATGCGTTACGAGTTGCTAGTTTGAGCTCTTTCCAAAGATGAAAGAGGTAGGCATGCTGTTTTAGAGTGATGGGCAACCTGATTTATCCAAACAAATGCTATCATAGTGGAGTAAAAGGCAAATAACAACTAACCAACGAGAAAAACTTCAGCAAGCATTTACTGCATCAGTCATCTGATCCACTGGCAACTAAATCTAAATAATGACAGGGCATTGCGATCAAAAGCACAGTGTTTTACAAGAGCAGCTTAATAAACTTCGACTACATAAATCAGCTAATCTTGCTGCTAGTAGTTTTGATATTGATGACATTCCGCTTCTGTAGGAGGTCTATTCACAGTCCTAACCAACAGGTTGTAGACTCTGGTTTATCCGAGTGAACTCATGTTTTCGGTTATCACAGCGAGGAGCGGTGACTTTTTCGTCGGAACCTCCTTATCATTAGTTAAATTTCAACGAGGCCCGCCGCTCCGCTGCTGGTGATAATCGAAATCAACAGGTCACTAGGGACGTGCCAGAGCTTACCTACGCAGCACTTTAGTGATTTAATCCTGCCTCGTTCTTTCTTTTGGAGGTAAATACTATACTTGCTACCCGAAGATAATTCCCCGGATAACTGATCGATTCAGATAATGCCGATTTTGAATTTCACGGATATTGGTTCGATTCAGATAATGCGTTTTTTCAAGCTATGGCTGTTATAGAACCGGAGCTGTTCTACGAAAAAAATCAAAGTGGACTGAACTTCTTAGGTCTTGAGTATAGCTCATATTTGAACAACAAGTGTTTGGAAAAGTTCATCACGCTTGGTCGGCTTCAGTACGAAAATGAATACGCGAGTGATCAGATCTATAGATTTCGTTTTTTTGACGACTGCAAATGTAATATTTAGTGTAAGGCTTCGTTGCTTGGTAAAGGCATGATGTAGTTTAGAGCCCATGTATTGAAGTTGAAGAAACAACAATATCAGTAAAATATTACCATCCCTTCACCCTATAATAATCGCTCGATATAATGCTTGTGAACGTATAGTTAACTTGATTGACTCCCTAGAATTGAACCATGAATATGAAGAGTTCGCGATTTCAGAGGAGGGACCATCCATTTAGTTAATTATACGACATTAAAGACACTATATAGCCTAAATGGCATCCATATTACTCTTTCTGTAACCAGTTACATCCTGCACTTCTGATATTCACACCCTGCGATGTATTCAGTGGCTCGTTTCTTACCCAGTATTCCCCCGTTTGCCCTCCCGGGTGAACTGCCGGCCGCGAAGGTGAGAGAGGGAGAGTGCACGACGACGAGACGCTCGCCGCCTGTGACGTCATCGCGCTGTCTCGGGTGCGCTCGGGTGTAAGTTCTCCGGCAACCGCTACATCAAACCTGCGAAAATCTCATTTCCCTGCCACGATGGAATTCACACATCTTCCTGCTCTATTCACCTGCACTGCACTATTCTACTAATATTCTCCTGCCTCGCCTCTGTATTCTTTTCTTCTATGATTTTTTGATTAAATTGTTTAGTCTCATCATGCTAACCTGTACTCATGCTCTCTTATAACATTATAACATTATTAACTAATAGATAACTACTTCATCATTAACCTTCAGGCTTGTTCTATATTAAACCTCTCTTTGTCTCTAACAGTATGTAGTGATTAACTAACCTAGACCTAAATAGTTTAACATTTTGGAACTAAGATTTATCATTGCTACTTTATAGGGCTACCCTCCTTACTGATGAGTTCCGGGGTAGCTCTATATTTATTTCACTCTAGACAAATTTTATATTTCACATAGCACTAACTGTTATTTTGCACACAGTCTAAGGGCAGGAACGAAAGTGTGTTAATTCATTAACATTCAACTTACACCTTTAGCCCTGTACGAAAATTTAACAATAGTATTTTTCCTTTTATTGACGTCTAAATTGGTTCTACCGACCAACCTAGAGGGCGGAAACCCGATAACTTAACAAAGAGTGCTAACCCTAGCAGTGATCCAACTTGCTCGTGCATCTTAATAGTACCATTTATCAGCTAAATGTCGCACAATTATTGCAGCAATATCATCGTTTATTTCGATGGGAGTGCAAGTATCGTCTGCCATCTGAACGAAATTCTTCATTTAGTACGAAGTTGGCGGGCTATACTATTTATGTTTGCGCGAACACAAATGATACCCAGTCAACGAAGGGATGACAACATCAACAAAACTGGAAGCCACGACTCGGTGAGCCCAATGGCACAGCTTCAAACTAGACATTCGTAAATTGGATCATGAGAACGATTCCCTGCATGGAGCATGGTGGAGCTGCGGACACTCCAGCAGCCGGCGCGAGTTGTCGCGTTGATGCCGTCATAGATTACCTTCTTAAGAGAGCTGCTTTCTCCTATACAAGCTAAGCGAAGACGCCATGGATGCGAGCGCTCGCCCTATAGACCCAGTTATACTTCCGCGTTTCGTTAGGCTTCCATGACAAGTCTGCAATTGGTAAATTTCCAAAACTCACCAATTGCAGATGCGCCTAAAAAGTCTTAGACAGCGAAGCGCCAAAGTATAACTAGAGTCTAACTGGTGAAGATACCGGAGCTCTGCTCTCAAAAATTGCCGGTCACGCTAGCCGAGGATGGTGTTTGGACAATCATGAGCAGCGCGCTGGCAGCAAGCCGATACCGGAGCACGCATAATCTGGTAATTTGCCTCACAGAATTTTAAAGATTGAATGGGCATATCGCAAGGCTTCACAAATCGATAAAACAGACTGAAGCTTGAGAAGAAGAAATCAGGAGCTTGTGACAAGTGGTGAATCCTTCACGAGGACAGTCACAACATACACGAAACTCGCCTACGGGTCAGTGTGACTTCGGCATGGATCGTGAAGAGACTTCGCGTTCACTGTCGAAGGTTGGCGCAAACTCGGTGCCATATGCCATAACATAGGTGCAGCGAGTTTGCGCCAATCTTGAACAGTGAACGCAAAGTCTCTTCACGATCCATGCCGATGTTATATACTGTCGCTTACGGAGCGAAATTTCAGTCCGCACTGACGGGCCATTGCTGTTTCATCTCACAACACGATAATAATCGTGCTGGAACAAAGTCGGCACGATAGGGACAGTATGTTGAAGCAGTCTCCGTCCATATATGTCTATGTCTTCGGAAAGAAACACCGTTCTGACCTGCGATTCCGGGTCGGCTCAATCGTTCGCAAACCTATCTATGCTAATGAATTGAATGAATGCACGTCGTACTACAAGCTACCGCATTTGTACTCGCCACGCTTCGCAAGAACACAAACCAAGCTTCAATATCTAAAGTGCAGCACATTGCCATAGCACAGAATTGACCGAAAACGCCCGATTGGAGTCCTCCCGCGTGAAGGCGAGGCGTGTATCGATCACGATGCGCTGCGAGTCGATTAAAAGGCTCTGCAAAGTTGCAGCGACGAGCGGCACGTCGCCGAGCAAGAGGTTTGATACAGGATCTGACGGCCTGCAGAGTGTAACCGCGGAGGGCCTTGCCCCGCGGCGAGTCCCGCTGCGGCATGGCTATGTTGGAGAATGGGGGACGCCACGCAGCGGGCGGGGGCGGCGACGTGTTGCGGGAGAGAGGCGAGTGGATGACCTCGCAGTGCTTCCGCCGCCACGACAGCAGCGACTCCCGGAGCGACGTCGCCAGTGCACGGCGGCAGGAAATATTTTGGACAATTTCCTGCCGCGGCGAGGAACGGCGATATCAATCGATCCAAGCTCCCTGCTAGACTCCTTCGTGAAATCGATCTTCTGGATGCGTAATTGTGTTAAAATTTAAGCTCAAATCGTCCGGGGATTGATCCCTGCTTCGGTTTTTCAATATCCAAATTCATTTTTCCTCTTTTTTGCCCCTACGTAGCCCAGTAGTGATATCTATAATATATGCAACTACTCGTAAGTACCCTACTAATTTTGTTGTTTAAAATCTCTGTGTTAAGGTATAATCACTTCAGTGAACGTAAATGACAGTTTCTCTTCACTACTTTTTATTCACATTATTTTTCAGAGATTACTCATACAAATTTTCTAGACTCCCAAAGCATAGCGAAATAACAAAAGCCGTTGAAAAATGTGGAGTTCGATGAATTAGTGCGTACGCAATGGTAGAAAAGCGGCGCCGACGGCAAACTCGCTGCAACTCTTCGAGGCCCTTGTGCCCAACGCCGCGTGATGTTTGGACTCCGCCCTAAACCTCTCGCTCGGCGATGCGCCGCCGGTCGCTGCAACTCTGCAGAACCCTTAAGTTGCGGCGTTGATCGCAGCGACGAAGAGCGCTGGATGATGCATTATTGATCACATTCGGTGATGGGAGCGAACGACGCAGCGTGAAAGGCGACGAGGGGGCACCTCAGAGGGATTTGACGTCACGACGACCCTGCGTCACTGCCAGTTAGGGGCAACCGACGCCGCGACGAAAGTGTCCAGAATCATTTTTGTCGCCGCGCCAAGGCTGACGCTCGGCGAGCCGTCGCCGGTTGCTGTAACTCTGCAGACCCCCTAAGCGTGACGCGGTGTTGAGCGATAAGAGCTCGCAGAGTTCTAGACTTTGCCATCGGCGTCGCCTTCGACCAGTGCGTAATCCTTCATTCATCCGACGCCACAATTTGTTATCATGAGCTATTACTGCTTTGCTGTTCTAAAGCTTAGGATGTAAATACCTGAAAACAACCTCTGAAAATAACATAATCGGGCGGCACTGGAGTTAATTTAAGATTTCCGTCCATTAAAGTGATAGTGCCTTAACAAAGAGATTACGAGAAAGCAGAAATATTACACGATTTGTGGCAATTGCTTACAAGCATAGGCCTACCACCCGGCCACGTCGGGACATAAAAAGACAGTAAGAAAAAACAAACCGGGATGAATATAGCAAATTGTAGGCCTTCAAAAATTCTCCAATCCTTTTTTCTATCATTTTTGTAATGAAAGAGAACGTCTTGAGAAGCTCCAGTTCAAAAAATCGAAAAGTGACTTGAATTCATCTACGTCGGCGTTCCTCGCCGCGGTTGGAAACTGTCCAGATCATTTTTTGCCGCTGCTCGCCAATTACGTCACTCTAAAAGTCGCTGCAGCGAAGGCCCTCGAGGTGGTCGCCGCGTCGCCCGCTGCGTGGCGTCCCCAATCTTTCAACACTGCCGTGCCGCAGCGTTACTCTCCGCGGTGCAACTCTGCAGAGCCCTAAAAGTCGGTCAAGACAGGATCTGGCAGAGGACGTCGCAGACGGATGGCACTCGTCTCCGCTTGGCAACCCCAAACAGTGCATTTATATAGATCGTAATTATCCTTGCGAGGGGGAACAGCGAAATGACAGCATTTTGGTATCGCTCAGCATTTTCGGGTTCGCATGCTACTCATACTCAGCCTGTACTCTCGTATCCCCAGTTGTCTTTGCCTCATACGTTCTAATAAAAGCTCAGAGTCAAAAAATTCCACACACGGAAAAAGGATTCAAGGCGGTAGTGAGCTAGTTCCTTCTTCGATTGACGACACTATTACATTAACGATTCATTGCTCAACACCAACACAATAGCAATATCAAAAGAAATAACAGACAGATGTCCCGACACTTCTGCACTGTTCATTCATCAGGAGTCACCAAGACGACAAGCCTCCCTGAAAAAATCGCTGTTCAATCAAGTAGGGGAAAAATAAGGGAATAAGTTGGAGATGTAGCCCACAGAGAAGGGCAAGTGGGCATTCTAAAGCCAGAGAGCGTATGTATATATGAACCTTATACCAGAGGTTGAGGATCCAATTCCCATCAGGGCACTGTTTTTGCAAACTCTTCTTGACAGAAGGATAGTTTTCCGAGTTATTAGAGCCGCAAACCTCATGAAGCTGCAAACTTTCGGGAAACTAGTAGCGATGATTTAAAAAATTGTTATCTCCCCACTCGTCTGAATACTCGTCCTCTTCATCGAAGCAATCGTTCTCTTCATCGAAATACTCGTCCTCACTCTCGTCCTCATCTGAAGGTACCATGGTCAATAACTGTTGGTGTTTTTTCAGAGAGCCCTCGAAGATCGCGCCGCGGTCTAGACCAGATGGCGTTCACACGAAATTCAACGCAACGTTTATGGGTTATGACATGCTGTGACGATCTCTTCAAAATATTCATTACCGACACAATCTTCAACCCACGGTCAAGCGAGGTTGCGATGTTTGGGGGTGAGGGAGGGTCACAAAATTTTGGCCCGAAAATGAAAGTTAGGGCGGATCGCTAGAATTTCGGTCCGAAAAAGAAAATTTGGTGATATCCTAGAAATTCTCGATATTTTTGGTAACCAAAGGGAAGGATCGTGAAATATAAACTGTTTAGATATCGCGCCTCAAGGGTCGCAACGGTTTTGGATTTGGCGTTCCGATTTTGGAAAATTACGCAACGCTCCGCTTAACCCTGCTTCAACCGGCTGCCATAATCTGCGTGGGCAGCTGGCTGAGTGCTTGTGCGCAACTTGGTTATACGGATGTTCCTACATAACCGCACATCAACAAGAATGGCCTCTATAAGAGGGAAACAAACCACCGTAGATAAACTCGAGATCACTCCCAAACTTCTCTTCCAGAGATTCACAGGGTCCGCATTTGAAGGCGCCGACCGTATGCCGCCGTGTATCCGGTCCCACGTTTATGCTTTTGACAGCTGAAACTTTGTCATATAATCCTCCAAATTCTCATCACAACTTTTCGAAAAAAAAACGCACCGCATATTGTAACTTACCGGCGAATTCACAAAGATGGAGCATTACGTCGTCTTCAGCTTCCTCGATATAATGTTCGAACCTCCTGACGTCGACATGAATTGGCTTACGGGCGTGATCAGCAAGGAAACTAGATTAGACTGGCATACACATGTGTTAGAAACTGATGGAGAATACAGATGAACCAATGAAGCTTTGGTAAGATCTAACCTTATCGCAATACGCTATCAACTCTAGAACTACGACGAATTGGAAGGTTACTGCGGTTAGAGGCTCGCGACCGAATTCTTCTTCTTCTTCTTTGCAGCCACATTGAGGGTTTTGTCATAGGTTGAGGAACTGGGCGACCAGTAACGGACTTGTCCATAAGTCCATTACGGTCAGCGTGGTAGGTCTCTCCGGACAGTTGAATAAATGTGCGGTATCGTGGCCGATGGTACCGCAGTCCGGGCACACATCAGATTTACTGCTGTCAATCCTGCTGACATAAGACATTAGCATTGTAGAATGACCACAGCGTAATGATGCGAGCGTGCACCTGGCCCTTCTTCCGAGTTGAGCCTCGGATGTGCAGACTTGGGGCGGCACTACCCCAATATGGGATTAATGACCGCCTTTTCCAGATGACACCCGTACAAACTGAGTATGCTCCTCGCGCAATAGACGGAGTCGTTCTTGCTGTGAGTCGTGCCATCTCTGCAGATTGACTTTGCTGGGAGCATCGGCGAATGGCTTTCTGATCTTTCTTTCTCTGACGGGGTTTAGCACTCTCCAAGAGGGTGATTTGGTTGTTTGACAATGTTGATGAAAAATTGTTGGGCCTGGAGCTCACAGTGCTCCCTTACTGGTAATAAGCGGGTCTCAGCATGCAAGTGATCGACCGGGGAACTTCTTGCACACCCGGTGGCGATTCGAAGAGCCGCATTCTGTATGCGTTGCATCTTAGTCCAAGAGGATTCCGAAACTAGATGCTGCCAAACTGGGGCGCCGTATTCCAGTGCAGGCTGGAGAATAAGCCTTATACGTTGTAATAATGGTTTCTTTGCTACTACCCCATGTTGTACCGCCCAGGGCTCTAAGCACGTTAAGCTTCGCTTTAACGATAGCCTGCTTCGTTCCGTGTTCTTATGGAATTTGAGCGATGGATCGAGTACGAGTCCGAGAAGTTTTGGGAAGCGGGCGGCAGGCAAACGATCCATTCCATACGACATACGGATGTGCGCTGTGTTCAGATGGGTCCGTTGTGAGTACGGATATCGATGACTTTGACGCAGAAATCTTCAGCATTTTGCGGTCGAAGAAGCTTTCAGTGCGGTCAAGTACCCGTTAATCTTAGCGGCGGCCACATTTATGTCCCGATCACGACACAAGACAGTCATATCATCAGCGTAAGCGACCACCTTGATATCTTGGGGTGGGGCGGGCATATCTTCGATGAGGTACAGACTGAAGAGAGCAGGCGACAATACACCTGTGGGACTCCAGCTGCAATCGGAATGCTGTTTGAGACATGATTCTGGAACATCACTCTAGCCCGTCTTCCCTTAGTGAATGCAGCTATCCAGCGCTTTTGCCATGGCGGGATTGATGACTCAGTAAGTTGTTTGATAAGATACCAAGATTCACTGTGTCGAAAGCCTTAGTGAGATCCAAGGCAACTGCTACAGTTCTTTCCGGCTTATACACGTTGAAACCATCAATTGCATAGCTCGTAATTTCTAACAAAGCTGTCGTGGTGGAATGCATTTTTCTGAATCCATGCTGAAACACCTGTCTCTCGTTGTGCTCGGCCAGGTCTTTGACGATCAGCTTTTCAGCTACTTTAGCAAAAGAAGACAACAAGCTAATGGGCCGATATCCCTTGACTGAAGCTTGGGGCTTGCCAGGCTTGGGCAGCGGAACGACGTTTGCCATCTTCCAATTCTGCGGGATAGTACACGACATGAACGAGGAGTTTATCACATCAGTGAGGAGCGGTAGTAAGTCAGTGGGTATCTTCTTCAAGACAGCAGGACATATCCCATCAGGACCAATAGCTCTAGAGTTCCGCATTTCTTTATAATCTTCTCAATTTGCGTCGTAGTAAACGCTTCGGCCGTGCTCATAAGCGGGAGGCAGCACAGCTCTCTTTACAGTCACTCTATTCTGCGGACCTCGTTTAGCACTGGTGATGAAAAAACTTTTCCCGAGCGCATAAGCGGCTTCCTTTCCTGATTTGAATACGCCGTTGTCGAATTCGATAGTGGAGACGGTGGCGGGTGAGCTTTTTACCCGAAAGCTTCCGTAAAACCTTCCAAGTAGCTGCACTGTCCGTCTTAAAGTCCATCTGTCCGGTGAACTTCTCCCACTCTTCTTTCTTGTGTCTGTCCAAATCCTTTGATCTCACTGTCCAGCTCAGCAACCACGGGGTCCAGATGATTAACCGCTCTCCTCGCATCTCTCGTTCTAATTTTGTCGAGGATTTCCCTGTTGACATTTGTATAGAACGTCTTGACGCGACCGATAGGGATAGCCGCATTCAGGCCTTGCGGATTGCGTCAGATAGATGGCACTCCTTCTGGTGCACGCTTCCATTCCACGGGTAATCAGCCGATAGGCGAAGCGCAACTTCACTGAACAGGCGCCAGTCTGCTCGGCCTAAATTAAGATAAGAACGTTGGCGAACACCAGAAAAGGGAGCGAGAGAATTGGATAGATCGATGTGGACAAGAGACAGGAACGTGGTCACTTGGCAGAGTAGTCGAGGTAGACCATGAGCAGCAGCTAGAAAGGTTGGACGAGACAAGAGATATGTCTGGGCTAGAAGATCGGCCGCTGGCAGGGAGACGAGTGGGCTGATCATCGTTTAGAATGACCAGGTCGCACTCATCTGCCCATTCTTCGACGTCATTTCCTCTAACATCAGGACCGAGAGACGAGCAAAAGGTGTGAGCGTTGAAATCACCCGCGAAAACGACCGAGGATGAGAGGAGCAGTCGCTCAGCTGCTTGAGAAGTGGGATAGGATTGTAAGATGAAGGGCATGAAGTTGTAGGTGGAATGTATATGTTGAAAAGAGAAAGGGGTGTTTTTAGGGAGATGGATTGGGAGGTACTCGAGAGTACCGTCCGTGGGGGGTGCTGGGAATGAGGTGTGAGGGAAGTGAAGATAGAACGAAAGTAGAGACTCCACCGCCGAGAGATGACCTTGAGCATGGTAAGAAGTATAGCCTGGGATATTGGGATGAGGATAGGTAGGGGATGGAGAGAGCTTGGTTTCTTGAACCATGATCACGTCTGGATGGTAAGTACGTGCAAAGAGAGAGAGTTCAGAAAGCTTGGCACGAAGGCCGTTTAGATTGATATGCACAATGGAAAGGGGCGATTTGAGATAGAGGAATCTGAGATGGAAGGTGAGGAGCATAACACACAACGAAAAGATGAGTTATGATGCCTCACAGAACTGAGACCCGAACAGGAGAGATGCACCCACCTTTGGCATCCGAAGCACTGGACGCTGGTATGTCTCCAGTTTACATCCTCTCCGCACGTGGCGCATTGGTACTTCTGAGCGGGTCCAGGATTCCTCTGCACGCCGGCCCTTTGTAGGAGAATCCGAAGGAGAGTTGCGGCCGGCCAGCACCTCTCCCATGACAAAAACCCTCTTTGTGGAGGGGATGACGTCGGTTTGCACGGAGGCGATCTTCTTTCCTCCACACTGCCACGGCACGAACGTACGACATCTCGGCAGCGCGACCGAATTCGAAACGGTCACATTCCGCAAATGCGCCAATCTGTTGTTTCACTAACATTGTTGGTGTAGAAAAATGCCGTCCAGTTACAGGAACACGTGCCACATATGGCCATGTCATAGCGGCAGCACGTGCCCTTATTATATAGAAGCACTCCAGAACTGACCGGCCCCGGAGCGCAGCCAGGAGTCCAGCTAAGCCGCAGTCCGAGGATATAAACCTCGCCACGGTACAAAACGAGCCGATTTTCTCCGCAATGAACCATAGGGGAGATTCCGTCAGTGATTTAGTCTTGTAACTGGTGTTGGAGCTTGTCCATGAGGTTGGCAACACAGTTTATTGCCTCACGCGCGTTTCAGAGACCAAAAAATGCAAGTCAGAATTGTGCCCACCCTGCCCAATGTCTGCTTAACCTTACTGAGATTCGAGATAATTTTTTTAAAACGTAGTCAAAAACAGATAAACTGGGAAGTTACCACACCTTGCCAGAAAACTCACTAGAGGAATCAGCACCAGAGAACGGTTGCCGGAAAACGAAGCACAGTACGAGACCGCAACCTCTCAACGTTAGAATGCGGGTTTTAGATAGATCTTCAGTTCTCTAGCTGTATTTAGGCTTTCCTCCGTCCCATCGAATTTTGAGCCGCTCGCCTATGCCTTCAGGGTTCTCTGGCAGGAGTATCGGTTTCTCGTCCAATATCTCGACCCTCACCCAACAATTATCGCTGTTAAGGGCTTTGACATGATAACACTTCAAAACTTTTGACACTGCAGCTTATCTTTGCCGTCTAAAGGGCTCGGCAGAGTTGCACCGCGGCGAGTCCCGCTGCGGCACGGCAGTGTTGGAGAAGGGGGGACGCTAAGCAGCGGGCGAGGGCGGCGACGTGTCGGGTGAGAGCGGCGACACGAAGACCTCGCAAAGTGCTTTGGCCGCCGCGACAGCAGCGACTCGCTGAGCAACGCCTGCCGTGGCGAGGAACGTAGTCTTCAATTGACTCCAGCTCCTTTTTCAACTTTTTCATCAACTCGAACTTTTCAAAGCGTTCTTTTTCATTTGTACACAGAGTTATGGAAACAATGATTTGACAATGTGTGAAAGCGATAATTTGCTATATTTATCACGGTTTAGATTTTTTTCTTTCGGCTTTTTTTTGCCCAGCGTGGCCCAGAGGCATGCCCTTACTTGTATGCAAAAGCCACAATTGTCAACTTGTTTTGGTGTCTCGAACTTTCTGTGTTAGGTCATCATCTCATAAGTTAACGCGAAATTCAGGTTAACTTAACTGCTTCCTATGATAAAAATTCTGGAGGTTCATCATAGGCCCTTTCTAAACTTTCCAAACATTGCAAAGCAAATATAGCTCTCAAAAAGAAATTGCGCCGTCGAATCCCAATTACTAGAACACAGATTAGGAAAAACTTCTTTTCCATCCGGGTTTTATCCGTCTTGAATAAAGTTTACAGCGAAGATCTTGAGCAAATGCCTTTGCCATCATTCAAACGTCTAGCCGCAGAACTGGTTGATTCTGAGGTTACCTGATGCTTTCCTGCTCTTTCCCTATCACCGTTTTTGTTCAATTTTTATGCGTACTCTTTGTTACTATTTTTCTTGAGTTAATTCTTTTTCTGTCTGTTTTAATATATGCTTTGTTGTTTCACGCGGGTTATCCTGCGTCTACAAAATAATTAAGTAAATAAATAAATGAGGTTGTACGCAATGGTAAAACGGCGAAGCTGAAGGCAAAAGCCTAGTTTTGACTGCAAGTGGTCGCTGCGGCCATGCGAGGGACAACTGTTCCTTTTTCATCGCGCGTAGTGGAAAGGCGCTCCAATTGTGATCGCTTCGTGGCAAACGTCCTACATCGCTGGGTTGCGGCGACGAAATCCTATGTTTTACTGCTTCGCTACTTGAAGAGCGATTCTCAATAGTCGCTGACCATGGCTCCATCGCGGCCAAAATGGCAGCGATGGAGCGATTGCCAGCGAATGACACGTTTTGTCTAATGAACGTTGACCCTTTCACATGACAAGATCAGTCTTTTCGGTGCTATGTGGGAAAAGGGGGGGGGGCACTATGGCGCGATGGGCTTGGCCACGCCCATTTTACTGTGCCGGACTAAATTTGGGCACCTACCCGGGGTTTCCCTCCCCTGCCAAAATCGGGAGAGTCATTGCGGCATGGAAAATTGGGCGTGGCCGTGCGATAGAACAGTGCCCCCCCCCTTCCCACATAGCACCGTCTTTTCGAGTCGAAACGCGTTACTGATGAATACCAGCCAATAATTTCACTGATTGATTGAATTTCTTTTATCATCCGTTGGCCTATGCACTATGAACAGAATCGCTGCCGCTGCTACATCGCTGCAGCAGCGGGTGCAAAATCGCTGCGATGAAAAACAGCAGCGATGCAGTCAAAACTAGGCTAAAGTTGCCGCAACTCTGCGAGCTGTTGGGATCCAACGCCGCGTCAGGTTACGACCCCGCCCCGAACCTCTCGCTCGGCGACGTATCGCTGGTCGCTGCAACTTTTGCTCTGTAATTGTAGCAAAGGGCGGCCGCGATGTCTCCCCGATATAGTGCGCGCAACTGGCACGAGATCCTGTAGACCACACCGCACGCAATGCAATCTCCCTCTCTGCCAGTTGGACAGACCACACAAGTGGGAGTGGTGCAAATACGGCCATATTTCAAATTTGAAATTTATTATAGACCGTATTTCCAGATCTGCTATGAAAACCGGTTGACATTATTAGGGGTGCACAAGTTATCATTTCGTAGAAAAGTGGCTGATTTTGAATTTGTGTACAAGTTAACTACTGTTGAGAGCGATCTAAAACTCTACGATCTGTTGTAATCCCCTCGATTAGTAGATGTGACTAGACGGCGCCCTGTCCGAGTACAGCTAGAGAGAGAGAGAGAATTCTGCTGCATATGCTGGCTCGTTTTTCATGTGACCAGTTGAAGTATGAAATGGGTTCGAATCTATTTTCTTCAGGGTGAGGCGATCATCTACATTCCAGGCTCATCTGATCCACAACTTGCGGAACTGCGCCGAAAGAGATGAAGTTCAGTGATCTTGTGTCTTTGGTTTTTTGTTATTGTTCAATACTATTTGTTCATGGCTGTCTTTTTATTTTTTATTGTTTTGCCGTCCCTCATTCATGTCTGTTCTCATATGACGCACATGCACCCCAAAACGTCACTTCAAGGTGGACCTCAGCGAAGTTGGCGGGCCAACTGAGATGGAACCCGGAGTCCCAAATACACACTCTAGGGCTTGCAGTGTTGGCGGCTACTGCCCTTCTGCGTCGACCTGTCCATTACCTACCACGCCCCAAGATTCTTGATTGAATCTCCGAATCGGGACAACCCGTTCTCTCTTCACTTTGTTCGTCGCTCTTCAATTACATATTCGATAAAGATGAAATGAAATGAAATGTGGTATGCCCAGCTGGTAGAGAGGTAGCGGTCTTGTCCTGCGCTACGCTTTCGGCCAACCGAACTATGGTGCTGATCCCGCAGGAGAGTCTCCCGGCAAGGTACCGTAACTTCCTAGTTTCTCCATTTGACCACGTTTTCGAAAAAAATCTCTCGAATCTCGAAGGGTTCAGCGGTATAGCCGCTATTTTGCCGGGTACGCACATTTCGGATTTGGCCTTTTCAGCCCCTGAAGACGGCGAAAGAAGTGCGTATGCTAACAAATTGTGTTGCCAACCTCGTCGCAAAAATTTAACAACAATTACAAGACTGTTCCACTATGCTGAGGTTCATCGAGAGTCGTGCATGGAAAATTGTCCAACCAGTCTAGGTCACCCTCCAAGAGTGGCTGCGAAAAGCTAACTATGTATCTATCAGATGAGGCGCTCTATATACTACCTGCTAAGGAAGCTGTGAAGCAAGTGACTATTTAGAAAGCCCAAAGTCCTGCGTTCCTCATGAGAGAAATTGGGGTCGAATTGGACACCACCAGTGCATGAGCAATTCAAAGCGAGCACATGAAACATACCTCAGAAAGGTCTTGAGAGGACGTCTTCCCCTGAAGATGATTCTCGTTTCGACTGAGCCGCGAGCGTCTTTGAAACCAACCACCAACTATAAACAATCCAAAGTAAAAATTATGAGCTTAATGAAAAATTCGGAACAATGAACAACATGCAGAGAAGGGTCAAGTGGGGTTGCGCTGAGCTCTGATGGAGTGGAGTCATAAGACCTTCAGCCGAAATAAAATCTGGGGAAGAAAAGTGATGATTCCTATAGAAAAACAATGATTTTCTGCACTGTCCGCATAACTGAATCCTTTGTCTTTGTTACAGCCCGCCGCACTGCCAGCAGAGACGAAATCGCTACTGTGATTTGAAAAAATCGCCGCAGCAGCGAGATTCCCAGTCGCTGCAACAGAAAAGGTAGCATCGGGCTACAAATAAAGCTTTGCTCAAAAACCCAAGAATACTCTCGATAATCTTTCTCTCTCCATACTGCGTCCTCCCTCCGCAACGACACCTATGTTGTGACCTCTTCCCACACACATCACTCAGATACTGAGGAGGTTACGGCTACGATAGGCTTTCTAATAGGATACATAGTCGAGTTGAAAGTATATTTCGCAGCAGCACGTGCTGCTCCGAGAAGCACTAGGCCACTTTGATAAGACTACGTGGCGCAGAGAGACAAAACTCCTGCCACACCCTCGTTTCCCGCGCGGCAGCACGTCGTCCTATTGTAGAAGCACATAGCGCAGCGAGGCAAGACCTTTGCCGCACCCTATTTCCCACGCTGAATCACGTCGTCCTATAATAGAAGCACATGGGGCAGGGGCTGTCTACACACCGAGGGAGGAGCTGTCCTGTTTTTGCAGTTTGAAACGTCACGCCACTCAACAAGAGCGAAGTGGTCCCGAGTGGAATTAGAGCCGCAAAACATAGGACAACTCCTATAGAGAGAGAACCTGTCCCGAAGCACATGGCGCTGGGGGCAGGTTTGACCCCTCCGATAGGAGCGGGTCTCCCTGACAAGGATACGGTCCAAGCCACGGCGCGCAGCAGGGGTCACACCCACAGCAGTCCGCGACAAGGAATATCACCCTCGCCACGATCAACAGCGAGGGATCTTCCCTCGCTGGGGACCGTGAGGGAGACCAGCTCAGTGGTAAAAAATCCTCCGGAAAGTGACTCTCAGTCACTAGTGTTAGAACGAATAAGCTTCTTCGAATAAACGAATATTTCACTTCTTTGAATATTCGATTATTCGAATAAACGAATGTTCCACTTCTTTGAATATTCGAATCTTCGAATTATTCGAATAATATTCGGATAAACGAATCTTCGGGCAACACTCTAGTAGTCACCCACCTGGAGCGGCCACGGAAGGTCGACTGCGCTCCCTACGGTATGAGGCCCCTTATATACATGCTCTGCGGCTGACAGGCGCCTTATCAATTGTGGGAAATCGATCAGCGCGTTCAATCGTAGCTCGTCCGTTGTCCAAAATGCAACGTAGTCGAATCGAAAGCGTATCGTGGCCGAATCGGGCTCCAATCGTCTGAGCAGGATCATCCCCATATATGTATGCTGGATCCTGCATCGAAGTGCTGCAGTGTCGGTCTCAGGGTTGAGCAGAAAAGCGGTCCGCATTCCAACTCAGCAGTTTCTCGCGTTTCGACCGGAGCCGCAACAAGCAATCTATGAATTTTATGGACGCAAGAGAGTCTAATCATAAAGTTCGAACTTGTTCCGTATTTCCAGAAGAGTACTTCTACGCAAATCTGGACCCTTTGCACCCACCCGATGTCCGTAAAAAACTTGTGAGTCAAATACCGATTTCCGCAATGTAATATTTTCACGCTCATCCCTGAATGGTTTATTGATGTCATTATAGCGTTTAAGAAGACAGAGAGCTGCCGAGATGTCGTACGTTCGTGCCGTGGCAGTGTGGAGGAAAGAAGATCGCCTCCGTGCAAACCGACGTCAACCCCTCCGAGAAGAGGGTTTTTGTCATGGGAGAGGTGCTGGTCGGCCGCAGCTCTCCTGAGGATTTTATTACAAAGGGCCGGCGTCGAGAGGAATCCTGGTCCAGCACAGAAGTATCCATGTGCCACCTGTGGCGAGGATGTTACCTGGCGTAAAACAAGTGTCCAGTGCTTCGGATGCCAAAGGTGGGTGCACTTCTCCTGTTCGGGCCTCAGTTCTGTGAGGCATCACGACTCATCCTTTCGTTGCGTTCTATGCTCTGCCCCCAACAACTCTGATTCCTCAATCACCAACCGCCCCCTCTCCATTGTTCACATTAATCTCAACGGCCTTCGCAACAAGTTATCTGAACTCTCTCTATTCGCACGTTCTCATCACCCGGATGTTATCATGGTTCAAGAAACCAAGCTCTCTGCATCTACCACTTATCCCCAACCTAACATTCCGGGCTACACCGCCTATCACATGATAAGGACAGCTCTTGGGGGCGGAGTGTCTACTTTCGTGCAATCTGCCTTACCTTCTCATATTATCTCAAATACTCCTAAGGACGGTACTCTCGAGTACATTCCTGTCCACCTCCCCCTCAAAACCCCTTTATCTCTATATAACATCTATATTCCTCCTATATCATCTTGTGCCCCTCTTATAATCCTATTCCCCTCCTTAAGCAGTTGTACGACTGCTCACTCTCCCCTTCAGCTGTCCTTGCGGGTGACTTCAATGCTCACACGTTCTGTTCCGCTCTTGATTCTGACGCCAGAGGGGAAGATGTCGAAGAATGGGCTGAGGAGTGTGACCTGGTTATCCTCAATGATGACCAGCCCACTCGTCTCCCTGCCAACAGCCGACCTTCTAGCCCAGATATATCTCTTGTGTCATCCAATCTCTCTAATGCTTGCACGTGGTCCCCATCCACAACTCTCTCCAGTGATCACATTCCCGTCTTTGTCTATATTGATCTCTCTGACTCTCTTGCCCCTTATACTGGTATTCGTCATCGTACTTATCTTAATTTAGGCCTAACAGACTGGACCCTGTTCAGAGATGTTGCGCTCCGCCATGCGGTCGACTTCCCATGGAATGGTGATGTTCATCAGAAAGAGCGCCATCTAACAAGTGCCATCCGCAAGGCCATGAAAGCAGCAATTCCTGAGGGTCGTGTCAAGACCTTTTTTCCAAATGTCAGCAGGGAAATACTGCAGAAGATAAGAACCAGAGATGAGAAGAGGGCCGCAGACCATCTAGACCCGGAGATTGCTGTGCTGGATAATGAGATCAAGCAGGATCTGGATAAGAACAGAAGGGAATTCTGGGAGAAGTTCACCGAGAAGATGAACTTTAGGAGCGATGCCGCAGCAACGCAGAGAGCTTTGAGGAGGGTCTCCGGGAAGTTCACCTCCGCCAAAAAAATCCACGATTGAATTTGACGGTGGAGTCTTCACGTCAGGGAAAGAGGCCGGGAATGCTCTTGGGAAGCAATTTCTCTTCTACTAGAACTAAAGGAGAGAAGCAGAATAGAGCAACTGTTAGAGAACTCTGTAAGCTACCACTCATGGATGGTAATGATGCCATCACTCCCGCACAGGTCGAGAAGATGATAAAGGAGATGAGTAACTCGAAGGCAATAGGGCCAGACGGTTTGAGCCCAGCAGTTCTGAAGAGACTGCCCAGTGAACTAAAGCACCTTTTTGCTGACGTCATAAATACAACGCTTAGTACCTGTACGTTACCCCAAAATTAGAAAGTCGCTCGCGTGATACCACTGCCGAAGCCGGGAAAATCACCATCTACGGCGAATGGGTACCGACAAATCAGTATTCGCTCACCTATCGACAAAATAGCCGAAAGACTGGTTGTGTAGGAACTCGCCGAGCATAACAGCCAACAACAGCACCAACATGGTTTCCGTAAATTACATTCCACCACCACGGCCTTGTTGGAAATGGTGAGCTATGTTCTGGACGGCTTCGATGCCAAGAAACCACAGCGTACCGCTGGTGTGGCCCTTGACCTAACAATTGCTTTTACCACTGTCAATCTCGGCATACTATCAGAGAACCTGTTGAAGTCTACCACTCCGCCCTGGCAGAAGCGGTGGATAACCGCCTTCACTAAAGGAGGTCGGGAAAATGAGCTACCGGGTTGTTCAATAATTCTTGTCCGAAAATTTCACCATTTTAAATGTTTTTCAACTTTATTGAAAAACAAGTCTAATCAACAATATAATCACCACAGTTATCCACAACAGTGGCCCATCGATTAGGCAGGTCGCCGATGCCCTTCGCCCAGAACTCCGGGGGCTGTGACTCGAAGAAGTCCGCGATGTCGGATTTGAGGTTGTCGTAGTTGGTGAATTTTCTTCCGGCCAAATGGTGCTTCAGCGGGCGGAGCAATTGGTAGTCGGAGGGGGCGAGGTCCGGAGAATACAGCGAATGGGCAACCGTCTCCCAGGCGAGCGTCGCCAACTTCTGCTGGGTCTCCTTCGCCACGTGGGGGCGCGCGTTGTCGTGCAGCAGGTGGACCGAGGCCCGTCGGGGACGCTTTTCTCGGATGACGGCGGCTTGTTCCTCGAGCTGATCGGTGTAGATGGAGGCGGTTACCGTCCTGCCTTGCGGAAGCAGCTCAAAGTACAGCATGCCCTTGGTGTCCCACCAGTAGCAGAGCATGATCTTCAGCGGGTGCAGGTCGGCTTTTGGCGTCGTCGGCGGCTCTTTTCAGCGCAGGATTCAGACGGCACGGCGGGCGACTTTGTCGTAGAGGACCCAGCTCTCATCCCCAGTGACCAGGTCCTCGAGAAAATCCTTGCGATGCGGACGAAGGAGGAGGGACTGGCAGACGGCCACGCGGCTCTGCTTGTTGGCGTCCGTCATACGGTGGGAGATCCAACGGGCCAGAACTTTGTGGTAGCCGAGTAAGTTGAGTCGATTGTGGATGGTGGACTTGCTGCAGCCGAGCGTCGTCGCCAGTTCACGGGTGGTGGATTCCGGCTTTTCCTTGATACAGCGACGGACTTCGTCATCATCCACCGTAGAAGGCCTCCCGCTGTGCTCCCTGTCCTCGAGGCTCGTGTCGCCGCTCTCGGAACGATTGAACCAGCGGCTGATTGTGCGTTGAGACACTGCATCCTCCTTGCACGCTCTGCAGATGTTGGCGCCCGCGGTGCCCGTGTCGTTGCCCAGCAGCCACTCGTAGTACGCGAACGTACGAATTCGACCTTGGTCCATTTTAGCTTGTACTGGTAGCTAGACGCGGCGACTGCGCCTCATATACCCCTAGCGTAGAACTTTTGAGAACCTTCTAGAAGGTTCTCACACTTGCCTGATATTATAACACTTCTGAGGAAAATTATAGAATTTTGAAAATTTTCGGACAGGAATTATTGGACGGCCTGGTATTTCAAGGACACGTCTCCTATGGCCAGGGTCAAACGGGGTTGTGAAATTTCGCAACGGGGGGTCGCAAAAACTTGGGTCCGAAAAGGAATTTTATGGGGATCGCAAAAATTTCGGTCCGAAAATGAGAATTTCGTGATTCCCATAAATTCTCGATTATTTTTGGTCCCTAAGGGAAGGATCGTAGCATACGGTTTTAGACGATTGGGCTCGACTACTGAACGAATTTTTGGCGTCTGACACTTTTAGTAATCAACTATAAACTGCCCGGCCTCGGGAAGGGGGGATCGCAAAAATTTTGGATTTTGAAAAAAAAATGTGACGGGGGGCCGCTCCGATTTCGAAAAATTACGCAACGCTCCGTTTGACCCTGCCAGTGGCATCCCCATAGCTGCTGGTGTCCCTCAGGGAGAAATTTCATCGCCCGCACTCTTCAATTTATATCTTGAAGACCTGCCTGTTCCCTCTCAAGACATCAAGGTCGTTGCACACGCGGATGATATTACTATTCTGTACTGAGATCGCGACATGAAGGTAGCCGCCAGTAAGATTAATGACAACTTGATTGAGTTGAAATGCTTTCTCGATCGCAAAATGCTCACAGTCTCTACCTCTAAATCTTCCGTCACCGTCTTTTCCACTGATAATGCGGAGCACAGTGCCCATCCTATGGTGAAATGGGACGAAGCTCAACTGTCGGCCGCCCGATTCCTCAAGCTACTCGGACTCGTGTTGGATCCGTCGTTGAAGTTTTATATCAATTGAAGCAAGCCACACTGGAAACAAGACTCAACGTCCTACGTGCTCTCGGTGGAACGTCCTGGGGGTGCAGCAAAGAAACGATCTTGACCACGTATAAGGCTATTGGCAACACATCATGGACACATTTTGGTCCAAGCTGCAGCGCGTCCAAAATTGTGCTCTGCGAATCGCAACAGGCTGTTCCAAAAGCTCTCCTATAGAGCACTTAAACGCCGAAGCTCGCATCCTGCCAGATAGAGACCACTCGACAAATGGCTCGACAAATGTACATTAACATCGTAAAACAGCCGAATCATCCGTCGCGAAGAGTACTAAACCCGGTGAGAGAGAGATGCATTAGAAAGCCGTTCGCCGATGCTCCCTCGAAAGTAGATGCGCAGAGATGGACCGAGGCACAACAAAAACGTATTCGTCTCTTGCGCGCGGAGCATACCCGATTCGTGAAGGAACATTTGAGCAGAGTTGCCATAAACTCCACTCTGGGAGTCGCATCTCCCAAGGTCAGCGAGACAGAGATGGAACTTGGCAGGCGTGCCAGGTGCACCCTTGCATCGTTACGCATCTAAGGCAACAGCCACAGTTCTCTGTAGCTTCTGGGCTTTGAACCCATCGATGGCAAAGCTTGTAATTTCCAGCAGAGCTGTCGTGGTGGAATGCAGCTTTCTGAATCCATGCTGAAGCACTTGCTTCTCATTGTGCTCCGCCAAGTCCTTTACAATCAGTTTTTCGGCTACCTTCGCGAACGTGGACAGCAAGCTAATAGGTCTGTATCCCTTGACTGAAGCCTGAGGTTTCCCCGGCAGGCAGCGGCACAACGTTAGCTGTCTTCCAGTTCTGTGGGATGGTGCACGATCTGAACGAGGTATTGATCAAATCAGTGAGAAGCGGAAGGATTTCATTCGGTATCTTCCTTAAGACAGCAGGACATATCCCGTCTGGACCGACCGCTTTTGAATTCCGCATATCCTTTATAACTTTCTCAACATGCGTCGTAGTGAACGCTTTGGCCGTGCTCATAAGCGGGAGGCGGCACAGCTCTCGTACAGTCACTCTATTCTGCGGACCGCGCTTTGCACTGGTGATGAAAAAACTTCTCCCAAGCGCATTAGCGGCTTCTTTTCCTGATTTGAATACATCGTTTTCTAATTCGATTGTGGAGACGGTAGCAGGCGAGCTCTTACCCGAGAGCTTCCGTAGTACCTTCCAAGTAGCTGCACTGTCCGTCTTGAAGTCCAACTGCCCAGCGAACTTTTCCCACTCTTCTTTCTTGTGCCTGTCTAGATCCTTTTTGATCTCATCGTCAAGTTCAGCAACGACGGGGTCCAGATAGTTGACCGCTCTCCTGGCATCTCTTGTCCTGATCTTATCGAGGATCTCCCTTGTGACATTTGGATAGAACGTCTTAACGCGGCCGACAGGAATAGCCGCTTTCATGGCTCTGCGGATCGCGTCAGATAAATGGCACTCTTTCTGGTGCACGTCGCCATTCCACGGGTAATTTGCCGACAGGCGAAGCGCAACTTCACTGAACAGGCTCCAGTCTGCTCGGCCTAAATTAAGATAAGAACGTTGACGGACACCAGAATAGGGAGCGAGAGAGTTGGAGAGATCGATATGGATAAAGACGGGGACACGGTCACTTGGGAAAGTGGTTGTGGTGGACCATGAGCAAGAGTTAGAGAGGTTGGACGAGACAAGAGAAATGTCTGGGCTGGAAGATCGGCCGTTGGTAGGGAGACGAGTGGGCTGATCATCGTTTAAGATGACTAAGTCACACTCCTCTGCCCATTCTTCGACGTCATTTCCTCTAGCGTCAGAATCGAGTGACGAGCAAAAGGTGTGAGCATTAAAATCGCCCGCGAAGACAACTGAGGATGAGAGGGAGCAGTCGTAAAGCTGCTTGAGAAGTGGAATAGGATTGTAAAAAGAGGGGCATGAGGTAGTAGGTGGAATATATATGTTGAAGAGAGAAAGAGGTGTTTTAAGAGGGAGATGGATTGGAAGGTACTCGAGAGTACCATCCGTGGGGGTGTTGGATATGAGGTGGGAGGGAAGAGAGAAGATAAAACAAAGATTGAAACTCCTCCGCCAAGAGCTGACCTTGGAGCATGGAAGGCAGTATAGCCCGGGATGTTAGGATGAGGACGGGTAGGGGATGGAGAGAGCTTGGTTTCTTGAACTATGATCACGTCTGGATGGTAAGTACGTGCGAAGAGAGAGAGTTCAGAAAGTTTGGCACGAAGGCCATTGAGATTGATATGTACAATGGAAAGTGGGCGATATTCGGAAGAGGAATCAGAGTTGGTAGGTGAAGAGCATATGACACAGCGAAAAGAAGAGTTATGATGCTTCACAGAACTGAGACCCGAACAAGAGAAGTGCACCCACCTTTGGCATCCAAAGCATTGGACGCTGGTTCCATTCCAATTGAAATTTCTGTCGCATAAGGCACATAGGTACTTCTTCTTCTGAGCGGGTCCAGGATTCCTTTCCACGCCGGCTCTCAGCAGGAGAATCCGAAGGAGAGACGCGGCCGGCCAGCACCTCTCCCATGACAAAAACCCTCTTCGTGGAGGGGGTGACGTCGGTTTGCATAGAGGTGATCTTCTTTCCTCCACACTGCCACGGCGTGAACGTACGAAATCTCGGCAGCTCACCAAGGCATTCGACACAGTAAACCATGGAATTCTGTCAAACAACTTACTCGAATCATCAATACCGCCGTGGCAGAAACGCTGGATATCGGCATTCATCAAGGGCAGACGAGCCAGAGTTATGTTCCAGAACCATGTCTCCGATAGTATTCCTATTGCAGCTGAAGTTCCGCAGGGCGGCGTTTTATCGCCTGCCCTCTTCAGTCTGTACCTCGAAGACATGCCCGCTCCCCCCCCCCTAGGATATCAAGGTGGTCGCCTATGCCGATGATATGACAATAATGTGTCGGGATCGGGATATACATGTGGCCGCTTCCAAGATCAATGAGTACCTGGTCACACTGAAAAGCTTCTTCGACCGCAAAATGCTAAAGATCTCTGCATCGAAACCGTCGGTATCCGTACTCACAACGGATACTTCGGAGCACAGCGCTCACCCGCATGTCGAGTGGGACGGAGATCGATTACCTGCTGCTCGCTTTCCAAAACTGCTCGGTCTGGTGCTCGATCCATCGCTCAAGTTTCATAAGAACACCGAGCAGAAGCAGGCCGTCGTCAAAGCGAAGCTTAATGTGCTCAGAGCCCTGGGCGGTACATCATGGGGCAGTAGCAAAGAAACCATTATTACGACGTATAAAGCGATTCTCCAGCCTGCACTAGAATACGGCGCACCAGTTTGGCAGCATCTAGTTTCGGAATCCTCTTGGACTAAGATGCAACGCATACAGAATGCGGCTCTTCGAATCGCCACCGGATGTGCAAGAAGTTCCCCAGTCGAGCACTTGCATGCGGAGACACGACTATTACCAGTAAAGAACACTGTCAGCTCCAGGCCCAACAATTTTTCATCAACATTGTCAAACAACCAAATCACCCCTCTTGGAGAGTGCTAAACCCCGTCAGAGAAAGAAAGATCAGAAAGCCATTCGCCGATGCTCCAAGCAAAGTCAATCTGCAAAGATGGCACGATTCACAGCAAGAACGACTCCGTCTGTTGCGCGAGGAGCACACACAGTTCGTACGGTGTCATCTGGAAAAGGCGGCGGTAAATCCCATCCTGGGAGTGGTGCCGCCCCGGGTCTGCACATCCGAGTCTCAACTCGGAAGGAGGGCCAGATGCACCCTGGCATCGCTGCGCTGTGATCACTCTACTATGCTTATGGCATATGTTAGCAAGATTGACAGCACCAAATCGGACGTTTGCCCAGACTGTGGATGCCACGGCCACGATACGGCACATTTGTTTGATTGTCCGGAGAGACCAACCACGCTGACCACAATGGACCTATGGACGAATCCATTATTGGTCGCCCAGTTCCTCAACCTATGACAGTACCCTCGACGTGGCTGCAAAGAAGAAGAAGAAGATCGTTACGCTGTGGACACTCCCCCTTACTAGTGTCATATTTGCATAGGATTGATAATAGCAAACCTGACGAGTGCCCAGATTGCGGTAGTCAAGGGCATACTACCGCGCACCTCTTCAATTGCCCCATGAGACCGACTACATTAACGACAATGGATCTGTGGATGAACCCAACGCTAGTGGCCGAGTTTCTGAACCTATGACGAGAACCCTCTCTGTGGCTGCAAGGAAGAAGAAAGAAGAAGACAATCGGCGACAGGGGCGACCGACGTGGCGTGAGGGGCGACAAGAGGGCACCGTAGAATGTTTTCACGCCGCAGTGATAATGTTCAAGAAAATTTTGCTGCCGCGTAAAGGCTGACGCTCGTGGACTACTTGCCGGTCGCTACAACTCTGCAGACCCCTTATGAGAAGAATTTAGACTCAAAACGGAGTTAGTGTGACCGAGCGATAGGGGCAAAACTACTCGTCTGGTCATCAATCATAAGCTAGGCTAAGGGTTCCATTTCTGTAGTTTGGAGGTTCAAGCCGAACTTTTATCGCTGGTCACAATCTAACTCGAGGAAGAAAAATGGCATGGTGCCAGACCAACTCACGCTATTGAACACGCAATGCTACATATTTTCGAGAGCAAGGCTTACGGTTTTGGATAGATACCAGTCGACAGCACGCTTGAATGTGGCGCACACAGCCTGTAAAAACTTCATAGCATGAAACCAACGGAACATTCTCCATCCGCAGGGTCGTAGACCGCTCGTAGGGCTCGAAATTTTATTATGCTGCAACCAAGAGAAACCACACTTTTGTAGAGTCCCAGAATTACCTCGCCACGACATTCATAAAAATTGTCCTCATACGGTATGCCCCATGATGGGCCTACCGCATTGCCCCGCGTGACTCAACGAACCATGACGCATATGCTCGAGGGTGAACAGTGCCACAAAGTTCTAATGAAAAAGCCTATCAATCGCTTCCTAAAGATAATATGACACAAGGAAAAAAGAAAAGCAAATCTGAGCTTCATGCGCATAAACAAGTGCCCAGACGTTGCTGCAAGCTGCTGCGGACAGTAATCATTGCATTGACAACGGAAAGCGACTGAAACCCACCCCTGCTCCTACACTTTGTCCCAGTGTCTCAACGGAGCAGGCCTTTTTCCCGCGTTTACGCCGCGCATACAATCACTTTTTCTTTTTTTCTTTGCATATTGCACGCTTCATAAGGTCAAATGACGTCCACACGCTCTGCCAAAGTGCTCACTCGTATCGAACTTACTCTAAGAGAACCTTTAGCGCTGGTACCGTGATGCTCCCGCACCCCGCGATGGTGCCGTGTTTGTCTTCCCTTTGTCCCGCGATCCGCGTCCCTTCCGCGATAGTTACCCAATCGACCCACCCGTTGAGATTCCCGTTCCCGAACCGTGATGATACCGCGATCGTTGCCAAGTCTACCGCGCTAGTACCATGATTCACTCGCGATACGCGATGATACCGTGATCGTTTCCCCCGCTCCCGCGCTTCCATGATGTGCAGATTTGTAAAGCAGCGCGAAATACGGCACGGGCAATACCTTATAGCCTTGTGTTAATTTGATAGCCAACACCCGCTCGGCTAGAACACCGAGAGGGAATGGATGTGGTACGATCAGGGGTGGAGGCCGGCAGAATCTCGCGATGGTCCCGCGATAGTTCCGGGCTCGGCTCATCGCTGTTGCACGATGTAACACCCCGAATACATCAATGTATAGACGCGATTCGCTCTCAGGTTGAAGCTGGTAGAATCTCGTGATCGTTTAACTACAACCCCGAGCTCGATTCCATGCGGTTGCGCGATGGAGCATCGATGAACGAATGCGGTACGCTCTGGGTTCGAGACTGGCAGAATCTTGCGATGAGCTCATCTTCTTCTTCTTCTCCTTCTTCTTTGCAGCCACGTCGAGGGTACTGTCATAGGTTGAGGATCTGGGCGACCAATAATGGATTCGTCCATAGGTCCATTCTGGTCAGCGTGGTTGATCTCTCCGGACAATCAAACAAATGTGCCGTATCGTGGCCGTGGCATCCACAGTCTGGGCAAACGTCCAAATTGCTGCTGTCAATCTTGCTAACGTATGCCATAAGCATAATAGAGTGACCACAGCGCAGCGATGCCAGGGTGCTTCTGGCCCTCCTTCCGAGTTGAGACGCGGATGTGCAGACCCGGGGCAGCACCACTCCCAGGATGGGATTTACCGCCGCCTTTTCCAGATGACACCGTACGAACTGTGTGTGCTCCTCGCGCAACAGACGGAGTCGTTCTTGCTGTGAATCGTGCCATCTTTGCAGATTGACTTTGCTTGGAGCATCGGCGAATGGCTTTCTGATGCCTCTGTCCCTGACGGGGTTCAGCACACTCCATGAGGGATGGTTGGGTTGCTTTATGATATTGATGAAAAGTTGTTGGGCCTGGAGCTTACAGTGCTCTTTTACTGGTAATAATCGTGTCTCCGCATGTAAGTGCTCGACTGGGGAACTTCTTGCACATCCGGTAGCCATACGAAGTGCGGCATTCTGTACACGCTGCATCTTGGTCTAGTAGGATTCTGACACCAAGTGCTGCCACACCGGTGCAGCGTACTCCAGAGCGGGCTGAAGTATTGCCTTGTATGTCGTGATATTAGTTTCCTTGCTACTGCCCCATGATGTACCGCCCAGGGCTCTGAGCACATTAAGCTTCGCTTTGATGGCGGCCTGCTTCTGCTCGGTGTTCTTATGAAACTTGAGCGATAAATCGAGCACCAGACCGAGCAGTTTGGGAAAGCGAGCAGCTGGTAATCGATCTCCGTCCCACTCGACATGCGGGTGAGCGCTGTGCTCCGATGGATCCGTTGTGAGTATGGATACCGACGATATGGATGTAGAGATCTTTAGCATCTTGCGGTCAAAATAGCTTTTCAGTGTGACCAGGTACTCATTGATCTTGGAGGCGGCCACATGGATATCCCGATCCCGACACATTATTGTCATATCATCGGCATAGGCGACCACCTTGATATCCTGGGGAGGAGCGGGCATGTCTTCGAGGTACAGACCAAAGAGGGCAGGCGATAAAACGCCGCCCTGTGGGACCACAGCCGCAACAGGAACACTATTGGAGACATGGCCCCGGAACACAACTTTGGCTCGTCTGCCCTTGATGAATGCCGATATCCAGCGTTTCTGCCACGGCGGTATTGATGATTCAAGTAAGTTGCTTGATAGAACTCCATGGTTTACTGTGCCGAATGCCTTGGTGAGATCTAAGGCAACAGCCACAGTTCTCTGTAGCTTCAGGGCATTGAACCCATCGATGGCAAAGCTTGAAATTTCCAACAGAGCTGTCGTGGTGGAATGCAGCTTTCTGGATCCATGCTGAATCACTTGCTTCTCATTGTGCTCCGCCGAGTCCTTTACGATCAGTTTTTCGGCTACCTTCGCGAACGTGGACAGCAAGCTAATAGGTCTGTATCCCTTGACTGAAGCCTGAGGTTTCCCCGGCTTGTGCAGCGGCAAAACGTTAGCTGTCTTCCAGTTCTGTGGGACGGTGCACGATCTGAACGAGGTATTCATCAAATCAGTGAGAAGCGGAAGGATTTCATTCAGTATCTCCTTCAAGACAGCAGGACATATCCCGTCCGGACCGACCGCTTTTGAATTCCGCATATCCTTTATAACTTTCACAACATGCGTCGTAGTGAACGCTTCGGCCGTCCTCATAAGCGGGAGGCGGCACAGCTCTCGTACAGTCACTCTATTCTGCGGACCACGCTTTGCACTGGTGATGAAAAAACTTCTCCCGAGCGCACAAGCGGCTTCTTTTCCTGATTTGAATACACCGTATTCTAATTCGATTGTGGAGACGGTAGCAGGCAAGCTCTTACCCAAGAGCTTCCGTAATACTTTCCAAGTAGCTGCACTGTCCGCCTTGAAGTTCAACTGCCCGGTGAACTTCTCCCACTCTTCTTTTTTTGTGCCTGTATAAATCCTTTCTGATCTCATCGTCAAGTTCAGCAACGATGGGGTCCAGATGGTTGACCGCTCTCCTGGCATCTCTTGTCCTGATCTTATCGAGGATCTCCCTTGCGACATTTGGATAGAAAGTCTTGACGCGGCCGATAGGAATAGCCGCTTTCATGGCTCTGCGGATCGCGTCAGATAAATGGCACTCTTTCTGATGCACGTCGCCATTCCACGCGGAATTTGCCGACAGCCCAAGCGCAGCTCCACTGAACAGGCTCCAGTCTGCTCGGCCTAAATTAAGATAAGAACGTTGACGAACACCAGAATAGGGAGCGAGAGAGTTGGAGAGATCGATATGGATAAAGACGGGGACATGGTCACTTGGCAAAGTGGTTGTGGTGGACCATGAGCAAGAGTTAGAGAGGTTGGCCTAGACAAGAGAAATGTCTGGGCTGGAAGATCGCCCGTTGGTAGGGCGGGTGGGCTGATCATCGTTTAAGATGACAAGGTCACACTCCTCTGACCATTCTTCGACGTCATTTCCTCTAGCGTCAGAATCAAGTGACGAGCAAAAGATGTGAGCATTAAAATCGCCCGCGAAGACAACTGAGGATGAGAGGGAGCAGTCGTTTAGCTGCTTAAGTAGAGGAACAGGATCGTAAGATGGGGGGCATGGGGTAATGGGTGGAATACATACAGTACCGTGCAAAAGTCTATTCGCGTGGCCTTTCCGCGAATAATGTTTTTATACGTATCTTGGCTTGCCCTTAGCGAAACTTGATGAAACTTTGGTATGTTATGGGGCATCACAACCGTTGCTTCACACATACACAAAATCGGTTTTTGAGCGTGAAGTTTTTAGAAATGAAATTTTTTAAACATTTTGCGGTAATATCTCAAATTAGGACTATTTCGTAAAAAATGACTTTTACTGATCCAAACCCGTAGAAGTTATTCACCACTCGAAGGTCTTCGGAACCGCTGTAGAGCTTTGTGAGAGAATATTCTTTATCAGTCTCTATGAGAATTTTTCTGAAGACCGAAAATTGAACAGGTTGGAGTTAATTTTTGGAAATTCACCCCTATAAAATTATTCCCCCCAGAACCATTATAATATATGTGCTTTATAGGCTTTGAGAAAGTGCAAGTGGAACATAAATTTCGCTCTTTTTCGATAACGTCAAAGAGAAGTACCTAATAGGTGCAATATCGCATAATTTCCTTTCGAATTTATTTCTAAAAAAATTTTGATGGAAATCAATCTTTTACAAGGTTATACGACGGCTCTGAAAACCTTCGAATGGCGAATATTTGCTACGAGTTTGAAATTGTAATAGCCATGTTTTGAAGAGATAGTCCTAATTTTAGATAATACCACAAGATGATAAACAAATTCCATATTTAAAAACTGCACGCTCAAAAACCAGTTTTATGTATATGTAAAGCAAAGGTTGTGATGCCCCATAACATACCAAAGTTTCATCAAGTTTCGCTAAGGGCAAGCCAAGATACGTATAAAAACATTATTCGCAGAAAGGTCACGCGAATAGACTTTTGCCCGGTACTATATGTTGAAAAGAGAAAGGGGTGTTTTAAGAGAGAGATGGATTGGAAGGTACTCGAGAGTACCATCCGTGGGGGTGTTGGGTATGAGGTGGGAGGGGAGAGACGATAAGACAAATGTTGAAACTCCTCCGCCAAAATTTGACCTTGGGGCATGGTAAGAAGTATAGCCTGGGATTTAGGGTTGATGATTTGTAGGGGATGGAGAGAGCTTGGTTTCTTGAACCATGATCACGTCTGGATGGTAAGTACGTGCGAAGAGAGAGAGCTCAGAAAGTTTGGCACGAAGGACGTTGAGATTGATATGTACAATGGAAAGGGGGCGATATGAGAAAGAGGAATCAGAGTTGGTAGGTGAAGAGCATAGAACACAGCGAAAAGCAGAGTTATGATGCTTCACAGAACTGAGACCCGAACAAGAGAAAAGCACCCACCTTTGGCATCCAAAGCATTGGACGCTGGTCCCATTCCAAGTGACACCTCTGTCGCATGTGGCACATGGCTACTTCTTCTTCTTCTGAGCGGGTCCAGAAATCCTTTCCACGCCGGCCCTTAGCAGGAATATCCGGAGAGACGCGGCCGGCCAGCACCTCTCCCATGACAAAAACCCTCTTCGTGGAGGGGGTGACGTCGGTTTGCACAGAGGTGTTCTTCTTTCCTCCACACTGCCACGGCATGAACGTACGACATCTCGGCAGCGATTAGCCCATGCTAGTGCATATCCTCTTGGCCCCTACCAGAAACCGAGAGGATTCTATCCGTGAACGATCGCGTTGGATTCTCTCAGAGTATCGTGAAAAGGGTGGAACGGACGACTCCGTGTCCTCTAAGCTGTGTGGTGTTTGCATGATAAGCGAGTGCAACAAGCATTTTCAACAAGGATAATGCAAATCACTCATGATAAAAAAAGAAACTTGTTCGTGAAAAAAACGAAGAATCCTCCCTGGATAACAGTAAGACAGATACTAAGTCTTGACGTGGTCGTGTCCGCTGTGCCTACCAGGGACACAGAGGAGAGCTCTCCTTCTTTGAGCTATTCGTTGGCCGTCTCAATCAGGCCAGAGCATACACATCGGCCTGCTTGACCCTAGATTTTATCCAGAGCTTCGTCCAGCTTTATGCAATAGGGGCTCTCTACACTCCGAAGGAGTTGTCCCGTTTTTGCAGTTTGACACGTCACGCTACTCAATTCAGGCGAAGTGGTTCCGAGTGAAATTAGAGCCACAAATAGGGGAGAGAGACTTTAAGCCTCTTTCACACTTGCCCGACCGACGTCGGACGACTCGTTATCGACTGTGTGATATCTATCCACCCTACGCTATCCATCTTATCTATCTTAACTTATCGAACTTGATAACGAGTCGTCCGACGTCGGCCGACAAACTATGAAAGGGGCTTTAGGATAAAATCAGAGATCACCGGTGTAATTGTAAACTCCTTGACGCTGTTCGCACCTCGGCTCGCTCGCGAGAAGGTCCCACCCACCGCGAGAGAGGGAGCAGACAGCCAAGATCGCGCGGTGATTTCCGCGCGACGAGTTAGGGATTGTTCATACTTCCGCCGCCAAGCGGTGCGGCGAAGTGCATTCCTATAATATCGATCGTGCGGCGCCGCGTGATCAATACCATAGGGTTGCACGGTGCAGCGCAGGTCTCCAGATGCAGAGAAGATTTTTGGCGCGAGCTTCAAATCTGTCTCTACATTGTATTCGAACTGGTTTTCTCTACAAATGAGGGTTCTTCAGGGGCTCTTTCGAAATTTTTGTTCACCAAAAAAGCCTAGCTTTACAGAAACAGAAAAATTATATGGTTTTCTGCGCGTACAATCCCTTCAATTATTTGGAAACAAAATAGTTATGTGAGCAGAAGTGACACCCTCAGGATGTCCTAGCACGTTCGTTGCACGATGATAACACGGTCTACAATCAGCACATACTCACCTGCTTGTTCTTACACCCACAATGGTAAACAAGTTATTTTCGCAAACTAATTTTATGACACTTACTTTATTGACACTTTTTGCAGATGCTTATTCGTGAATATTTTCCTAGTCTGGGCACCTGTGTAAAGGACATGGGCTGCGCGGTAACCTCCGCGGGGCGCATCGCGGCACCCTTTCCAATTTGTTGCCTTTCTCCGCTAAACTCCGCAGTTTCAGGGCGGAGCTTCATCGCGGAGAAGTGAGGAGTCTACATCACGACGCCCGGCGGATCGCCCTCTTCCCCAGCTGTCCTCCACGATCTACTCGTCACCATCTTTCGTCACCACTATGGATGCCTCACAATGCTGTAGCTGTAGACATATTCTTGTGTGCAATATCTTCAACCATATCTATAATAACTATCTGAACATAAATCTATTCTGTCTTTCGTCTTGGTGATGCAGCCGTATGGGTAGGCACTTCCACCGTGCCGCGCAGCTTACTGGTAGCAGCGAGTGGTTCACCCCTCGTTGTGGATGACGCTGGAAGGAGGGTGAGTTTTTTTTTACTGTGCTTCGTTCTCTCAGTTTTCACTCAGAAGGCGCCTCTTTGTGTTTATCTGATTTGGACAAATTTGATTCTTCTGCACAGTTTTGATCCGCGCGGTAGACTCCAGACGAAAACTCCCGTATCACTTGTTTTTTTGCTGTTTTGGTTTTTTTGTTTTGGGGCTTTTTCCCAGAAGCTGTAAGAGCTAGAATTTTGTGTTAAGAAGCTTTGGGTATGGTAGTTTTCGTGGTAGTGGGAGAATTTCGGCCAACCGGGTGGTCGACATTCTAAAACGAGCTCGTAGTGTAGAAAAATGACCGGTTCGGTCTCTGGGCCCAGATTTTTGTGGTATGCATATGATCAAGTGCAATGGGTTGCACAAGTTGGTCCCTATGGTGACCCGTGATGTGTTCCGATCGAAGAAAGCGAAAGGGGCTCTGTTGTGTCCGGTCGAGGAAGTGGCCGAGGAAGCAGTGAAAATGGCCGAAGAGATGGCCCGAATTCCGGTCGAGGCAGGGACCGAGGAATAGGTAAGGTGGTCAAAAAAAAGACCCATGTTCCGGTCGAAGAAGCGACCGAGGTGGTGTGTGCACACGGCCGAAGAAGTGGCCCGTTTTATATGTGGTCGCTCCACATGAGTCTTTCCCTATGGGAGAATTAATTGCCGAAGTAATGGCCGATTTTGTCTTTTTTTATTATGTTGGAATATGTTCGGTCACACTTGATTTTCCCTATGGGGAGCAAAACCAAAAAGATGGACAAGCGTTCCTGAGGCTGAGAGCCTGTTTAGCAAAGATCAGTTTGTAAAGGCAGCCCGCGAGGCGTCATAAATATGTGTTGTTTGGTCGCGTCGCGTCCAAAACTCGCCGCGTTACGACAAGGGCGCCGAGTCATTTTCCGGAGGTTTTCGTGTTTTTGATTGCTAAAGGTTCTAGAAAATTGATTGGTGAGGTTCGTCGAAACATTGGAATCTCAAGAAAACACGATTTTTCTGGAAACTTAGCGATCTCTCGAGAATGATTTTGCCGCACGCGATGTAAAATGCCGCGGTGCGATTCCTCCCCACAGAACCTAGCAAGAATCTTTTTTTCTTTCTCTCTTCTCATCGGCAACTAAATAGGTCTTTCCTGCAAATGTTTCTTGGTCAGAATTTCCTATCTAACGCAATTGAGACAATACCAGAGGGTCTGTCGCCCAGTGCCTAGCGAGGCAATTATCGCTTTTTGAATTCACCCACCAAGTACATGTCACTACCTTCGCGTAATAGCAGATAAGGGCTCGCCTAGAGCGCCTTTCGAGGGCACTCAATCCTCGGACGATAAGATACCGATACCGTTTATTCTTCGCTTTTATCCGATAAGCCTGGTTAGGCCGTTCTCCAGACAACAAAAAATTCGCTTTTTTCTCAAGCTGAAAAAATCACTACAGTAACCTGCAACTAAAATTTCTACATCGAGGAGCGAATCCTTTTTCTTTCTCCTCCGCTTCGACATATAACTTGTATATTTGCAGCTGGTCGTGAAATGCCATTTTTACAGCGCGCTTTTCCTCGTAGCGCGAGTCTTTGTGAAGACGAACACAGCTGCCTGTATCCTTTCTGTCCATGTCTTTCTTTCGAGGGTCGAAAGGCCTTTCTTTGTCCCCTCTGTGTATTGAGAGCATGGGATAGCTGTGATTCACGAACAGTACGGTACTCGCCGAAAACTTGCAGAGTCGAAAACGGATAGTTCACAATTCGAGGGACGATTCTGCTCCAAAATTTGCGTTCGACAGCTTAATGGGAGAACATTTGAAAGTCAAAAACCTTAACGTAGAAAACAATAAAAAACTTCAGTTCTCAGAGCAATTTTTTCCTCTTTCATAATCTCCTTCTTACTAAAACCTGAGGCTGAGCTCGTTGTCATTCTCCCGGTTTTCGTTATTTTCGCTGCTTCGCTGGCATTCGTGACTTTCAACGAAAACAACCACACTTGTGGCATTCGAATCCTCTCGGCCGTCCAGCATAAACAGAGAGCGATTGGCACCATCGATAACGAAATCTCTCAGAAACTTATCTTTGTAACAATATCCTACAAGAATCACATCGTGGCATTATCGCAAAGTTCATCGGGGATCGCTTTTCGCCAAGGCTAAGTTACCGTATTCTTTTCGCGCTAGTGGCCTGCCCTGCCTCCAATGGACGGCTTACGGTATCGGACACGCCCCTCGCCACGCCCTCATCAGACCGGTACATAAACCGGGGTGCGCATACAGTACCATCTTCGCGTCTACTATTCTTGGCTATATGGGTCCTCCCGTAACGAGGTCCCGTGCTCATTCTGTTGATTCACGGGCGGCTGCCCCTTCCCCCAGATCTCAGGGTGAAACCACAGCCACTTTCGAGCTGGCTACCTCTCTATCCCACCTCCCAGACGAGGCTACGGTCCACGGCAAACATGCTCGGACCCTCCGGGATGCCGCTGTACACGCCATCGCGGAAGTATGGAGCGATGGTCAGAATTCGACGGCGGAGCTCACGGAGAGGATAAATAAAGGTAATTCTAACCTTCTTTCTGATCTTAACCAGTCATTCGCGGCTGTGGGGGGACGTATGAATTATCTACCCCTTATTGCTTCCCTTAGCCCAGATGGGCCGTCACCAAGAATAGGTTCGTTCACCGGTTCGGGCAATAACTTGACCCAATTTTCGCTTTGACTCCGGAGATTGGAAGACATCATGGGGATGAGATCCACAACCTGGTCGTCTTCCCAACAGGCCAACTTTTTAGTGGGCCATTTAGAGGGGGTAGCCCGCAAAAAAGTAGAAGAATTACCGGCGGACAAACGCGGGTCCTACGCTGATATCGTAGATCACTTAAAAAACTGTTTCGAAGGTCCCCAGTATCGGTATATGGCGAGACAGTAACTTGCCTCTTGCCACCAAGAGACGGGTGAATCGTCGACGACGTTTGCCAACCGCTTACTGCTTCTCGTCCGTGGCGCTACCACGGGACAAGACACTTCGAGCCAGAAAGAGCGCGTGCTCGAGTAGTTTATGGCCAGGCTGCGCCCTGATATAAGGAATTATGTCAAACTGGACAGCCCGGCGACTTTCGAGCAAGCGGTGTCCAAGGCTCAAATGGTAGAACAGCTTCTAGCGG
Source organism: Aplectana chamaeleonis (assembly GCA_029168955.1). Lineage (NCBI taxonomy): Eukaryota > Metazoa > Nematoda > Chromadorea > Rhabditida > Cosmocercidae > Aplectana > Aplectana chamaeleonis. Next base: position 54,234 of record JAPDOI010000925.1, read on the forward strand.
AAGCCACTGCGGAGCGGCTCATTGCCCCGTCTCTAGCTCCCCGCGCTATCGAAGTGAAAGCGGCTGGTCCGGCTCCGGCCTTACAGCAAAGGCCGCGTTTTCAAAACTCAGCCTCATCTAACAGATTTCGCTCAAATCGTCCATTTCAGGCAACAGGAGGCGGTCAATCATCCCGAACGAATCGACGACAAGGAACACCGAGGCAGTGCTACACCTGTAAAAGGTACGGACACATGGCTCGGCAGTGCCCAACCCCAGTGGAGCAAAGAAGAGAGCAAGGTACGCCTAGTTTTTGGCAACGCCCTCGTTCTTTCGATCGTTTCCGTCGTGTAACATCTCTTTCTCCTTCTCGTTTCGTTCCTCGACGCGAGGATTCTCAAGAACTTATGGAAGCGCGTGAACAGATTTAGGCTCCTTCTCTTGCACTAAGGGGTAGTCAATCAGCTTTAGACAGATCAACCGCTAGAGTAAGCGCATTAGTCCAAAGAAATGAAGATTTTGCTAATTCTACTTTTGGCCCGTCGGCTACCGCACCTAGATAATTCCCAGGTTCTGCTAATGTTAGGAACTTACTTCCCATTTGCATGCTACTTCGTTGCCATTTGACTAGAGCTCTATCTCCTTCGGCCTGGCTTTGTCCACCAGACGAATCTGACGTTATCGCGAAAATTCATATTTCATACAACTGTTCTCATATTATTTTTCGTGCTAATTCGCTTCCGCAACCTATGACTGTTCATGTCTATCGTCCTAATTCCCAACGCTATGAAACTCCCGCTGTCCTTTGCAAAATTATTTCGCATACCGTCACCTTCTCTGTAAGCTTTTTCGGAGCCCGCTATAAAAACCGAACCGAGAACCATCGTTGTTTCTCTAGAGACTTGCAAATTAATGGCGCAGCACCACAAGTGCGACTTTGGTATTTTGACACCATCCGGTTCCTCCTGGTTTACACCCAATGTCCTTTCGTTTGATTGGCCTTCGGCCCCTTTTGGATGTTGTACTGCGCGCGCAGTATCAGTTACCAACTGCGTCTTAATTAACACAGTTATTCATATGCGACATGGGTCTAGTTCTCCAGATTCCCCGGTAGGCAACCTGCAGCACTGTTCCTACGAAACAGGCAGTTGCACATTGCAAGATGGGTCGGCCCTAATATGGACTCCGAACAAAGAGGAATCCTGTGGTTTTGTTGCGATCGCCAAAATGCGCGGACGCCTGATAGGCGACGTTTGGATAAGCGACTCTAAAGAATTTGCACTTTCGCGGCGCGACAGTAGCGAACGCATCCGCGACTGCGGCACCCAGCTAATTTTGACTGACCAAGGGTAGGCCGTCATGACCCTCACTACGATTCCGCGGTCAACTAGCACTAACGTTGTGGGAATAGTGACATCCAACCAACTGGCCGCTCAACTCTTGGCCGTAGAAGGGAGCGTTGAGTCTGCAGTGTCTGCTTTGTTTCAGCGCGCACTTTCAGCCCTATGTGATCGCACGAATCTACTAGCGTTTGCGCTCCATACCTCCCTGGAAGCCAATCCCACCCTGACGCTAAGAAATCTTCTCGGTCGCCGCGATTTAGCAGCATCATTTCTTGGGAACGACATTGTCCAAGTCCACCGCTGCATGCCCGTTCCTTCTCGTAACGTACAACTTGTAGCTTTCAATGACACCTGTCACTCGCAACCGGCAGTAGAAATTTCTTTGCCCAATGGTTCTAAGTTCTCTGCATTCATAGACCCCACAACTTTAGTGGTCTCTCGCCAAGCCACGGTAGTTCAGTGTCTCGCCGCGCACAATTTTGTGTTTTCGCTCACTGAGGGATACATACAATTCAATGCGTTGACCGGAGAAACACATCACCTTCCATCGATCTCCGTCCAAAACGTAGGACTTCCTGATAGCATCAACGCTTCGGCCCTCGCATTGCCGTTTACCATTTTTCATAATTTGGTGCTCACCAACCTAAGTGAGTTGGTTGACGATCACCAATGGCGAGAATTGTGGACAACCCTAAATCCTGACCGGATCTTTCATTCTGTATCTCGCAGCGCATCTTCTATTTTCTCTGCGGAATCCTCCCGCTCGTCCCCCCCCTGAATTCCGTTTGGACTTTTATTTTTGGTTCATGGACGTGGTTCGACGTTTGGGTGAGCGTGTGCTGCTTAGCATGTTCGTTCCGTTTATTACGTTCCATTTTCGTGTTGTACTGTAACTTGTATAATCCTGGGCTGCTGCCCCGCCTTAGAGAATCAATTTCACCTGTACAGAGACCTCCGGATTGTAACTTACCCAGTGCTCCCCCGTCCCTACCTGTCACGCTCCCCCTGTACCGACCAGTGTCAACCGCGATGGAGTTAGTTCACGTCGAGATAGATGCTTCCAATTCGTGGCCGCCTCGCGCAACTATGGGTCCCGTCAAAGTTCTGGCGTTGCGCAACAGCGACAAGTTTTTCGTCACTCAAGTCCCCATTAAAGTCAACGATATCAATGTCCTCGCACTTCTTGACACCGGAGCTTCGATAACTATTACGTCAGCGTCCACAACTGTTCTGTTAGGCGTTTATAATATTTCCCATAGCGAACTCACAAGCGCCGTAGGAATGTCAGGTATACCAATTCGCTTGCTTGGCTGTACTAACCTACGTTTTCAAATAGGGACGCTGGATTTCGAGCACCCCGTCCATTTCACTGAAGCGGCCTGTGTTCCCGGCGACGTTTACTCGTACAATATCATTTTGGGAAACGATTTGTTGCGCAAACTTCCTCCTTAGTCGATTAATTACGCTGATCGCACCTTTGATTTTGCCCAGGAACAGGTCAAAATCCTCTGCGTAGCACCAGATAGTGATGAATCAAACGCAACGGCTCCAATCCCAGTGCGCGTGGCCGAAACTACGGTACTCTCCCCTTCCTCCGAGACGCTGGTCCGCTGCCAAACCGAGACATCGGTCGGTTGCCCTTTGATGTTGACATCACAAAGCGACCAGCTCTCTGCGAAGTCTTTGCCAGTATCGCCAGCCGTCTTCCATTCAGGGACCGTTTCTTTGTTGATAGCGAACCCCTCTCAACGATCAGAGGTACTGTAGAAGGGTCAGCAAATCTCATCAGTTGTAAACCTACATGAAACTTCTGACGCCTTGCTGTGCTCATCACCCGCAAACGGCACGTCTCCTTTCGTAGGCAAAATTTCAACCAAGGTTCTTCGCCCTGACAACCAGAAATTATTCAATCTTGAGAATTTGGATTTTTCGCATGCCGAAATAAGCGACTCGGAACGAGCACAGCTAATCGAGGTGTTTCGAGAGTTTCAGGACAGAATCTCTTCCAACTCTTACGACCTGGGCTCTTACAACGGTTCGGAGATCGTTATTAAGACGACTACTGACACCCCGGCTACGCGTTTTCGACCTCCCCGGATCCCGGTTAAGTTCCAGAAAGAATTAGATGACCACATCAACCTTCTTCTTCGAGCGAGTCGAATAACCAAAAGTTACACCCCATGGGTTCACAATACCGTTCTGGTTAGAAAGAAGGATGGTTCTTTGCGTATCTGTCTGGATTTTCGCCCCTTGAACGACGTTACAGTCCCAGACCATTACCCCCTCTCTAGAATTGAGGACCTACTCTCCAAAATTTCGGGACACAAGTACTACACCACTTTGGATTTGGCCTCAGGGTACATACAACTCCTTCTTTCCCCGGAAAGTCAAGAGAAGTGTGCATGGGTCACTCACCGTGGCGTTTATCAATTCGTTTACCTTCCTTTCGGATTGGAGAACGCCGGCGCCTACTTTTGCCGCGCTATGGCTCGTATTCTTGCCAGCCTCGAAGGCAATTGTCTCACCTACTTAGACGACATCGTGGCCTTTAATAAGGACTTTCAGCGTCACCTGCAGTCACTGCGCTTGCAAAGTCGCTTAGATGCGCCCGGCATAGAACTCGCGACAGTGGACTCAGTCCAAGGCGGAGAGAAAGACGTGGTTGTTCTGTTAACAACTAGAACGCATTTCGTTTCAGATGCAATGGAGTTCCTGGACGATTACCGCAGGATGAATGTGGCTACGACACGCTGCCGCCATGGTCAATTCATCCTTGGACATGCTGCTTCCCTGCGACAAGTCCCCGATTGGCGTCGGGCCCTCGAATGGGCGGAACCGATTCAAGCAATCGTGAAGCCCAGCGAACTAACTCGGCACTTTGGCAATTAGCGTTTGATGACTCGTGGTGAGTTATTTTACATTCATTCGAACCCCGAGTTTTTCAGAAAGTCCGGGTCGGACTTTGGGTAAAGGGGGGAGGTGTAAGGGGTCGTTTGTACTTCCGCCGCGGAGCGGCGCGGCGAAAAGTGAGGCGGCGCGGCACGCCGCGCCGCTTGGAAATCGCGCCACTATGATGTATAATCGAGCTGCGACAAACTGAAGCGGCGAAGTCGCAGAATGACGCTAAACACAGCCTAAAGTAGCTCTCACATAGCACAAGGTCGATTGTAATGAGTGATTTCTTCTGCAAAAGTAACACTTATAATCTTTTGTATCATAACACCGCACTCAGAAGCAGATAGTCTTCTGAAAAAACTTTCTCTAAAGAAACATTATATTAAGAGCAAAAAAAAGAACTCACAACCCAGCCTACTCTAAACAACTTCCAGGACCTCGGAAAAAACATTAGCGATCAATCAGAGGAACCAAATTGAGAATGTATATGAAATATCAGCAAAAAAGCATTTGATGTTAAAGAGGATCGCGCACGCGCCGCCGCCCTCCACCAGGCGGCGCGGCGGCGCAGGCGGCGGCCGCGTGCGGCGCCGTTGGAAGACTTTGAGCAGAAAAACTCTAAACGCCTCGCGGCGCCGCTTGATCGATACGGCTGTATTGCATCTCGCCGCGCCGCGGCGGAAGTGTAAACGACCCCTAAAGGACATGGGCTGCGCGGTAACCTCCGCGGGGCGTATCGCGGCACCCTTTCCGATCTGTTGCCTTTCTTCGCTAAACTCCACAGTTTCAGGGCGGAGCTTCATCGCGGGGAAGCGAGGAGTCTACATCACGACGCCCGGCGGATCGCCCTCTCCCCCAGCTGTCTTCCACGATCTACTCGTCACCATCTTTCGTCACCATTATGGATGCCTCACAATGCTGTAGCTGTACATATATTCTTGTGTGCAATATCTTCAACCATATCTATAATAACTATCTGAACATAAATCTATTCTGTCTTTCGTCTTGGTGATGCAGCCGTATGGGTAGGCACTTCCACCGTGCCGCGCAGCTTACTCCTCCCACATTTTTTAAAGGCGGCGTCCGCGCAGAAAACCACATTTGGTTTTCTCTTCTCAATCCAATATTTGAACCAAGTGAGGATAGTTGGCAAAGCTTGAGATTTTAATGCTGAAACTTGAGTGTTTTGGGTGGCTTCTTGACAATATATCTGAACCTGGTAGGCCCACCTGCGCGAAATAGTAAAAAAACACATTTTTTTGCGAGCATGCTGCCTTGAAACATACTCTTAATAAAGTTTTTACCTTTTATCCAATCTAATTCTATTTTCGTGCTCCAATAACCCACATTCGTTTATCAAGTTTGCTATCTTTTACTTGATTCAGTCCGGATAAATATTAGATTTTACTTCGATGATTATTTTACATGAACTCCATAGATTTCATCAAGTAATTCAGTTTTAGCGCTTCATATGTCCACATTCAATAATTTAATCAAACAATAAATGTTTATTATAAACATAGTTAACTTCTAGTATTGTTTTTTATTCCATTCGATATTCGTCACCTTCCTTCAATACCAATCATTAAGATTACCATGCCTCTATCTTCGCCTATGACAGCGCAACTAGGTTCAGAACGATGATAAAGCCTCCGCTGCCGAGATGTCGTACGTTCACGCCGTGGCAGTGTGGAGGAAAGAAGATCACCTCTATGCAAACCGACGTCACCCCCTCCGCGAAGAGGGTTTTTGTCATGGGAGAGGTGCTGGCCGGCCGCAGCTCTCCTTCGGATTCTCCTGCAAAGGGCCGGCGTGGAGAGGAATCCTGGACCCGCTCAGAAGTACCTATGCGCCACGTGCGGCAAGGATGTTACCAGGAGACATACCAGCGTCCAGTGCTCCGGATGCCAAAGGTGGGTGCATCTCTCCTGTTCGGGTCTCAGTTCTGTGAGGCATTATAACTCTGCTTTTCGCTGTGTTTTATGCTCTTCACCTACCAACTCTGATTCCTCTTCCTCAAATCGCCCCCTTTCCATTGTACATATCAATCTCAACGGCCTTCGTACTAAACTTTCTGAGCTCTCTCTCTTCGCACGTACTTACCATCCAGACGTGATCATGGTTCAAGAAACCAAGCTCTCTCCATCCCCTACCTATCCTCATCCTAATATCCCGGGCTACACTGCCTTCCATGCTCCAAGGTCAGCTCTTGGCGGAGGAGTTTCAACCTTTGTTTATCCCTCTCTCCTCCCACCTCATACCAAACACCCCGACGGATGGTACTCTCGAGTACCTTCCAATCCATTTCCCTCTTAAAACAACCTTTCTCTTTTCAACATATATATTCCCCCTACCACCTCATGCCCCTCCTCCTACAATCCCATTCCTCTTCTCAAACAACTCAATGATTATTCCCTCTCATCATCAGTTGTTTTCGCGGGCGACTTTAATGCCCACACCTTCTGCTCGTCCCTTGGTTCTGATGCTAGAGGAGAAGAAGTCGAAGAATGGGCGGAGGAGTGCGACCTGGTCATCTTAAACGATGATCAGCCCACTCGTCTCCCTGCCAACGGCCGATCTTCTAGCCCAGACATAACTCTTATCTCGTCCAACCTTTCCAACGCTTGCTCATGGTCTACCTCAACAACATTGTCTAGTGATCATGTTCCCGTCTTTGTGCACATCGATCTCTCAAATTCTCTTGCTCCATTATTCTGGTGTTCGTCAACGTTCTTATCTCAATTTGAGGCCAAGCAGACTGGTGCCTGTTCAGTGAGGTTGCGCTACGCCTGGCGGCTGATTACCCGTGGAATGGCAATGTGCACCAGAAGGAGCATCCACTTATCTGATGCAATTCGCAGGGCCATGAAGGCGGCTATCCCTGTAGGCCGAGTTAAGACGTTCTATCCAAACGTAACCAGAGAAATTCTTGAGAAAATCAGGACTAGAGATGCCAGAAGAGCAGTTGACCATCTAGACCCTGTCGTCGCTCAGCTGGATGGTGAGATCAGAAAAGATCTCGACCAGCACAAGAAAGAAAAGTGGGAAAAATTCACAGAACAGTTGAATTTCAAGACGGACAGTGGAGCTACTTGGAAGGTTCTTCGAAACTATCGGGAAAGAGCTCGCCAGCCACCATCTCCACTATTGAGTTCGGTAATAACGTTTTCAGAGTCAGGAAAGGAAGCCGCCTACTCTCTCGGTAAAAGTTTCTTTGTCACGAGTACAAGGCGAGGTCCGCAAAATAGAGTGACAGTAAGAGAGCTGTGCCGCCTCCCGCTCATGAGCACGGCCGATGCGTTCACTGTGGCGCAAGTAGAGAAGATTATAAAGCGACATGCGGAACTCCAAAGCTGTCGGTCCGGACGGCATTTGTCCTGCTGTACTGAAGAAACTCCCGACTGAGATCCTTCCGCTCATCGTTGATATGATTAACACTTCGTTTAGCTCTTGCACTATTCCGCAAAACTGGAAGACAGCCAACGTCATCCCGTTGCCCAAGCCTGGCAAACCTCAGTCATCAGTAAAGGGATATCGTCCCATTAGCTTGATGTCACCTTTCGCCAAGGTGGCCGAAAAGCTCATTGTCAAGGATCTGGCGGAGCACAACGAGAAGCAGTTGTTTCAACATGGGTTCAGGAGGCTACATTCCACAACTACGGCGTTGCTAGAAATTACCAGCTATGCTATCGACGGGTTCAACTTTAACAAGCCATTGAGAACTGTAGCTGTTGCGTTGGATCTCACCAAGGCATTTGATACGGTTAACCTTGGAGTCCTGTCAAGCAACATTCTGGAGTCGTCAATACCATCTTGGCAGAAGCGCTGGATATCGGCCTTTATTAAAGGTCGGCGGGCAAGAGTCATGTTTCAGAACCATGTCTCCAACAGTATTCCTATGGCAGCTGGAGTCCTCAGGGCGGAGTTCTATCGCCAGCCCTCTTCAATCTGTACCTCGGAGATATGCCTGAGCCTCCACAGGACATCAAGGTCGTCGCGTATGCCGATGACATAACAATCATAATGTCGAGATCGGGATTTACAGGTGGCCGCTAATAAGATCAACGAGTACCTGATCACACTAAAGGGCTTTTTCGACCGCAAGATGCTAAGTATCTCTGCAGCCAAGTCGTCAGTGTCCGTTCTCACGACGGACCCATCCGAGCACAGCGCTCATCCGGATGTCGTGTGGGATGGAGACCGTTTGCCTGCTGCTCGCTTTCCAAAGCTGCTCGGTCTTGTGCTCGATCCGTCACTCAAGTTTCATAAGAATACCGAGCAGAAGCAGGCAGTCGTTACAGCTAAGCTCAACGTTCTCAGGGCCCTGGGCGGCACTTCGTGGGGTAGCAGCAAGGAGACTATACTCGCAACGTATAAGGCAATTCTGCAGCCCGCCCTGGAGTACGCCGCACCGGTTTGGCAGCATCTCGTCTCAGAATCCTCCTGGACAAAGATGCAACGAGTACAAAACGCTGCTCTCCGTATCGCCACCGGATGCCCAAGGAGTTCCCAATCGAGCACCTGCATGCTGAGACCCGTCTATTACCAGTGAAGGAGCACTGTCAGCTCCAGGCCCAGCAATTCCGCATTAACATTATAAAACAACCAAATCACCCGTCGTGGAGAGTGCTAAACCCCGTGAGAGAGAGAAGTATAAGAAAGCCATTCGCCGATGCTCCAAACAAAGTCAATTTGCAAAGATGGCACGACTCACAGCAAGAACGACTCCGTCTTTTGCGCGAGGAGCACACCAAGTTCGTACGGTGTCATCTTGTGAAGGTGGCCATAAATCCTATACTAGGAGATATACCGCCCCCCGTCTGCACCTCAGAGTCTCAACTCGGAAGAAGGGCGAGATGCACGCTCGCATCAGTGCGCTGTGGTCACTCTACAATACTAATGTCTTATGTCAGCAAGATTGACAGCAGCAAATCTGATGTGTGCCCGGACTGCGGTATCGTCGGCCATGATACCGCACATTTATTCAACTGTCCGGAGAGACCTACCACGCTGACACCAATGGACCTATGGACGAATCCACTACTGGTCGCCCAGTTCCTCCGCCTATGACAAAACCCTCTATGTGGCTGCAAAGAAGAAGAAGAAGATAAAGCCTCCACTCACCCCCCTCGACGAGAAATATGAAGGCACGCCGCATCGACGCGTTGCGGCGATCTAGTCGCTGTGCGGAGTATGCAAGAGATTCTGAGTCGAGGGAGGTAATTATACCTTCTGGTAATCCGAGTCGAGGCGCGAACCATCACTAATTACTTCTTCTTCTTCTGAAGCCTCAAAGTGGTTTTTTGTCATAGGTTGAGGAACTGGGTGGCCTTCACAGGATTCGTCCAAAGGTCCATTGTGGTTAAGGAGGTAGGTCTCTTCGGGCACATGAACAAGTGCGCCGTGACGTGTCTGGGAGCACCACAGTCCATTACTAATTATGGTCCCGCTAATTGATTTTATCCTAAAGTTGCGCACCCACAAATAGCGATACAACTTCTTTCTCGGTGTGTAGAGAGCCCCTAATTCCAGTTTTAGTGCTGGAGTTCCTCGAAATATTTTTATCTGAGTGTACCAATAAGGTAACATTTTGGAACCGATCGGGCACATTTGAGCGGTAAGATCCTCCTCCAACTCGCATTTCACTATGCTTCCTCGCAATATGCGCGAACAATTTTCAAGGATTTCCTGACGCATTAAGGAAGGAAAGGGAAGGGGTCAAGCGGGCGGCGGTCTTGGAACTCGGTGGAGCTACAACTCCCTCTCAGAGACCGTGAAAAAAGCTGAATAGTTCACAAGCCAGCTCTGGAAGTTTTCAATTTTGGCCTTAAAACTTTACGCTCCCTCCCCCCCCCCCACGAACAATTTTATTTTTGTTCGAAAATTCCAAAAAAAAACGCAATTTGTGCCCACCAACCACATAAGCTACAGTTGGCACAGATCGCACCGATACTTTGCGTTCGTTATTGTGCGTTGACGCAAGCATGGTGCACGCGTGTTATAATGTAACCGCATCAAGTTGGCGCCAACGCTCAATAGGGAACGCAAAGTATCAGACCGATACGTGCCAACTGTAGCTGGACCGTACGGATGTTGACCTGATGAATACTTTAAGATTACTTTTCAAAGACTTACCCTAGCACTTATCCAACTTGTTCGCGCATCTTGATGAAACCATTGTTGAGCCAAACGTCGCACAATTATGAGCGCAATATCATCGCCTACACAGATAGGTGTGGAATCATCGTTTGCCATCTAAATAAACTCCTCATGAAATCATAACGTAAATAAAAAAAGGCGAGTGAATGCAGTGAAAATGTTTGTTTGAACCAGGATCAAACAACGTTGGAAATTTTCCAAAGTGGGGGTCGCCACCGAACTTCAAAAATTTGGGGGGTCGCACCTCTTCTCTTCGTTTTTTTCGGTTTTAACTCAGCTTCACCACAGATTGTTTCTTTCACGATGATTCAGACCTGTTTGTCAACCGCTGATGACCTAAATGCTCGTCAAAATTACTGTGGTCCGAATGCCAAAAAAAAAGGTTTTTGAGGACATTCCAGCCAGTGTCATATACAGGCTATAAAACGGCGGAATTCACATGGTTCCTACGCGTGCTGGTGCGGAGGTTAGAGACAGTGAGAGAGCGGAGGGCAGATGGAGACTGAGGCGTCGCGCGCGCCGCTCGCGCCTCGAATGATGTGAATTACGGCGTTTATAGAGGGTACAGTGCTCTTATGAGACATAATTTATCGGTTTGGTAACATATACCCAGTAATGAAGTCTAAAAAAGCAAAGCCGCTCATTTAGAGTGAGAAATAGATAAAACGCCAGTTGGAAAAAGTGGTGTGAAGAGGCCGTTTTTTTCCAAATAGCTTTTTCGGCCTTGGTTTTCACTTCTAGAAGGCGATAGTCAAAGAGAAGGTGCATCTACTGGTTGCTTATCTAAGGGGTATGGTATACTTTGTCGCTGTAATGAGCGACAGTCATGCAATCTAACACAGACGCGGCGGGACCCGCATTGAAGCAACGACAACGGTCGTCGTAGGAACAGATGTCTCGTGTTGGTCGTAGTGACGCGTCGCGGAGGGCTGACATACTGCAAATGTGCCATAGCCTGTCGCTACCACTGTCGCTGCCGCTGCGCAGTGCACTACGACAGCGACAGATTTAAAGGGCGGGAGGCGGTCGCTGTCGCTGTGCAGAGCGACGCGACCGTGTGTCGCAAAAGTATGCCCTACCCCTAACAGTACATTAGCTGGATTTCTTCTAAATTTGTTTTGATGATTTTCTACCTCACAACATGATGAGGTACAAAATCACGGAAAAGAAATTAGAAAAAATCCAGCTAATGTAGTTTTCGATAACCATTCCGTAGATGCATCTTTTGCCAGACAGCCGCTTTCTAGAAATGGAAATCAACGCTGAACACGCCATTCGGGAAAAAACGGCCCCTTCACATAACTTTTCGCAACGGGTGATTTTTTCTAACTATTTCTCACTCTACGGTGCTTATCTGTGTCAAATTCCGGTCCGCAATTGCGCCTCGACACGCTTCGCGGCCGCGCGCTTTCGAGTCGGAAGAGTTTCAAGCGCCGCAGCTGCCGATCTGTTGACTCTAGGTGGGTTTTAGAAACTAGAAACTAAACAAAATTAAAGAAAACTGCATAAAAAAGCCATATCGACTCGGCTTTGGAGCTGGAAACTCGATTGACCCGAGCGCCTGCGGCCGCAAAGCGTGTCGAGACGCAATTGCGGACCGGAATTTCACCCAGATAAGCACAGTACATGAGCAGATTTGCTTTTTTTCAGTTCCATTGCCGGTCCATTTTACCAAATCGCTGAGTTACGACCCATAAAGCGATGTTTATACTCCCGCCGCCAGGCGTTGCGGCATAGTGCCTTTCTGTAAGAGGTCGTTTATACTCCCGCCGCCGAGCGGCGCGGCGCAGTGCATTTCCGCAATATTGATCACGCGGCGCGGCTCGATCAATATTACGAAATTGCACTTTGCCGCGTCGCCGGCTGCGGAAGTATAAACTACCCCTGACATTGATCACACGTCGCGTTTCGGAGGCAAATATAGGTTCTTTCTCAGCGTGCCTGCAACGAGCAAGGGGAAAGACAGCGAGAAAGTGTGTGGGAGAAGGAGACGCAGTATACGTATGCGATCGACAGAAATAAATTTCATTCCAAAACAGAGGATACATGAAGAGATAGGGGCTCTCTACACACTGTGTGAGGAGTTGTCCGGTTGTGCAGTACGAAAAGTCGCGCTACTCAATTCAAGTGAATTGGTCCCGAGTGGAATTAGAGGCGCGAAAGGCGAGACAACTCATCCCTCTGTGTGTAGAGAGCCCCTGTCCCATACAGGGGATACAAGGATGCTAATCGGATCCACAGCGCGGGTGCAGTTCGACTGGCACATGTGGAGCGCGCGGCGTAAAAGCGTTGCGCGCGTCGCCGTTGGAGCTCGTTAACGGAGCGCCAACTATTTTTCCGTGGACCACGGTTAACGCGCTCTAGCGAGCAGCGGTTTTCCCCGCGCGCGTCACGTGTGCCGGCCGAACTGCTCCCGCGGGCTGTGGATTTGACAAACTTCCCCGGATACATAGCACGGAATCCGTGCTGGCGATGCAGGGCCTGCTGGTCGAATGCAAAGCGGCCCGTCTCCCGCTGTAAGGTGCGCCTCAGTGATGAGAGAACAGCCACGGAGGGAACGCTGCTTTTTTTTGGACTTTTTGATGACTGAATGGATTGAGACAAAGCACATCTTAGAATTGACCCAGCAAGTTAATCAAATTGGAGTCGGTTGCAGAGGTCGAGCGCCAAAGTGCCAATTCGAGCGATCAGAAGAAACGCCAACATTGCGGCACTCGTGACACTGCCGTTCAACGAATTTTTGATCTCTAACGACGATCTACAGCTGCAGCCACATTCATGTACTAGACTCAACCCCACGGAAACACCATACGCTTCAGTGTAGAGGGCGACCCACCGTTTGACTATTTTCAACTCACTCAATGTTTTCCTGATTGTAAACTACTCAATCCCTGATCTCGTATCCTTTATGATAATGCTGACATGATAAAAGGGATTCTAGCTCAAACGATTACTCACGCAGAAGAAGGATTCTATGCGGCGATGAAACCACACTTCCGATTAACGAAAAGATTTCAGTACTGGTTTATTGCTCAACACTAGAAAAAAGAGAACATCAACAAAATATCAAGTAGTATTCACATGATCTCAGCAGCGCTTCTCATCCACAAGCTCTCCAGTCAAGAAGCATCCCTGAAAAGTTGTTATGGCGAATAATCCAACTGGCACCGATAGGACTCTCTGTATATGTAGAGCATGAGATACCCTCTCAAAAACCTAAATCAGTGATACTGCCAGAAACTTGCTCAGACCTCTTAGCGTGGTGCAGCACACTGGGCACTGAACCCGATAAGTCATTTTTTGCAAATGCTTACCCCAAAAAGACTACCGCAATCGCCACTGTATCGTAGAGGGCATTAAAACAACCAGTTCAACGCATCCTCGTCGGACTGCTCCTCCTCAAACTCGTCTTCGCACTCGTCCTCGCTGTCGTAGTCGTCGGAATCTGAAATACAGTGGTCAACAGCACTACAATCGTGAGATACTACGATCATAATATCCCTAGTAGCCCATGAAAAGGGTTTTCAAATTTCGAAGAGAACCCATTCGGTTTCTTATTTGGGATAACACCGAAGCACACTACCGATCACAAGTTCACCTCACTAGGGCTTAACTTACATTTCCCGTAGGCTTTTATAGAACGGCACAGCATTGAGGATCCGTTTTTCGAATCCCCTAAATGCGTAAAAGATTTACTGGAGATTTCCAAACGCAGGCATTTTCATAGCTTTGCGTAAATAAGTAATTTTCGCAATTTTCAAATATCGCCAGTCACTGGGTGAGGGATCGCCGCGACGCTACCCGGCGGGAAAATTTGAGCGATCAATAGCCACTCTCCCTTCGTTTTCCCGCGCGCTATTTTTCCTGCCTAGCAGCGTCGCGGCGATCCCTCATCCAGTGATGGACGATACACGAATATCAATTTTCAGGATGTTAAAAAAATGTCTCGGATTGGGCTGAAAACTTGTTTTTTGAGTTTGTTTCAGATGCTGATTACGAATCTATGCGTGATTTGTCAATATTTGAAAAAATCCATCTGATCTGGTCCGGAGCCTCAAAATGGGGGAAATTTTGCTGGCAAAACGCGACTTTTGAAGATTTCGAGAATGCTACGACCAAGTCGCCTCAGAACTTTCACATAGAAGTTAGTCGGGCTGCCTAACGGGACAGGGGCTTTCTACACACCGAGGGGGAAGTTGTCCCGCTTTTGCACTTCGAAACGTCACGCTACTCAATGCGAGTGAAAAGGTCCCGAGTGGATTTGGAGCCGCAAAAGGCGGGACAACTCCTCCCTCGCTGTGTAGAGAGCCCCTGTCTCCTGCCTAACACAAATCTGCGATCCGTTTATCGATTTTCGATAGATTACGGTAGGTTACGTAGGGGGGTATACAGTAGCTCATTCAAAGTCTCAGATTTGACTCAAAATTCTCGACTCACTGTGGATACTACTTGGGACTCTGAACACGAATCTGAGAACCATTTTTCGATTTTCGAAATTTTAAGGGAAATAAAGTCAGTTAGAAGGCATTATGCCTACCGTAATCTACCGTAACCTACAGTACCTCGTCTCTAAGTCTAAGTAAGTCTGGCGACAAATAGATCTCACATGGGAAGGATCATTACATGCCGTGGCCATTTCAAATGAAGTATACGTTTCTAGGATCAATTTTTGACGTAGAATTCGGATTATTACTCTGTAGCTGCGAATCATTCCTCTGAACGGAGTTATGAGCACTTTTATATTGATTTCTATGGAAAAATGGCATTGTACCTGCCGTAACCTACAGAAATCTTCCGAAAAACCGAAAACGGATCTCTATTCGCGATCAGCACCCCCAAATAACCCCCTGGACAGATTCAGAGCCAAAATTTTTTCGACTTTCGGACCCCCAAAAGTGGATTCAGTTACCTACCACATGGGTGAGGCCACGAAGGTGAAAAAAATTTTTAGGCCCAAACGTCGTATAGGTGGGTTATTTGGCGCGCTGAACACGAATATGACGTTCTTTTTTGATACTCATGTTGATTATTGTATGTTACGATAGAAATATGATATTTTTGCTACTACAACCTACACTAGTTCCCAAAAAGAAGAGCTTTTTTGAGAAATTATGGGTTTGTAGCATCGCCGTGATCTCCCAATCAATATTGATTATTCTCCGCCCGCTCTCGCTCTAACCTGACTCCTCGAGCGATTTCTCTTGTAATGTTCTGCCCACAACCGTTCAGCTAGCCTATCATTGCTGTTTGGAGAAGCGGATGTCACGATGGAGGAGTTGGAGTTCATGGAGTTCGTTCAAAGACCATACTGCTATTGAGAACACCTCGCTTACTCATGGTATGCGGCAGGGTATCATGACAACCATCCAGGACAGTTTGAAACTCCCGTTCAGTGCCGTTTCCCTCCTCAATTGGTAGGCCTGTGTGATTTTGATGGTTGTTCGAAAGTTCACTTCATTCGTTGTTCGCATTGTAAAAATCCTTTGTTTTGAACATTTTGTTCACAATAACCACATGTGCTCGTAGCTATGAATTTGTTGCAAGTCCAATTAGTTTCACAGTAAAACACCAGCTGCGGGGATAAGACATTCTTGACTGAAACGCTTCATACTCCTAAAAAAAGCTCTCCCACGTTAAAACTGTTCATCTTCTACACTTTCAGTGATGGAAACGAGTATTTTACAAGTGTGCGAAAACTTCGGGTGCAGCATGGATTCGAACCTGTGACCTCTTTTTTTTAGTGCAGCACCCACTTTCACTACGCCAAGCGCTCACGACTGCAGGGGCGCCAACTTCGTATATGACGGCGCGCAGCCTCGTTCATCGTGGCAACATATTTCGGTGCTATAACACACTATGAGGTGATTCATGGTGTAGAAGTCACATCAGTGTATCTCAGGATGCGACAAAAACTCATGGATTACGCATTATGATGCGTCTACGAGTGAAGCGCTAAAAACGCCTGTAACTCCTTTCAGAAAAACTATTCGCAGCTGCAGAGTGTGAATTCGAATTCTACGTCGAAAACTGGTCCTAGTAATGTAATGCATATTTTATTTAGAATGGCTACGGCATGTAATGATCCTTCCCTTGTCAGATTCAGGTACAGTGCCCTAAATAACCCCCACTTGCAAGCCTTGAGCCAAATCCGCAAAAAAAAATTCTCAACATCCTCAAAAATGCCCTGATGAGTACCCTTACCTTTTTGTGAAGCAATGAAAATGCGTTTTTTGGAATCCCCGCAGCCATTTAGGAAATTTCAAGCACTGATCATTCATGTATAGCTACGTCCCTGGCTTGTTCCCACAAGAAAAATATCTAAATTCAAACCGCGGCTGGTGCGGTGGTTTCAATCTCACCGGCGTCTGGCTGGTAATTACCAATAATGTGAAATCCCGGTCCGCAGTTGCGACACGCAGCGCAAGTATAATACACTGCGTATCATAAAGATAGAACACCCCCTGAAATTGTCGGTCTCGTGTTTGTTGACCAAGATAGATCTTTTTCGTCAAAAGTACTGTGATCAGAATGTAAAATAACCCCCGTATACCTCTTTTGTGTTAGATTGAATGTTTGTGCACTTTTCTAGAATTAATTAATGTTTCAAATCGCGTATCAAAAAGATAGGACACCCCTGGGTTTAATCAGACTTCTCGTCCGATAAAATTGTGCGATCCCAAAACTAATGGCCTATAGGCCTTCCTCGCACCTTTACTGCAACAATTACTTGATTTTGTATACTTTTGACCAAACGGATCTGCCTTCGGAAGTCCATCTTGCTCCATTTCTCAGATATTTCCTGTGTGAGCGCAGAAGTCGAGAGAAATCGTCGGCAATTTGCTCAGACCCGACAAACTCAAATATCCCAGAGATTCCTCATTTTGTTTAGATCAGGACTGTAGACTATCTACTCTGGACAGAATAGTTATTGCTGAGCAAAGAAGCCGACCTCAGACCTGCTCACGTGAGCTTTTTGGTTGACCGGTTAGAAACTGCAACTTTCTCGCCCGAAAACGTGGAGAAATGGAAGTAGGTCTCACTCTGATATCCTCTGGTACTCACTGGAGATCATCCGACAGCTGGCGAACCCAAGCTGCAGACGTCCTTGACGTGCAAATCCTCTGACAGATTATGGGAGATCTGTGACCGCAGTTCCGATGGCTAAGATGAACAGCTACTTCGACTATTTGTGTATAAGCTATGGTTTCTAATGGAGAGGAGTCTTCTCTCAAAAGGTCTGATGGTCGGAAGTGCTACTAAGGCAATTCGAGGGTAGGTGCTGTCCAATTTAGCCTTCAGAACTCCAAACGTAGATCTCCCATATTCCGTCAGAGCATTTGCTCGTAAGGACGTCTGCAGCTTGCGTTCGCCAGCAATCGGATGAACTCCAGTGAGCACCAGAGGATATCAGAGTAGCACCTACTTCCATTTCCCCTCGTTTTCGGGCGACAAAGTTTCAATTTCTAGCCGGACAACTAGAAAGTTCACGTGAGCAGGTCTGAGGTTGGCTTCTTTGCTCAGCAATAACTATCTTGTCCAGAGTGGCTAGTCTACCTTTCTGATCTCAACAAAATGAAGAATCTCTGGGATATTTAGGTTTGTCGGGTCTGAGCAAACGGCCGGCGATTTCTCTCGATTTCTGCGCTCCGACAGGAAATAACTGAGAAATGGAGCAAGATCGACTTCCGAAGGCATGTCAGTTTAGTCAAAAGTATGCAAAATCGAGTATTTGTTGCAGTAAAGGTGCGAGGAAGTCCTATAGGCCAGTAGATTTGGTATCGCACAATTTTATCGGACGAGAAATCCGATTCAACCCACGGAAGTCCTATCATTTTGATACGGGATTTAAAACAAATTTATTCTAGAAAAGTGCACAAAAATTCGATATAACCCAAAAGAGGTATACGGCGGTTATTTCACATTCTGATCACAGTAGTGTTGACGAAAATGATCTATCCTGCTTAACAAACACGAGACCGACAAATTCAGGGGGTGTCCTATCATTATGATACGCAGTGTAGTGAGACGACAAAGGTTTGACCACTTTCCAGCAGGATCAGTCTTTGTCCCAAAACGATTATCTTCGAGCTGTGTATTACAACAGCGTTGCTTGCAACTGCTCACCGAAATTTCACATCGATTAATGCAGTAAGAGGAGCGTGAAACGAATAGGAAAGTGCTAATTTTTTTAGGTTTCGCTCCGATTTTGACTTTATGGTTCAGACTGAATGCCAAGTTCTGATTCCATGTCTCAAATAACCGTACCTGGCAGAAAAATAGAATTTTCGCTACAGAATTAACTTTGGCAATTTTTTTCTAGAGAAAAAAACCTATAATAGATCTCGTCGAAAGTATAGGAAGTTCTCCTTGACACCATGTCACTGTTTCGGTTGTGATATGTATATCAGATGGCTTGAATGCAGCATACACGCCCTTAAACGGGGCTGAGATAATAACTTAAATATATCAAACCGTACGATTCACAACAAACGCCTACGCATTTTGAATTGTCGAAAGCGACCCACAATGCCGCTGCAGGAAAAGCAACTGTGGCCCCGCCCGTATTTTCACGCATCCTGTACTATTCTCCTCACTAACAAAGGTGCTGGGACATCCACGCCACCGGTATTGTTTGTTGATTGCTTAAAACGTAATCCACACACGTCATCGATGTGCTCTGGCAAACGGGGTAGCAGTAAGGGCGGTAGGTCCGCCTCTAATCCCACCCCTCCGAAGGTTCAGCAGCAAGTCTAGAGCGACGGGCTTGCTGCCGTGAAAATTCTGATTGGTCAGCTGCGGAAGTGGGCGGAGACTGGGCGGGGACAGAAATCCGCCCTTGGTGCTGCGAGCGAGCGAGCTCGGAGATGTCCGCCCTTGGACCTGCAGCGCGAGAATCGACGCAAACGCTCCACCCTCCTCGTCTGCTATTGGTCTAATTCAAATGCCGCTTCGCGCAATCGACCTGTCGACAGCATCGATCGGTCAGAACTCAACCAGACGTCTTCCGGCCACTTTTTTTCATTATTTTTTTAATTTTTCATGAATTTTCGCTTGATTTCTAAATATATGTGCTTCTCTTCATCTCCTCCGTAGTCAAGCGCTATAAAAACGTGAGGGCTGCGCCATTTTGAGCTCGCAGGGTACTTCTCTTACGGTTTCCTGCTTTTTTAGTGTCTTTTGAATTTTTTCTTGTGTACACACTAAAGACATCAGCTGCATTTATATCGTGCACACGATTTACGGTTTACGATTTTCAGAAGTCTTTCTCAAAAAATCCGTTTGCAGCATGGGAAATTTTTCACATCCTTTTTTTTAATTCGTTTTCCCAGCTTGTGAACATTTTGAAGATATTTTGCCGCTAAAAAATTGAAAACTCACTCCTCATTTGCTGTTTTCTGCTCGTTAATCTCTTCATCCGGGTTTACATGAGTTTGAAATGTTTGGTGTTGCATGAATAGGGTTTTATGGAGTGGAAATGGATCAATGCGAAAAATGTACATAAGAAATTGGATAATAAAAGAGAGGAAATCAAACCATTCAAGTTCGATTCGTAGATCTACTAAAAATATTTCCCACTCATCGAAATTCTCATAAGACGGGCACTAGTGCGAGCGACATGAGCCATATTTCTATGCTGTTACTTGATGTTTTGGCGTAAGAAGTCAGACAAAGTTAATTACTGCTTTTCAGATCTGATGTCCGTTTGTACGTGGAAAGAGATGGAGCGCTTGTCCCAATGAAGGTGAGTTTTATCTCAAATATCTTCTCAAGTAATTGGTTTTAGACTGTTCTATGTGATGGTTTTTTAGAAACGTGTGATCAACGATGCGGAAGCGCCGCCATCTTGCCTTGTCGTCGGGGGAGTCATCGGAAACCCGACTTAGAGTCCTGTCGATCGGACGTCGAGCTCAGACCATTTTGGGATTGTGAGTTGTGATATTCAGTGAGCAACTTGAATGTCTCAAGCTACCTACTCATAGCAGACAAGCCACATACACAATGTAGTGAGTAACTTACCCGAGGGGAACTTTCACAGGGTCGCCTAGGGTAACTTGCTTACCACATTGTGTATGGCTGGGATCATACTTCCCGCGACCAGCGACGGCGACAGTGTATATCAGGCATATCGATTTTTGGTCGATATGGATGGTAAACATTGCGTCGCGTCGCTCGTCGCTGGAAGTATGATCCCGGCCTATGTGACTTTTATGCTATGAGTAACTTCAGACGTTCAAGTTACTGCTTACCACAAGTAGTTTTCCCGAAATTTTCTGAGAGTTTTTTTTGTATTTTTTGCGTTTTATAAGCTTTTGAATTTTGTTTTTCTTGTTCTGCCCCCGGTTCGATGAAGATGCTTTAAATTCGATTTATCTCACTTTTATTCCAGTGTCATTCCGTAGTTTCATATCTCTTTATCTGCTCATCATTCTGAACCCGGTCACCTCTAAACCAATCTCATGGATATTGAAACTAACTCTTTTAGACTTTGTGAATCTTGTGGTCGTCATGCATGTATTTTGTTGTAGTGTTCTGACATAGTCTATAGTCTTGATTGCGTTTGCCGTAGCACGGTTTTTTTTGCATCTCAAACATTACATCATCTCGAAGTGCCTTCAAAGGCTTTTTGGTTACACGTTAAACCTCTATTGTAGAAGTGATTTCGAGCAATAAATTTGCATTTGTTAGTACTTGTAGTTTTTATTGTGTTGCTCTAGAATTCTTTAGCGGGCTCACTCAAGAGCCAGGTTGTAATGGAGCGATTTTGGATATACGGCGAATTCAAAAGGCCGCTCTGATAAAACCTGGTCTTGGGAGAGACCGCTAAAAAGAATTTTTGAGCAGTACGGGTGTTGGAGAAATCGCTTTCAAGGGCGTATTAGGGCAGGATGAAGGGTGAATATGAAAATTTGCGGCAGTAAGGGCGTAGTGTCAGGATGGACGAGCGGCCCTAGCAAGGCCGGTCACCGCCCGCGCAAGGCTAGCCACCTGCCTTTCCCCTCGGACTGAAGTGGCTGGTTTTCCCTGAAGTGTACTGCTTTGAACGGACGGAGCACGGACGGAGGCTCTGCCCCAAACACGCCCCTTTTCAACTATCAAGGGTGGGCCCGAAACGTGAACCTGCCCTGCGCCCTCCTTCCTGCTGCCCCGTTTGCCAGAGGAGCAGACACGGCTGGAAATTGTAAGGAGAATCGGGAATACGGAGTAGAGAATAAAGAGGATCAGCTGCCACAGGCCAAACAAGGAAGGGGGTTTGATGCGTGCGGCTGCGCTACGGCACCGCCCATCGACACCGCCCGAGCCGTGGCGTGTTGTGATAAAGTCGATGAGGCCGCTGATGAGCGGCCAGGGAGGTTATTCGACGGTCGCCGGTCTCTCTGGGGGTTCTCTCACCTCCTAGAGAATTATTCCCTGTATAGGGTAGGATTTGAGCCGCTGATTGATTGCCGACTCCTGCCAGCCGAAATTCTCTGCGTCCAGCGCCTCGTCTTCTTCCGCTGTCTCTAAGTAGTCCCCGCGTTGCTGACAGCCAGCCACCATCGCTCTGCTGCCACCTCGCCTTGGACGTACTGCTGCCAGTTCGCTTCTGCCTAGTGCTGCCAGCCGTTGTCTTCGCCTGGTGCCTGCAGCCGCTCCCGTCTACTGCCAGCATTGAGAGGAGCCCCGTATAGTGGTGCGGGTGACCCGTAAATTGCTTCTAGCCAGAATTTCTTAGACGGTTTCCCGGGAAATTTCGGAAAGTGGTTAGGGGAGTAGGCTGTGTAGGGACATAGCTGAAACTCATCTTGTGCGCACGACCCCTGGGAAGTTCCACTTTACTCGTTTTGGTTACCAGTGGCTACTAGTGATCTATTTGTAACATTCCATTATTCTTGTTGTTGCTATATTGTTTGTGATTTTGCTCGTTATAATAAATTATTGTTATTTCTATCGCGTTATCTACTTGGTTCACAGGGTTCCAAATCCTAAAATTCCTAGTTCTCATCATCTTACTCACATTTTTCTCGGGTAACTACTTTTTACGAAACCGAAATTTGAAGAGACATCACATTCTTTTGTAGTGGGAGGGCACATATAGCAGGCGTGAAAATACGGGCTGGGCCAAACCTGCTACTCATGTAGCAGCATTGTGGGTAGTTTTTTAAGGCTACAAAATGCATAGAAAATGTGTTGCAAGCCGTACTGTTTAATTTACTATGTATTCTAAACCACGTTCCAGAGCGTGTATCCTGCGTTTGCGCGCGTATGCTGCGTCTCCTTATCTCCCACACTTTCTGGCCCTCGCACCGCACAAGCGCGAGGAACAGAGTGAATTTGGCTTCGAAACTACAGATATGCTGCCTTTAAGGCAGAGAGCTCACATGGAATTCTAGGCTAGTTATGTTGTGAGTAATATTGAGGTATGAGGTTTATGGGAATTCCGCCTCAATCTCTTTCCTTTCCGTAGATGAATTGAGGGAGTTGGGGGAGGACGGAGTACGGGGTAGCGGGGGCGAAAGCCGGCTGACAGCAGTGACCGATCTCGGTCGAGTCGCCCCAACAGCGAGATCGATGCCTCCCTCGCTCGTTGACTGGAGATCGACGAAGATCACGCATGTATGATCAAAGCCTGTGCGTGGGAAACAATGGTTTCTTCAAACTAAAAGGGCAACGACTACCTATATTGAAGCAAATGAATCACTCTGAATAATATGAGTGTACTTAGATAGTACTGATATTAGAGCTCCAGTAGTCGGCAAAGGCAAAAGCGTAGTTATATTCGCATTCATGTCAGAATCTTGCCCACCCGGAGTTCCGACCCCTTGAAAAAATCGGAGAAAACTCCGCACTCATGTCAGAATCTCGCCCACCCGGGGTTCCAACCCCTTGAAAAAATCGGAGAAAATTCCGCTTTCATGTCATTCCAACCCCTTGAAAAAATCGGAGAAAACTCCGCTCTCATGTCAGAACCTCGCCCACCCGGAGTTCTACCCCCTTGAAAAAATCGGAGAAAACTTCTCACTCATGTCAGAACCTCGCCCACCCGGAGTTCCGACCCTATAAAAAATCGGAGAAAACTTCTCACTCATGTCAGAACCTCGCCCACCCGGAGTTCCGACCCTATAAAAAATCGGAGAAAACTTCTCACTCATGTCAGAACCTCGCCCACCCGGAGTTCCGACCCTATAAAAAATCGGAGAAAACTTCGCTCTCATGTCAGAACCTCGCCCACCCGGAGTTCCGACCCTATAAAAAATCGGGGAAAACTCCGCACTCATGTCAGAACCTCGCCCACCCGGAGTTCCGACCCTATAAAAAATCGGAGAAAACTTCGCACTCATGTCAGAACCTCGCCCACCCGGAGTTCCGACCCTATAAAAAATCGGAGAAAACTTCTCACTCATGTCAGAACCTCGCCCACCCGGAGTTCCGACCCTATAAAAAATCGGAGAAAACTCCGCACTCATGTCAGAATCTCGCCCACCCGGAGTTCGGACCCCTTGAAAAATCGGGGAGAACTTCGCTCTCATGTCAGAACCTCGCCCACCCGGAGTTCTACCCCCTTGAAAAATCGGAGAAAACTTCTCACTCATGTCAGAACCTCGCCCACCCGGAGTTCGGACCCCTTAAAAAATCGGGGAGAACTTCGCTCTCATGTCAGAACCTCGCCCACCCGGAGTTCCGACCCTATAAAAAATCGGGGAAAACTCCGCACTTATGTCAGAATCTCGCCCACCCGGGGTTCCAACCCCTTGAAAAAATCGGGGAAAACTTCGCACTCAGTTCAGAATCTCGCCCACCCGGGGTTCCAACCCCTTGAAAAAATCGGAGAAAACTTCTCTCCCATGTCAGAACCTCGCCCACCCGGAGTTCGGACCCCTTGAAAAATCGGGGAGAACTTCGCTCTCATGTCAGAACCTCGCCCACCCGGAGTTCCGACCCTATAAAAAATCGGGGAAAACTCCGCACTCATGTCAGAATCTCGCCCACCCGGGGTTCTAACCAGGTGTGTGCGGCAATCGCCGTTTGCCGATTGCCGGCCATTTTTGGGGTCTGCCGCTGCCGTTTGCCGAAATTGTCGTCTAAAACGGCAAAAATACGTGAAACAACAGGATTTGCCCTCACCGCGGTTTCTGTGTTGGTAAGCGATTCGAAGCTGCTACAAATATTTAATTCAAATAGTTCCAGCTCATGTAATGTATAATTGTACCCATTTAAACGGTAATTGATGAAAACATCTTCACTGGGTAATCAGAGGAGTTCCTCCGAATTCTAGGTTGTTCGGGAGCCTCCCAATGTCTTTTTTTAATAATCAAATTCTTAACCCCTTAAAAATGCCACAAGCCCTTTTTCAGAAGCATACCGATTACTGCAAGTTCTAAGATTACGAAACCAAGTGATATCAAAGTTGTAGCGTGAATGCAGCCTTTTTTAGACATGTGAACCAGTTGAGAACCCATGTAAATCGGTCCGCTCATCCTGGAATAGTGGGCTGGTGGTATTAATTGGGACAGGATGTTGACCAAATCTGCAAATACTTTGTCTGGCTTTTTTAGAATTGAACAATATTTAAAGCTTTACACAAGGTGTTGAGTTGATCGCAAAACGCTTGTCTGCGGGCGAGATTGAACCAGCATATTTCCTTTCCGGGGGAGCGCCTTATCGCACTGCACCACCGAAGCCCAGCACCGCTCTCACTCAACTGCTCGGTAAATCAAGAACGCTCCGACTAGAAATGCGGTCAGTAAAGGCAGTGTTTAATAATATTTTCGGTTTCGAGATCATTAGCTGAAATGAAGGTTTACTCTGCGACAGAGCTGAGTTTGTTAAGAAATGGTATAAAGATGAAAAAATGAAAAATCTTTAAAGGCAACGATTAAAACCGCATTCAACTTTTCACCAGAAATCGAAGGGTTCGAGGCCCATTGCAACAACAGTTGCAATGGAACCAATAGCATTATACGGCCCCGGAACTTGAATGTGTTGTGCTCGCCCCACCCACTTCCTCGGTCGTCACAGAGGAAGTGGGTGAGTCGGGCACACCACATTCAAGTTCTGGAACTGAAAAACGATTTTCTGCTCGCTTTTAGCTGACATTGTTGTTGTAATGGGCCTCGAGCCGGCTTGTAGGCCGAATACACATAAAGGAACGCGCCCAAGAACAGTCCGGCTGCCCAAACGCACTGCACGCGGCGCTTCAGCGACGACGTGAGCGTAGCGGCCTTCTGTCGCATTTGCCAGTCGAACTGTTTTGAGGTGCCTCTCATTCTGTGAATTCGATCAGCATGCCTCTCGGAGCTCTTGATTTCCGGTGGAAATTCAAAGGCAGTTTTTATCGTGAGCACTGAATTCAACTAGACTAATTTTACTCCATTCCTGTTTGATCGTAGTTTGAAGTGAGCGAAATTGAGAACCTTGAGCCTACTACTTGCTACTAACAATAGAGATTGTGAGTGACTCCGGTCATAACCTAAACCGCGCGCTGCTGACAGCGGTGTGGATTGTCATTGGGGGGGGAGGTCATCAAAGGGCCAATCATCGCGTATTCTCACCTGAATGTCGTACCGGTATCGGCCACCGTCTTTGGGTCCGCGTACACTCCCATCGCACCAAGCTTGCTTACGGTTTACTAATCGCCGCATGCCTCTTTCAAAAAAACCCTTTGCGGGTCTATCACACTTTGCACTGCTCAAAAAGACGCCCATCTTCTAGATCTCTAGCATTGATTTGCACGGAAACTTCAATTAGTGGGGAGAAATTAACAGATCTATCTCCGGCGATGGAAATGCTTACAGCCTTCTTGATCTTGATAGTGACTCCTCATAACCTGAGGCTTTCAGTTAGTTTTTGATATCTGAGATTTTTCTTCATCTAAAGGCTATTGAAACGCCAGGCACATAGCAACTGGCAGATATAGCATGGAATACGACGTGACTAAGCAAATGTTGGTGTACTATAGCACAGAACAAATTTTGTCGTTTGCCGGTCGTTTTTGGGGTTTGCCGTTTGCCAAAATTTTAAATTCCTTTGCCGCACACCCCTGGTTGCAACCCCTTGAAAAAATCGGAGAAAACTCCGCACTCATGTCAGAATCTCGCCCACTCGGGGGTCCAACCCCTTGAAAAAATCGGAGAAAACTTCGCTCTCATGTCAGAACCTCGCCCACCCGGAGTTCCGACCCTATAAAAAATCGGGGAAAACTCCGCACTTATGTCAGAATCTCGCCCACTGGGGGTCCAACCCCTTGAACAAATCGTAGAAAACTCCGCACTCATGTCAGAACCTCGCCCGCCCGGAGTTCCGACCCCCTGAAAAATCGGAGAGAACTTCGCCCTCATGTCCGAACCTCGCCCACCGGGAGTTCGACCCCCTTGAAAAAATCGGAGAAAACTCCACACTCATGTCAGAACCTCGCCCACCCGGAGTTCGACCCCCTTGAAAAAAAACCGGAGAAAACTCCGCACTCATGTCAGAATCTCGCCCACTCGGGGGTCCAACCCGTTGAAAAAATCGGAGAAAACTCCGCACTCATGTGAAAATCTCGCCCACCCGTAGCTCGACCCCCTTGAAAATTCGGAGATTGTGTCTTCCCTAGAAAGCACTTCAACCCCTCGAAAACTCGGGGGCTGTTTGCTTAAATATAGGAAACCGTCATTCTTTTTGTTTGAAACAA
Organism: Aplectana chamaeleonis; assembly: GCA_029168955.1. NCBI lineage: Eukaryota > Metazoa > Nematoda > Chromadorea > Rhabditida > Cosmocercidae > Aplectana > Aplectana chamaeleonis. The sequence goes on from JAPDOI010000925.1 coordinate 81,261, forward strand.
AACATTGAGTTCCACGCACAGTCGCTGACCTCGCGTGCGTGATCTCCGCCGATCGTCAATCAACGAGCGAGTGAGCCATCGATCTCGCTCTAGGGGCGACTCGGCCGCGAGTGGTCACTGCTGCCAGCCGGCTGGCGCCGACGCCACCCCGTACTCCGTCCTCCCCTTGTACCCAATTGAGATGTTCTAATCAAATGAGTATTGAACCAGCCCGTATGTCGCGCCGGGGCCGAGATTAGTGAGTCCTCGCAAAAGTTTAAACGCAAAGTTCAGGAGCTTTGAGCATGTCACTGTAGGATCCGAAATTTTCGACACGAAGTTGCGAAGATCTAGCTATGCCTATTTAAGCTTATTACTTCCGAAAAAAGAGAATGTCTAAAACTAGAAATTGCGCTCTCTCCACAACCAGCGTTGGGCATATGGCTGACTGTGTGTGCATCATTCAGCTGTATGAGTGTCCCTCCATAGTATACTTTGACATCGAATTATTTTGAATCATTCTATAAATGAATTTTTTCTCTCAAATGACAGAATGGTTCGAACCGTCTTCGGTTTTCAGACAACAAGCAAGTGGCAAGCTTCTCATAAGTCACGTCAGGGTAGAATTCCTTGCCTTCACTAAATCAAAATTATCACTTATTCAGAAAAATAGTCGGCTATCACTCGAAGACGACTTTTTTCAAATAATTGACAATTATGATGTTGTGAAGACAAAGAATTCTGCCTAACGTGACTTATGAGAAGCTTACCCCTTACATGTTGTTTGAAGACCGAAGGCGGCTAGAACCGTTCTATCGTGAAAGGGGAAAATCCATTTACAGGCTATAGAACGGCGAAATTGACGTGGTTCCTACGCGTGCTGGTGTGGAGCGGAGGTTAGGGACAGTGAGAAAGCATAGGGCAGACGGAGGCCCAGGCGTCGCGCGCGCCGCTCGCGCCTCGAGTGATGTGAATTTCGACGTTTTATAGAGGGTATACGATGATTCGAAATCATTCGATGTCAAAGTATACTACATAGTCATTCTCAGACATTGGCGGTGATATTTCCCGAGCAGAATAGACCTGCTGACCTCGTCGTTATCAATGGGTCGAGGGGAGAATGCAGACCGTTGCCCCCTTGAAGCAACCATAACGAAAATGTTACAAACGGTAGATTGGGGCGGGGGACAGGGAAAGTTCGCTTCAAGATTAATCCCTTGGCCTCTCCCCAAGCATGATGAACGCGAAAGCGAAGTCGCAGAGGGCGCAAATGGGCCATTGTCGAGATGGTCTAGTCTTCGCGATTTTTGGGAGCAGTACTGCCACTCAATGATTGTGTATGGAATCTTTGCCTCGACTTCTGGGAAGATAACAAGCTCGAGGAAAATCCTGTTGTCGTTCTAGGGAATTTCCCGCCAATGTCTGAGTTGAGAATGCTTGGAGAATGACTTTCATAATAGAGAAACGAACCACCGAGGACAAACTCGAGATCCTTTCCGAACTTATCTTCCAGAACTTCACACGGTCCGCATCTCCACTGAGTATGCTCCGGTCGGTTAGGTCCCACGTTTATGCTCTTGATAGCTGGAACTTGGCCACATAATACTTCAGATCCTCACCACGGTTTTCCACAAAAAAAAACAAAAACAATAACACATAGGACAAATTTACTGACCGGCGAAATCACAAAGACAGGACATGACGTCGTCATAATCGCACGAGACGAAATGACGAAATTTCCTGACGTCGACATCAATTGGACTGCGCGCGTGACCAGCAAGAAAACTAGATTACAACAACATATACGAACTTGACGGAGTAAACACATAAACCAACAGAGCTTTGTTGGAGCCCAAATTGACCACAATATACAGCCTAGGCTGTTAAAAGTAAGCCGAGTGGATAGCCGCGCGGCGCGGTCGAAGAGGATAGTAAGTGAGTTTTCCTAGTCCTTTTTTTCATTTTTCAGAATTCTTCGGCCAGTATACAATGCAGTCGGTTCTAAAATATCGTCCATCACTGGATGAGGGATCGCCGCGACGCTGCTTGGCGGGAAAAATTGCGCGCGAGAAAACGAAGGGTGAGTGGCTATTGATCTCGCAATTTTTCCCGCCAAGCAGCGTTGCGGCGATTCCTCATCCAGTGACTGACGATATAAGAAGGAAAGCTAAGAAGTCGTCGGCGAAACTAGGAAAAACCACTGTGATCTACTTCGATCACGCGATGCGGTCGCCCACCCGGCTTACTTTTTCCAACTCAGCACGATATATTCTCCTGGTGGAACGACAATGCCGCTTTCCAGAGTTCAACACGGCCTTGTGCTGCAAATACGTAATACTTGTGTCTCACTAACGTTGCTGTTTTAGGACCGAGTCATCCTGTTACAGGAAAGAGTGCCACAGACGCGCGAAACTTTTGCCACTCTCACGCCCTTCCGTATGGGAGCGCGTGCCCGAAACGGATAAAACGTTTGGCAGTAAATATCTCCGATGGGAGTGGGACGCAACAAGGATACGGTCGCCATGGACCACAGCTAGGAGAGCCCCGCCGCAGTCAGCAGCAAGTACATCCTCACCCCTGTTGAAAACGAGGGAGCTTTCCTCGCTTTGGAACATACTGACTGCCCCTGAGAAGAAGAATTGTTTTCCGGTGGACACCATCTACAACGGCTACAGCCGAACATCGGCTTCATCCCAAGGTCGTCTGGGATGGCCACGAGCTGCCATGTCCAAGCATCCTCGCCTAGTGGGAGTTTTCCTGGATCCCTCTCCACGTTTTCACGAGAATACGCGCGCAACAACATTCTGTGTGACCTGTGGCAGCACGAAGGAAGTCCTTCATACGACGTTTAGAGCCATCGTGCAGCCGGTCTTAGAATATGGTGCCCCTACTTGGACAAGGCATTTCTCTGAAACCTCTTGGTGCAGATTGCAGGGGGCACAGCATTCTGCCCTCAGACTTGTAACAGGATGTCACAAATGGACACCTATTTAGCATCATCTTCAGGAAACCGGCCTACTCCCGGTGAAGCAGCACTGATTACTCCAGTCTCAGCAATTTCTCATAAGTATCTTCAAGAGCCCGACCCATCAAAACCACTATCTTCTGTCTTCCGGCCCCCATCCAAAAAACATACGCACGCCGCTCTATTCTACCCTGTTTGCTGTCGATCAACAATGTTGGGCTACATCTGAGCTCTCGCGCAGACTCCAGATGGCTGAGCATACGCGCTTCGTGGCAGAATACTTGTCTGCTGCTCAGCCCAGTCCCATATATGGTGGTGTGCTCCCACGTGTCGACGATAGCGAAGCTGATCTACCGAGGCGCATCCGAACCATCTTCGCGGGTCTGCGATGCGGTCACTCTACATATCTGAAGGCCTACGCCCATCGGATTGACCAGTCGGTCTCAGATAGATGCCCCGATAGTCAACGATTCGCTGGACATGATGTACTGCATCTATTTTCGTGTCCGGCCAGACCTACAACCCTGTCTGCTCAAGATTTATGGCACAAGCAATGTGAGGTTGCTGGTTTCTTACGCCTCTGATGCGATGCTCTATCATGGCTAACAAGAAGAAGAAGAAAGGCTGATCGCGTTCTCTGATGCTAAGAGATGAGGCAACGTATATATAATCTGACACAGCCCTAGTGGGTTACGCGATCGAGCCTCGCCGGCTGCGTGAGGTCGCGCCTCGTGCTCACCTGTGCTCGTTACATCTAGCACACGTGAGCACGTATGAGCACGTGACCGATGTCGTTGCCCGCTACATATGTGTCAGGTAAGCGACTGATTAGTTGTAGATCAAAAGATTGAAGTGTCCAATGAGGAGAAAGTGGCTTTACTATAGTCAAGAAGTATGTATATGATGTGTTCGAGGTGAAACGTATTGTGATCTAATTGGACACCAATACTGCGTGAGTACAATTAGAGCGTGTACATAAAACATACGTGAGGAATTTCTCGACTGGAGGTCTCCCCTTGAAGCAAAACTTCGTTTCGACTGAGTCATCAGCGTCTTTGAACCCAAGCACCACCTTAAACAATCTTAACTACAGGCTAAGAACTTGATCAAGAAAAACGGCCTATTCAACAACCCTAAGCACACTGTCAAGTGGTGTCGTGTTGCGGCACAACGGTCTGTCGTGGAGGGGGATCGCAAGACTTGAGGCCAGGAATGACAATTTGAGCGATAATAATTGAAAACTTTAACGAACCGCTGTTCCCAAGCTGATGTAAAGTTTGAAAGACCCATGGTATTTTATTCTCCGAGAGTTCGGTCGCCAGGAGAGGAGTAGCAGCTCCGCTAAGTCCGGACACATTGGCCCGCTAAACACTGGCTGCGTATCAGCTCAGACATGGTTCTGAGCAAATTTGAAATTGGAATCAGACACCGTCGTCGTAAAAATCGTGGCTCTTCCTACATGAATTTCAACACAAGATGTGGTGAACAAGGCTCGTAAAGTGCCCAGCGGTGTCAAAGACATGGATACTATGTGTCAAGAGGGGGAGGCTCCTACAGCCGGATCGGGCGTCTTATCCTGTGAGACGGATTTGTTCAGAAATTTGCGGGAGAAAGTGATAAATGGTGACGTATGCAGCCCAAACCATCAAGCTTTCAGAGTAATTTGTTCAAAAAAATCCGATCTTTGAAGAAGGAAAGACATACAGCGGCGTAGAAACTCACGCTAACATATTCACGGTGATCCGAACTGTCGAGAGTAATGTTGGTGATTTGGGATAGATAAGAATCGACCGCACGGTTGAAAGAACTGCACACAGCCTGTAAATTTCATAACATAATAATATCGGAGCACTCACAACCAATATGGTCGTAGACAACCGGTAGGGACCGTTTAGACTTCGGCGGCAAAAAAAAGCGAGGCAACGGGCCGCGTCGAATCCGAGGCGACTCTTTGCAGTGAAATGGCGTAATTAGTATATAATATATAATTAGAGGCAGCTTTCCAGGATATATTTCTAAACAAGCAAATTTCGGGTTCTTAAATACGATTAACCAACAAAGTGTAGAAGGCTCGCAGAATAGTCTCGATGCTTGGACTTCAAAGAACCTGGTTAGATTCGGAAACGGGCTGAGGGTTTTTTAAGCTGCACGATTTCTCAGGTGATCACCATCAGAATTATTGTGGACAACTTGCGAAAAGGGTTGAATTTTACCATTTCAGGGATAAGACGCTTTTGTTTAGCACCGAGGCGACGCCGCGCCCGCTCCGTGACGTTACGCTTACAGTCTCTAGTCGCAATTACGCACATCCCTGATGGGATCCCCATGAGATCGGAACTTTGATTCACAATGGTCTAGTGTCAAGAATGGTGGAGTTTCTGGCGAATGACGATTTGATAACGGCGATGCTTTTTTAACCCGAGGTTAGAGAACATGTTTTTCGATGCTTGAACAAACTTTGGAGATAGGTTTGCAAAATTTCTGTCCAGGCATAACATTCGTTCGACCTTTGAGATTTGATCTATTACAATAAAACACATGGATTGTCACTGATTTAGTCTTGAACTTCCTCGCAATACGCGCGCTCTTCTGTCCGTGTTTTCTCTCCGAGGGCAGCATGCACGTACGCGGGCAGTCGAGACTCCGCAGAGACACCATTGATTGATGATCTCCAACCCTCGCACTGCGATCATCAAACGTGCCGACGCCCCAACTCAGCCCCAACCACTTCGTAACACTCGCGTACATGCACGCCGCCCTGCTTTGGGGGAGGAAGGGAAAGGGGTGAGGGAGGCTCATGAACATTTCAAGAAAACTTCTTGAGGAAGACTCACCCTGACACTAATCCAACTTCTCTCTGGATTTTGATAGTACCATTGCTTAGCCAAATGTCGCACGATTTTGGTCGCAACATTATCGCTTACACAGAGGGGAGTAGAAGCGTCGTTCGCCATCTGAACAATCAACTCTCCACATTGAATGGGAAAGAACTGCGGAATGATATTGTAACTACCCTCCTTTTTCAGAGCAAAATTCACTTGGTTCCACCGCGTGCGTGTGCGGAGAGACAGCGAGAAAGCGCAATAGAGAAGAAGCAGTATACGCGCTCGATGGATCCAGGTAACTTTTGCTTCGAAATAGAGGGCGCACATGCGTTAACACTTACCGTGCGTCCCACAGCTAATCTGCGCAACCAACCGCGCGCTCCGCGGCCAATCAATTCAATGGCTTTTGTAACTGAGATTTTCGATAGGAATGGTCATCCATATAAAAAATTCAAGGCGCCTTATGCCTGCCCTCCAGCAATATGAGTACACTTTTAAGAGGGTCTTCCATCTAAAGTGGAAAGAAGTTTTTTTTTTGGAGAAACGACAAAAAATTCCAGGTCATGGTGTGGGTGCGCAGCGTGGACACGCGGTCCCACGTGCAAAACAGCGGTGGGTGCGCAACAGGGACACTCGGTCTCTTAAGTGTTAACAAAAACATGCCCCAGACGAATCTTCTGAGAAAAAAATTTGATCACTGCAGCACGGAAAGTGGATAAGTGCACGATTTTTTATAAGCATCATCGAAGTAAATAAAAGCACTTTACTCAGATTAAGTGAACTTCCTCAACTGCTCAACGCCAAAAAGGCTGCCATTACGTGTCAATCATCTATACGAATGTCATGGCCTGTTGATTAACACTAATTTCGTATAAAGTCAAACATTTCTACTTCTTTAACTCTGATAATATACGGGCAAAGAAGTAACATCGGTATGGATCCGGAAGAGGCTTTGCGTTCCCCATTGGAGGTTGGCGCAAACTCCGTGCACCTATGTTATAGCATATGGCACCGAGTTTGCGCCAACCTTCAACAGTGAACGCGAAGTCTCTACCGGATCCATGCCGACGTTACATATGCGGTGCTATCGCAGCGAGCGTGGGGAGACACGCCCATTTTTTTGCGCCGCAATGACCCCGATTCTGAAAGCGGATGAAAACCTCGGGCTGATGTTAGGATTGCAACCCGCGGCGCGGAAAAACGGGCGTGGCCAAGGGCGATCTAGAAATGAAGGCAGAAGCCAGCCCAATCCAAACTATCAGTTTGGGAAAATCGAAATAAAACCATGCGAAAATCCCAGAGAACATTGATTGGAAGGTGGTGCTATTTGATCAATGATTTGCCTTTTTAACAATGATATATAAACTGCGGCGGTAGTCCAGCAAGTGATTCTTTCTCACAGGAAAAGGTGGCTACAAAGAACGAAAATTCTAGAAAAAATACGTGAGGAAAATTGAGCTGAAATCTAAAAACTAGGATACCAAATAATGATCGAACGCAGAATCAAATTTCACTGCAAATCTGGTCTCGACGCCTTACATAAAAAAAAGCAGTTTCTAGGCCAGAACCATTTTAGGCAAAAAAAAAACTAGAAACAGTTATCAAAAGAAGGCTATGAGAGGTCAACCGCCCTTACCTTAATCTTCTTGGCTGGAGTGGGAGCAGCAGGAGCTGAAGCTGGAGCAGAATCTGCGTCGGACATCTTCGGATGAAATTCGCTAGACTCAAGTAGAGGAATGTTGATCAAAGTCACGGCGCGGGAGCAGTTCGGCTGCAGCCGTCTGCCATGGCAGACGTGACACGCGCGGCGGAAAACCGCTGCGCGCACGTTGTCGTTGGAGCTCGTTAACCGAGCGCCAACTATTCTTCTCAGAGGCCTTCACGGTTGACGCGCCTCAACGACGACGTGGATGCAACGGTTTTCCGCCGCGCGCGTCACGTGTGTTAGCCAAAGTGCTTCCGCGCTCTGACTTCTATCGACATCTCTCAAGTGGGGGTGAAGACGGCTGACTTAGGCCGCGCCTATATAGCGAGACGGGTCTCCCCATTTAGCCTCGCCGAAAGGCAGCCGGCGAGGCGCGATATGCGCGTCACCTACTGGAAATTTTCGCGAGTTTCGTGCGTGTGGGGGAAATTTTCTGGACAAACATCATTTAAAGATCTGGTTATCTGATAATATAGTTGAGAATGCCTTATTCTAGGGCATTTGATTGGTCTGAAACTGAGTCTGGCCTCAACTCAGCATAATAAATGGGTTTTCTGAATTTTATTTACTTTGCAGACGCAGGATAACCCGCGTAACTCAAACAAAACATACAATCGCTCTCCGAGCCAAATTCCGGTCCGCAATTGCGGACTACGGCTGTTGCATCACTCAAATATTGATCGAGGGCGACCCGAGGTAATTTTGGGCGTTTAGGCTGACCCGAGGATAATAATCCAATGCATGGACTCGAAGGAGGGGGGGGGGGGGTGGGCTCGCTCGCGGGAATTTCACGTTGAACGCATTTTCGTGCAATGTGGATGCGATATCAGAATCACTAACATGTTTAGACAAAGGTATTAACAATGTTGCTGGTATAAAAGGCTTCTCATCTCACAGTGTGCCTAAGCCGGCTCTTCGGAGCCGGACCTGGACTTCACCTGGGGTGCGTTCCAAGAATATTCCCATGGCAAAACGCGTCCATGGAAGCGTAGTCACGGCCACGTGGGAGCAATTTTCAGTTATAATTCGCGTCCATGGAGAGCAAATTTGTCCATAGGAAGGTTGTTTTTCCTCCCACGGCGTCTTGGGAACGTTCTTGGAACGCACCCCTGGATTCACAGAGGGAACCCCAGGACATGGATGACCCCTGTTCTGGGATGTAGCAGGGGTCTCCTCTGCGAATCCCAAAACGGCTTGGAGAAAAAAAAAATGAAATCCCTCGGCTCACTTCAAAATTACCTCGGCTGGCCCTACAATGGCAAATTTGGTGCCGCCCGATTATGTATCCTTGGCTGGCGCTGTATTCGCCGCTCGGGTCGCCCTCTACGAATATCCGAGCATGCGGCACGTGATAATCGTGCTGGGAGAAGGGTGAATCGTGCAGGGACCAAGTGGTCCCGTCGGGTGGTGGCCATCATGTATCAACACCCACGCGCTAGCCCCGTATTGCATCCAATCAGGAACCTCGCTCCTCCCCAGTTTCTCCCGCCTCCTCAGGGGCGTTGATACACGATGGCCACCACTCGGTCCCGTCACGATTAACACCTCTCGGGCATTCGGGGGGCACCAGCCTAGTGTCCATCGGGGACTCATACGAGCGTCCCAAACTCGGCAGAAGCCCCCGAGCGCCCTCGGACCAACCCCCCGCTTCTCTTGGCGGCTGATCCGCGGACCTTTTTCGAGTGAAGCGCGGGAATTCAAAACCGTAAACAACGCTTCTAGCGGTTTTCATCGTATTCCACTACATTTTTACCGTCATTACGTCAATACTAATACTTATCAGTGCTACTACACTTCTTTGGCTATGACTGCTCCGAAATACTTGAATTTTAAGCTTTTTTTACCACTTTATACTACAAAGATTCATTGAAAATATTTTACTAATTAGGATATTTTGACATGATATGCCCGATAAGCCTTTCTTCAGCCTGCTCAAAATGAGAGAGCTGGGTGGTCGTCTTGTGGCGCCAAACAGTGATAAGATTGGGCGGATAAGAGGGAAGGGCTATTGGTTACCGAAGTGGCGCCGACCAATAGCCGTGCCTAGCCCTTCCCTCCGATCCGCCCACCCTCCTCATTGCTTGGCGCCACAAGACGACCACCCATGGAGCTAGCTCAGACTTTGGGATTGGCGGACCGCCGGCATTTGCTTGGCGAGCAAAAACCATTCCCGGTGTCGGACAGCCATTAGCCGGCGGTCCGCCAAAACCCTGCCGGCGGTACGCCAAAACCCTGCCAGCTGTCCGCCAGGACGTTGGCCGACAGCTGGCAGTCTCTTGGCTAATACCTGGCAGCCCGCTGTTGAGCAATCATTTGCCAGCGGTCCGCCAGTCTCTTGGCAGACCGATGAGTCGAGGTGGGTCCCTCACCGCAGATCGTTGCGTAGGAAATCGCCTACACGACGGTCCGAGGTGGGGACCCACCCCACCTCCCCCTTAGCCGTGGGGACTTGCCCCTCAGCTGCCAAAAATATGCTAGCCTCTGTCGAGTGACTTCAGGTCACCTTCCAGGGCCAGCATCAAAGTGCCGAGTGAACACTCATTCGACTGAATCGCCTTATATACCGGCTCGACTTATCAGTGAAATCAGAGATCAAGCTACAACATGTCAAAACGTGAGCAGTCGTCAACTCTCTCGAGTGCCAGCCATGTGACGACTCAGTGCCAAGCGAAGGCCACTGCCCGGTTATGCGCCAGCTAAGTGCCGATTGGTGGATAACTGCGTTTTTATGCCCTCGCTAATTTCGAGATTTGATTGCCCTTGCCAGCTGAATGCAAGTTATCACGCAGCTTTCAGGCAGCTGGCACATTTTCGCCAGCAGTCCGCCGCTAGCTCTAATTGAGATGCCAAGGATGAGCCAGCTGTCGGCGTCGTAATTACCAATTGCCAGCTGAATGCCTGTTATCACCCACCTGTTAGGCAACTGGCACATATTTGCCAGTCGTCCGCCGCTGGCATTAAATTTCATGACGAGTGTATGCCAACTGTTGGCCTCGTGATTTCCATTGGCCAGCTAAATGCCAGCTGTCCCCCAGCTGTTGAGCAACTGGCGAGATTTTGCCAGCGGTCAGCTGCTCCCATGTCTGAGAGGCTATATTATTCGAATTGCGAGAGAAAGCATTCGGATGAAGGACATAATAGTTGAAGACAAAGATTCATTGAATTGGCAGTAAATTAGAGCAATTCCACTAAATAACTTCGGCTCAGTGTTGCAAGATATCTTTTTTTAAATTTTCAAGAAACTGATTGCATAAAGCCTAGCTCGCTCGGGTGAGTCGAGGCGAAGCAAGCAGTGGAGCGGTCGGTCATGGTAAAATATAACACTGATAAGGATATTTTGACTTGAAATGCCCGATAAGCCTTTCTTCGGCCGGCTCAAAATGAGGGAGCTCGGCTATACTATTCGGATTGAGGGAGAAAACACACGGCATGCTACCCCAAGGAACAGTACTGGTAATTTGAGTGCGAGTGTGGAGTTTCGGGGGCCTGTTCCGCTCCTTAACAAATCACACGTATTGATCAACCGTGTTCAAACCGGTTCTGACAGGGACTCCAAATCATACGTATTGATCAACCGTGTTCAAACAGGTTTTGGCAGGGATTAATGACTTATCTCTCTGACAGGCGTATGTTTATCGTTAGGAGCCGATCGGCCCCCTGAAGCTCTTTACCGCTTTTCCTGGTAATTGAGCTTGGATGAGAGTATGAGTTGCCAAATTTAACATGGAAGTCACGGGATATCAGAAAGGATTTCAACCAGTTTCAAATACCTTCGCGAATTCCTTAGCATCCGAGTTTGCGTTGCAATTTTAGATGACAGTCAGTTTCTAAGGTTTTAGCATAGTCGATATAAACACTCCCAGTTTGGCAATTCCTGTTGAATGCTGAACACTAGAGTGAGGATCGAATATTCGAGTTCGAATAATTATTCGAATTTTTCGAACGAATTTTTATTCGAACATTCAAATATTCGAAAAGTGTGAATATTCGAAAATTATTCGAATTCGACTATTCGCAAAAGGTGAAAATTCGAACATTATTCAAATTCGACTATTTGCAAAAGGTGAAAATTCGAACATTATTCGAATTCGACTATTCGCAAAAGGTGAATATTCGAATATTATTCGAGTTCGACTATTCGGAAAAGGTGAATGTTCGAATATTATTCGAATTCGACTATTCGGAAAAAGTGAATATTCGAATATTATTCGAATTCGACTATTCGGAAAAGGTGAAAATTCAAACATTATTCAAATTCGATTATTCGCAGAGGTGAATATTCGAACGTTATTCGAATTTGAATACCCGAGCTGATTTAACAAAAAATACGAAAATCAGCTGTGATGTATGAAGGAATCGACATACCTTCAAGACTGAATTTATTTTCTTCACCACTCCATTGTTCCATTTTTCCGAACGCAAGAGCTAAAATTTTTCCCCACACCGTCTGATGAGGCTACTAGGGCGGTTCTAACCGAGGGAGCCACATGGCAATCAAACTTGGCCACGCCCATTTTTTCATGCCGCCGCGCAATGATAACAGCAACCATAGCTTCATTACGTGGAGCCGTGTACTCCACCAACCTTCACCCCTGGGCAGGTGAAGTGGGGAACCTTCATCATTGGGAGAACCGAAGACAACCAGTGAAACGCCCCAAAAAAGTTCGTTCATAACTTTTTTTCTGCTCAAAGATAGACCTTTTGTGAAAGTTGTTCTCGGTATTCACATACAATTCTGCATTGAAAAACGCTTTCAGTTTCACAAAACACGTTCTCTCTCTTCCAGCCGAATTCAGTTTATAAAGTGCACTTTTTAGCCTGAAATTATTTGTTTTTCGTTCATAACTTTTTTTGTGCTTGGAGAGATCTTCGGCAAAGCTTGTTTTCAAAATCTCGATGGAATTCTGCGTCAACTTGTGCCTCCAGTTTGGAAAAGTATTTTCTCGATCCTTTAGCCTAATCCCTTTTACGAAGCACCGGTTTTTCGCCTATAACTCTTTAACCTTTGGAGATAGGGTTTTGGTGAACGTCGTTTTCGAAATCTACGTAAAATTCTGCGTCGAATGACATATCGGGTTCCTAACTTTGCCTGCTTCATAAGCCAGCCAGGTGGGTGGAGCTGAGCCCCGTTGTTTGCTTCGGCAGAGCTCTGCGTCTCTGATTTAAATCAAAGAGGCGAGAGCACCCTATGGAGATAACTATGAAAATCGGCTTCACCGACCTGGCTGACTTACGGGGCAAGCAAAGTTAGGAACCCAATATATCATTAAACGGCGGATTTTACAGAGATTTCAGAAACAACCTTCACCAAAACCCTATCTTCAACGGTTTAGGAGTTATAGACGAAAAACCGGTGTTTCGTAAAATGGATTAGGCTGTAGGATCGAGAAAATACTTTTCCAAACTGGAAGCACAAGTTGACGCAGAACTCCATCGAGATTTTGAAAACAAGCTTCACCAAAGGTCTCTCCAAGCACAAAAAAGTTATGAACGAAAAACTGATTGCTTTTAATGAAAGAAACGTTAATTCATAAATTGAACTTGGCTGAGAGATTGGGAACGTATTTTCTCAAATTGAAAACATTATTTGACGCAAAATTTCATGGAGATTTCGGAAACAGCTCTGTTCAAAAATTCATCTAAAAGGACAAAAATGGTATGAGCGAAGAACAGGTAGTTTCTCAAAAATCGCTTGAAGAAACTTTCTTCAAGCGACAAATTTTGACTCCAAGACAGCTTGAAGGAAATTTATCATGACCTACGCAGGTCATTTCATTAAGAGTGGTGAATTTCTAAAGAAGGTCATCTAACGGAAAAAAATGTTTCAAAATTAATGATTAAAAATAAAAATACATTGAATGCAAGAAAAAGAGGATCAAGAAAACGTCAAATTTTGAAGTTGCAAGTCTATAGGGAACCTTCACCATTCACCACTCAGATATCCTAAACAACCTTCACCTCTCGGACCGATGTCTCCACCCCAACGAACCTATGACACCAACCCGGGGTTTTCCTTCACTTCCGGAATCGTTGTTGCGCGGAGAAATAGGGGTGGTCAAGTGGCCGCGATAACAACCTTTGGGGGTACTAAGCACAGATTTGACATCCGTTTACGGTGTTACGGAAGGTTGCGGCACAGTGCCGCGGTTTGTCGACGTTTTAGATTTGGCCGTGCTATCTCGCCAGTCGGGGCCACTTGTCCACTGCATATGGCTACACCTATTTCTCCGCGCCGCAACGCTTATGGCAGGGGAGGAAACCCCGGATTGGTGTTATAATTGCGCGGCGGCACGGAAAAATGGGCGAGCCTTAATGGAATGACAATTGGTACTCCCCCGCCCCCTTCTAATGATAGCATCGATTTGGCTAAAACTTCGCCAAGAGGCTTTTCTGAGCTGTGGATTAAGAATCTCTTATCCTTTTCGCAATTTTTTAAGGATTCATGGCTCAGACAAAAACGCGCTCCACGCCCCGCTGAAAGTAGCCAGCGGGATAGTGGCCGTAGAGCGGAAAATCCGAAGTTTTGTCGCCCGCGGTAGGGCGGGGGCGGTAGCGACTGTCGAGGGCGAGTAGCTGCTTCCTGCCCTGGTAATAAGTCCCTCTGAGCTTTTTGTTTTCGAAGATATACTCACGCACCGGTGCTCGACGCGGCCGCACGCCAACAAGCGACCCGTCCAGTGTACCGAGCACCAACTGGGGCCATAAGCGATTGAGCAGGGCCTTCAGCGTCCAGGCGGAGCCAAGTACCGCGAAATTGGGCAATTGAACACAAGGCATTGCCTTCATCCGAGTCCTGGCTCCGAACCGCGTTGTATGCCTCCTTTGGAAACTAGCGTCTTGAGCGTCCAGCATCTTTTTGGGAGCACACTTTGCCCGTGATGGGCACGCTCTCGTGTCAGGAGGGCAAGCACGCCTATATCAGGTCTCCGGGAAAGTGGGAAGATCGGAGTGAGCGTCGAGCTCCTTTTTATCTGAGAAGGTTTATAGGGGTAGGTTCTCTAGGCGAAATTTCAGTCATATCGGAGACTTTAACGATATAATTACCCTACACTTACCGTGATCTTTCGAAGCACCGAAAAAGGACCTCTTATTCATGTTCAGCCCCTCGAATAAGCTCCTTAGGCTAAGTTAGAGCGGAAAAAATGATTTTGTCGCATTTTTTTTGCGTTGTAGCCCGCACAGGTTTAGAGATGAGTCGTGCCTTATTAATTTCAGTTGTAGGTGGAAATAAAGCTCTAGAAGAAGAATTCAACTTGTTATTGCCGCTCACTTCGTAGTTGCGCGATCTTGCTATGGATGCTTAAATTATTCGTCATTCGATTATTCGATTTTCGAATATTCGTTCGTTCGAAATAAAAAATGAACGAATTTATTCGAAATTCGTTCGTTCGAAATAAAAAATTAACGAATTTTTTCGAAATTCGTTCGTTCGAAATAAAAAATGAACGAATTTATTTGAAATTCGTTCGTTCGAAATAAAAAATAAACGAATTTATTCGAAATTCGTTCGAAATAAAAAATGAACGAATTTATTCGAAATTCGTTCGTTCGAAGTAAAAAATGAACCAATTTTTTCGAAATTCGTTCGTTCGAAATAAAAAATTAACGAATTTATTCGAAATTCGTTCGTTCGGTCTCTTTTTGAAAAGTCCTCACTCTACTGAACACCATTCGTGCAGCGAGGATATTGGGATAGAGGTGATCTACTTGGCAGCAAATCATACTGGGTAGGATGGAGGGGATTCATATTGAATATACTGCACATCGAAAGGCTGCAAATTAATCATTAGAGTAACGAAATTCTCAAATAAACTAAATTAGGGCTCCAAAAATGTAGATGTAATGAACAATTGTGGTTTATAGCCGATTTCTGGGCAGACAAAGGTCTGAAAAGGTCCTGAACGGATATTTCGAACTTTTAGACTCTATTTTGAATTTTATGAGCAATTCGAAAATTTATTGATCATTTCGCAGTCTCTTAATGTGCATTATGTTCTTTGAAAACCAAAACGAGGCTCAGGGAACGCACAATTAGTCATTGAAGAGATTGTTTGCAGTGATCGTGAATAAGCTAAAGGAAGAAATAGACATTTTGTACTGCAGAAGATGAGAGCATGATGACATGTTTGAAGGACTGCGCTGCAGCCGTTTTGTGAGGTCCTACAAGGAAAATGTCGACCCCCTCGGCTGAGCCCCTTTCGCCCTCGCCTCGCTCAAAGCGCGACTCCACCCCCGAATTTGCATCCTCGGATCGGCCCCCTCGTCTGAAATTACCTCGGCTGGTACCCCTCAAATGCGCGAGCTGTCGCATGATGCAGTAGCTGTAACGCGGACCGGAGTTTGGCCCACACAACGATAGCATACAGGTTTTTTCCAAGATAAACAATTTGAAAACATAACTGGCGCGGTTTCTGCTACTGGAATAGAGTTCATTCTCAACGAATGGTTACACATTAGATATCGCAAGGCTGAGCATCTTATTGTGGAGCGCGCGAAGCGGCCATCGCGACCAGGATTTGGCTTTGATATCTTTCCGCGCGGATGCCCTACAATGAGATCACCTAATCATACAGTCACCAGAGGTATAAGCTGTATACCATTCGATGCGCTGTAAGAATTTACATACCTGCGCAAATTTTCGTCTTAACTAGTCCCCGCTTTCTAAAGTTAGCTCCTCTCAAAGTACACAAAAACTTTCTCCACCATCGCCTCCGCCCGTCGAATTCCATTTTTTGGAAGGCGTGGTCCAAATCACCTGAAACTTTGTGAGTACAGTTAATCGGCCATGGGAATGACGAAATTAATTTTGAGAACTCACCATAATGGTTTCTGAGCCCACAACGGGCTGTTCAAACTGAGAAATCAGCTTCTCAAAGTTAGTTTAGAAAAATGACGGGGTTTCTGATATCAGGCAAATTAAAATATAATATGGATGAAGTATTACATTCATGAGTTCAGATCAGTTTTAGCTTGCTCAGCAGTGCTTCCCTATGCTGCAAAAAAATGGAGAGCAAGTTGGAATGATGTTGACCAAGGGTGTGCGGCAATTGCCGTTTGCCGATTGTCGGCCATTTTTGGGGTTTGCCGTTGCCGTTTGCCGAAATTTTCGTCTAAAACGGCAAATTTTCGGCAAAAAAATCGTTGAAACAGCAGAATTTACCTTCACCGCAGTCTCTGTGTTGGTCTGCGACTCGGAGCTGCTACAAGTAATGATTTTGACTAGTTTAAGCTCTTGGTTCCGGCTCGTTCAATGTATAATTGTGCCCTTTCAATCGGTAACTATTGGAAACATCTCAACTGAGACATCAGAGGAGTTCGTTCAAGTTCTAAATTGTTTGGGAGCCTCCAGATGTCTTTTTTTAATCATCAAATTTTTAACTCTTTAAGAATGCCAAAATTGCAGAAAAAACCCTTTTTCAGAGGCATACCGAATACTGCAAGTTCTAAGATTACAAAACCAAGTCATATCAAAGCTGTAGCGCAAAAGCAGCCTTATTTAGACATATGGACCAGTGGAGAATTCGTGTATATATGCACGCCCACTTATCGTCGGTTGGTTGGCTGATGGTAATAATTGGGACAGGAAAATTATCAATTCTGCAAACACTTTGACCGGGTTTTTAAAGCTGAACAATATTCACAGCGGTCATTAAAGGCAGTGGTCAATAATATCATCGATTTCGAGATCATTAGCTGAAACGAAAGGTTGACTTAATGACAGAGCTGGGTTTGCTAGGAAATGGTGTAAAGATGAAAAAATGAAAATTGTTTGACGGCAACGATTAGAACCGCATTCAACTTTTCACCAGAAATCCTAGGGTTCGAGGCCCATTGTAACAACAGTGTGGGAAACCGGCTCTAAACGAGCAACCAATAGCAATGTACGGCCTGAAACTTGAACGTGGTTTACTCCCCCACCCCCTTCCTCAGTAGCCACAGGGGAGGTGAGTGCGGAGGGTAAGACACATTCAAGTTTTGGGACCGTATAGAGCGATTTAGTGCTTGTTTCTAGCCGACATTGTCGCTGTAATTGGCCTCGTGCCAGTTTTGAGGCCGAATACGCCCGGAGAGCAGCCCAGCTGGCTAGCGCACTGCACGCGGCGCCCCAGCGACGAAGTGAGCGCAGCGGACTTCCTTCGCGTGCGTCGCATGTACAGGCTATAAAATGGCGAAATTCACTTGATTCCTACGCGTGCTGGTGTGGAACAGAGGTTAGAGACAGTGAGAGAGCGTAGGGCAGACGGAGGCCGAGGCGTCGCGCGCGCCCCTCGCGCCCCGAGTGATGTGAATTTCGACGTTTTATAGAGGGTACCAGTCAAACGCCCCTCATCCTGTGCATTCGATCATCATGCCCCTCCGAGCTATCGATTTGAAAATTCGAGGGCTGATTTTACAGTGATCACTGCATTCAACTAGACTAGTCTCACTCCATTCTAATCAGGTCCAAATTTGAACAAGGCCAGAACTGCTCGGCCTTAGTTAGTAGAGCTGATTTAACGATTGAGTTACCTTTGTGTATGTTCAGAATAGATCAGAGTTCGGGCAAAATTGCATAATTTCTGATCTAAACACAGTCAATGAACCAACATTTTCTACATCTATTTTGAACATATCTTGAGGTATTTCAATCGCTAAATCGGCTGTGCTGACTTCGGCCGGACCGTTCTGGATTTGATCAGATTTTCATTCTTCTTCTTCTTCTTTGCAGCCACGTCGAGGGTACTGTCATAGGTTGAGGAACTGGGCGACCAATAACGGATTCGTCCATAGGTCCATTGTGGTCAGCGTGGTTGGTCTCTCCGGACAATCAAACAAATGTGCCGTATCGTGGCCGTGGTATCCACAGTCTGGGCAAACGTCCGATTTGGTGCTGTCAATCTTGCTAACATATGCCATAAGCATAGTAGAGTGACCACAGCGCAGCGATGCCAGGGTGCATCTGGCCCTCCTTCCGAGTTGAGACTCGGATGTGCAGACCCGGGGCGGCACCACACCCAGGATGGGATTAACCGCCGTCTTTTCCAGATGACACCGTACGAACTGTGTGTGCTCCTCGCGCAACAGACGGAGTCGTTCTTGCTGTGAATCGTGCCATCTTTGCAGATTGACTTTGCTTGGAGCATCGGCGAATGGCTTTCTGATCTTTCTTTCTCTGACGGGGTTTAGCACTCTCCAAGAGGGGTGATTTGGTTGATTGACAATGTTGATGAAAAATTGTTGGGCCTGGAGCTGACAGTGTTCTTTTACTGGTAATAATCGTGTCTCCGCATGCAAGTGCTCGACTGGGGAACTTCTTGCACATCCGGTGGCGATTCGAAGAGCCGCATTCTGTATGCGTTGCATCTTAGTCCAAGAGGATTCCGAAACTAGATGCTGCCAAACTGGTGCGCCGTATTCTAGTGCAGGCTGGAGAATCGCTTTATACGTCGTAATAATGGTTTCTTTGCTACTGCCCCATGATGTACCGCCCAGGGCTCTGAGTACATTAAGCTTCGCTTTGACGACGGCCTGCTTCTGCTCGGTGTTCTTATGAAACTTGAGCGATGGATCGAGCACCAGACCGAGCAGTTTGGGAAAGCGAGCAGCAGGTAATCGATCTCCGTCCCACTCGACATGCGGGTGAGCGCTGTGCTCCGAAGGATCCGTTTTGAGTACGGATATCGACGATTTCGATGCAGAGATCTTTAGCATTTTGCGGTCGAAAAGCTTTTCAGTGTGCCCAGGTTCCCATTGATCTTCGAGGCCGCCACGTGTATGCCCCACTCCGGACACATTATTGTCATATCATCGCCATGGGCACCCACCTTGATATCTTGGGGGGGGGGAGCGGGCATGTCTTCGAGGTACAGACTGAAGAGGGCAGGCGATAAAACGCCGCCCCTGCGGAACTCCAGCTGCAATAGGAATACTATTGGAGACATGGTTCTGGAACATAACTCTGGCTCGTCTGCCCTTGATGAATGCCGATATCCAGCGTTTCTGCCACGGCGGTATTGATGATTCGAGTAAGTTGCTTGACAGAACTCCATGGTTTTACTGTGTCGAATGCCTTGGTGAGATCTAAGGCAACAGCCACAGTTCTCTGTAGCTTCTGGGCATTGAACCCATCGATGGCAAAGCTTGTAATTTCCAGCAGAGCTGTCGTGGGGAATGCGGCTTTCTGAATCCATGCTGAATCACTTGCTTCTCATTGTGCTCCGCCAAGTCCTTTACGATCAGTTTTTCGGCTACCTTCGCGAACGTGGACAGCAAGCTAATAGGTCTGTACCCCTTGACTGAAGCCTCAGGCTTCCCCGGCTTGTGCAGCGGCACAACGTTAGCTGTCTTCCAGTTCTGTGGGATGGTGCACGATCTGAACGAGGTATTGATCAAATCAGTGAGAAGCGGAAGGATTTCATTCGGTATCTTCTTCAAGACAGCAGGACATATCCCGTCTGGACCGACCGCTTTTGAATTCCGCATATCCTTTATAACTTTCTCAACTTGCGTCGTAGTGAACGCTTCGGCCGTGCTCATAAGCGGGAGGCGACGCAGCTCTCGTACAGTCACTCTATTCTGCGGACCACGCTTTGCACTGGTGATGAAAAAACTTCTCCCGAGCGCATAAGCGGCTTTTTTTCCTGATTTGAATACACCGTTTTCTAATTCGATTGTGGAGACGGTAGCAGGCAAGCTCTTACCAGAGAGCTTCCGTAGTACCTTCCAAGTAGCTGCACTGTCCGTCTTGAAGTCCAACTGCCCAGCGAACTTTTCCCACTCTTCTTTCTTGTGCCTGTCTAGATCCTTTTTGATCTCATAGTCAAGTTCAGCAACGACGGGGTCCAGATGGTTGACCGCTCTCCTGGCATCTCTTGTCCTGATCTTATCGAGGATCTCCCTTGTGACATTTGGATAGAACGTCTTAACGCGGCCGACAGGAATAGCCGCTTTCATGGCTCTGCGGATCGCGTCAGATAAATGGCACTCTTTCTGGTGCACGTCGCCATTCCACGGGTAATTTGCCGACAGGCGAAGCGCAACTTCACTGAACAGGCCCCAGTCTGCTCGGCCTAAATTAAGATAAGAACGTTGACGAACACCAGAATAGGGAGCGAGAGAGTTGGAGAGATCGATATGGATAAAGACGGGAACATGGTCACTTGGCAAAGTGGTTGTGGTGGACCATGAGCAAGAGTTAGAGAGGTTGGACGAGACTAGAGAAATGTCTGGGCTGGAAGATCGGCCGTTGGTAGGGAGACGGGTGGGCTGATCATCGTTTAAGATGACCAAGTCACACTCCTCTGCCCATTCTTCGACGTGATTTCCTCTAGCGTCAGAATCGAGAGACGAGCAAAAGGTGTGAGCATTAAAATCGCCCGCGAAGACAACTGAGGATGAGAGGGAGCAGTCGTTCAGCTGCTTGAGAATTGGAGTAGGATTGTAAAAAGAGGGGCATGAGGTAGTAGGTGGAATATATATGTTGAAGAAAGAAAGAGGTGTTTGAAGAGGGAGATGCATTGGAAGGTACTCGAGAGTACCATCCGTGGGGGTGTTGGGTATGAGGTGGGAGGGAAGAGAAGATAAAACAAAGGTTGAAACTCCTCCGCCAAGAGCTGACCTTGGAGCATGGAAGGCAGTATAGCCCGGGATGTTAGGATGAGGACGGGTAGGGGATGGAGAGAGCTTGGTTTCTTGAACCATGATCACGTCTGGATGGTAAGTACGTGCGAAGAGAGAGAGCTCAGAAAGTTTGGCACGATGGCCATTGAGATTGATATGTACAATGGAAAGGGGGCGATACGAGGAAGAGGAATCAGGAGTTGGTAGGTGAAGAGCATATAACACAGCGAAAAGAAGAGTTATGATGCTTCACAGAACTGAGACCCGAACAAGAGAAGTGCACCCACCATTGGCATCCAAAGCATTGGACGCTGGTCCCATTCCAATTGACATTTCTGTCGCATGTGGCACATAGGTACTTCTTCTTCTGAGCGGGTCCAGGATTCCTTTCCACGCCGGCCCTCAGCAGGAGAATCCGAAGGAGAGACGCGGCCGGCCAGCACCTCTCCCATGACAAAAACCCTCTTCGTGGAGGGGGTGACGTCGGTTTGCATAGAGGTGATCTTCTTTCCTCCACACTGCCACGGCGTGAACGTACGACATCTCGGCAGCATTTTCATTCTCTTAGGGACAGCCTCAGGCATTTAGCAGATTCTGAGCATGGGATACTGGAACACTGATCGACGGCAGCATTCCGCGATGGCGATGGAAATGGTCGAGATCATTTTCCGCTGCCGCTCGCTGACGGCGTCGCTCAAGGAGACGCTGCTGTCGCAGCGGTAAAAACACTGTGCGGTACCCGTGCCACACGACACGATGCCGACCTCGTCCGCTGCTTGGCATTCCCCAACGATTCCCTGCGGCAACGAGACCCGCCGCGACTCTGCAGAGCGCTTTATGGTTGGAGCAAAGAGAAAAAGTTGCACCCGCTGCCGGACACGTCATGACCTGTCTACTGGCAACAAACGTGATGAAACACATATGGATAACCTGTCGCTGCTGCCTATTTAGGATGACTCAAGACTTCTTCAAAGTAAGGTACCCATCGCAAAAGCTAACAGGCACTCCTCCCGAACTATAGCAGGTCTTAATCCAAGCCGCCTGTTCTCGATGGAACCCCTTCAATCAACAGCTTTATTTTTCAATAAAGAAATATACATACTGTATATAAAGAAGTAGAGCTTCACACATTAAAAAAGCGACAACCACATCGTTGTAGAGGTAGAGAATAAACAAATGAATAAGCGAACGAGTTGTGTGCCCACACTTCTGGAGGGCCCGGAATTTCATGAAACATTATAACAGCCCGGCTAGCGTAGCTACTCATTACCCAACTCTATAAACTCACAAGTTCACAACAAAACAAATTGTAACAAATGACTTCCTAGAGATTCCCGCACGGTCATCGATCACAATACTCCAAATGGATTCATATCCAGGAACGCATTCGCTGAAAATCGTCATTTGATCAGGTGCAGTCGTTCTCGGAGCCAAATTCTAGTCCGCAATTACGAGCGACGCTGTTGCATCGCGCAACACTATAATATTCGTGCTGGAAGGTAGGTGAATCGTGCCGGGACCAAGTGGTACCAGCAAGATCATCGTCCTATTGCGTGACGCAACAGACGTTATCCGCAAATGCGGACCGGAATTTGACTCCGAGAACGACAGTACGTTGGAACATATAGTGTCAGTTCTGGGGCATTCGTTATTTGATCTGCACCTCGTTCCACATCAGTAACGAGGTAGAGTTGCGCGCCTCCCACCGTTACATGTGTAAGCCAACAGTTACAAAACCCGTCGCATCAACAGATCTTGCAGTGAGTCGCGACGGGTTGGAACAGTTTGCGGTTTCGGTCGCGATCGCCGAGCGACTGGGGTATTTCATGGCTGGTCGAAGCGACCTGCTTGATTTTGTTAGGTCGCTTCGACTAGTCGCGTCGCTTCCATGATGGAAGCGATTCGTCCAATAGAAGCGACTAGGCCGTAAATTTTCGTCGAGACGTAGGGTATTCGGGGCCAAGTTGCAGACTCCACACTCAATCTCGCGGAGCTGTCCGCAAATCTCCGTCATGTTTCACGCGGAACTGCGTCCCCACGAGCGATCCCAAGTCGCTCGACGGTTTGAAATTCGCCGCATTCAGATCGTGGCAGTATTGATGGTCGCTTCGAATTGAAGTTCAAGTCGAAGCGACCAATCATGAAAGGAGCTTAATTAATACACAGTCGGCACGGATCGAACTGGTACACACTTTGAATTCTCTATAATGCGCTGGCGTAAACTCGGTGCGCACGTGTAATAACATACGTTAACCGGATCTTAGCCGACGCACAATAAAGAAGGCAAAATATCAGTGGGGTCCGTGCCGACGATAGGTTGCTTAAAGGCAGGGTTCTCGATAAAATCGGTTGTTGTGCTATCACAGTAGAATAGTAGATCTGGCCATCACAGAAGTGAAAATAAGTAAAAAATTGGAGAAAAAACGCTCAGGAGAAAGTTATGGCTTGGTGTCCTCCCGCCCCCAATTATCGAGATTCGGGTAAAGCCTGTTTGTCAACTTTATTTTACTTCTAAAGTAATTTCTGAACATTTCTGAAGACCACTGATTACTTTAACAGCAAAATAAAGGTGGAGAAACAAGCATTAACGAAAATCTCGTTAATTAAGGGGAGCCGGCCGGCTACCGGTAATTAGCAAATCATACCTTGTTTTTGAGCGTTTCTCCCGCAAATTTCCGGCTTTTTTCACCTATTTTTACTTTTGTGATGACCAAATCAACATTCTTATGAAGAGAGCTCGAAAGTCGTTTTTATCGCGAACCCTGCCTTTAAGAAACAGCGGTCCGAGGAGCGTGAATTCACAAATTTCTTTAATATTCCGAACTGAATCGGGGTTTCGCTCTCAATTTTTTTTGCTTTTAAAGATAGGCACCTAGTGATAATAGTTATCCAAAAACACGTGAAATCTTGCGTAAAGTACTGACCTTCAGGTTGAAGAAATATTTAACGGACCCTCCAGCCGATTTCAATCAATGAAATGCAATTTTTAGACAACACTAGCAGTTTTTCACTCATAAGTTTTCCCTTTAACATAATTCTGAGCTTTCTGGATGGTCCTCAGGTATCTGGGACTCTGTTTTAGGAATACCCATAAAGTTCTGGGTTGAATAGCGTTCTCAGAATCAGAAAATAGTTCGTGATTCTCTTGCTGATTGATACCGGTTTTTCCCTATAGCATTTTGAACTTTGAATACAGAAGTCTGAAGACGGCTGTTTTCAGAATCTCCGTGAAATTCGGTGTCGACTGTTCAGTGGTTTACTATTATAATTTAACGAAACTTTCGAAAGATTTTTAAAATTTTTTGGTTCGTTTTCGTACGTTCCAAATTTCGTTGGACGATTTTTTTCAAATTTTTTTCGTTTGATATTTCGCCGAACGAAATTTTTTTCAATTTTCGTCCGTTCGAGATCCAATTTTTCGAAAATTCGTTCGATTTAGAGAACACTCCTTAAACACTAGGTTACGCTTTTCGTTACTCCACGGGGTGAGTTGTCGTGGGCGTGAGCAAACAACTCCCCTGCGCGAATATGTTGTGTTTGGGACCGGGGAATATAAAGTCTTTGTTGCTCTAATGAGACCGGGCTGAGCAAGCTGCGGATCGATCGTTCATGGCAGAATATAACACTGATAAGGAGACTTTGAAATTATAGACCCGATAAACATCACTTCGAACTGTTTGAAATAAGAGGGAAAGACAATACATGCTCTCGACTTGAGTAGAAATCGAGCACGTGTGAAATATTCATTCTCTGACTGAGCGTTGCCAATAAAGCGTTGAGTGCGGTTTCGAAAAAAAAATCCGAAACTTCGAACGACTTTCGAAAAAAATCAAAATTTCGTTTAGTTTCGAAATTCATTCGTTTGACCTCCCAAATTTCGGTAGATTTTCGAAATTTGTTCGTCCGAAATTGTACAACTATATTTACTACCTTGACTTGTTCCATTAGTCAGCCAGGTCGATGGAACTGAGCCATGTAGTAGGTGTTATTTAATCTGCGTCTCTCGATATCATAATAGGTGCCAGAGCACCCGACAGAAAGTTCTATAAAGCTACGCTCCATCGACCTGGCTGGCTCATGCAGAAAATAAAGGTAGGAAACCAATATGCCACCACGTGGGATTTATAGATGTTTCGAAGTCAACTTACAACAGAAATACATTATCGAGGCTAAAAAAGTAGAAAGCGAAAAACCGGTAACGAAACCCAACAAATTTTCAATATGATTTGCACCAATATGGGAACACTTTTATTACTCCATGGGGGTTTGCTCCAGACTTTTCCATTTTACTCCGTGTTGAAGATTGCCCTTTCACCTGCCCAGAGAAGGCTGATAAATTTATCGGTTCTACCCGACGTAGCTATGATTTGTGACATTGGGCTACGGCCTATTAATCGAGAATACGTGAAAACCTGTCCGCACCGCGATTTCGTAAGCTCTGTTACCTGGGATTACCGTGCTTCTCTGGGCCAATTTCTGGTCCGCAATTGCGTCTCGACACGCTTTGCGACCGCACGCTCCCGAGTCGGAAGAGTTTCCAGCGCCGCAGCCGGCGATCTGTTGACTCTAGGTGGGTTTTGAAAACTGGAAACTTTGAAAACAATTGAAGAAAACTGTACAAAAAGCCACCTCGTGTCGGCTGGCGTTGGGAACTCGACTGACTCGAGCGCTTGCGGCCGCATAGCGTCCCGAGACGCAATTGCGGACCGGAATCTAGCCTCCGGAAGCACAGAACACACAAACAGAAAACCTGATCTTGTGTGGAGAATTCACTTCTTTAGCTCTTGAACTCTCGTCCGATTCTGGAGAGAGGGGGGGGGGGTAAGTCCGGGTAGGTGCTAAGTTTTCCGTGGCTGGAAATTGAGGCGCGGAGCAGCTCTTCTTATTACAGTCTTTCTCAACCCAATCGTTCTCAATAAATTTTTTCTCGATCCGTTATTCCTCTGTTATTTCTTCCTCCATCCAATCTACCTATATTTGTTCCTCTCTACCCATTGTTTGTACCCACCTTTTTCCTCTCCATTTTCTCTTAATTCTCTCTATCAATTCTCTCAATTTTCCTTCTCCCCCTCTCCATCTTCCCCATCTCTCTCCATGTGCAACCTCTCTATTCTACCTGCCAACTCTTTAACCTGCGACATCTTCTTAACTCGTCCGATTATCTACTTCCTCTTCCACTGCTACAGAATACAGACACCACTGAACGAAAAGAGCTCAACACACCGCATTCCACAATCTCAACATCTGCTCCAGCGTTTTGTATGAAGTTGCAGCAAGCAGCGCAAGCGCACGTCAGTCGAGACCCCTATGCATCTGATGTCTGCAAAACATAACACACTTTAACGAGACCAATTCTTAAAGCGAGACAAACTATCATAAAACTAACGATGAAAATCGGATAAACAGTTTATGGTCTCGTCGTCCTCTCCATGGCAATCATAGCACGTCAAGTCAAGATCAATAAACTTCTTTGCATGTCCACCGAGAAGTCTGAAAGATAAATGGCAATCGACGCTGAGCCTCATGATCAATGAACAACCAAATCTACGAATTATACCGACTCGCCAAGGCCTTGGGGACTCCTGTACAAGTCTGTTGGTAACTTTTCATGGTGCCCCTTTTTTTCTACTGAACCCAGTAGTCGTTTGAGTGTCCACAGAGATCGTTCGAATGATATAGCATGTGCAGCTATATCGCGGAAGCACCCCATACATTGCATAAGGGTGGCGCTGTGCGGCGCACAATGGCCTCTAGTCTGCAACACCTTAGGTCCTGCACCTAGGCAGTTCAGGTTATCTTTAGTTAAAGACAGTGTCCCCAATGAAAAACGTTTTTTAGTTTTCTCTTGAAAATGGCGATTAAGTGCTTGACCATTTCCACAATGAAGAAAGAGTCATGAAAAACGTTGCAAAGCATCTGAAATAAGCTCTTCGGCTTGCACAATTTTGAATTTGTTTCGATTTTTCGAGTGTTAAGGGGACCAGGATGTTGTGTGCTATCTTCCTAGAGTTTCGGAGCAAGAAATGCTCCGAAAAAAAAATTCTTGCTCCGAAACTCTAGGAAGATAGCACACAACATCCTGGTCCCCTTAACACTCGAAAAATCGAAACAAATTCAAAATTGTGCAAGCCGAAATGGAGTCTGGAAATGGCCGAATGTCAGTTTCAAAAAAAGTACCCGGAACGAGGGTAGCAATCGACTGGAAATGTTCCAAAAATCATTTCTAGATAGGTGAAAAAATAACTTTTTTCAAAAACTGAACTTCACCTACCCCCCTCCGGACTGAAAAAATCGGCCCGAAAATCGAAAAATTGTGTCGTATAGATACATGATTCAGTGCAAGAGTGGAAACTGTAGACAGATGTTAGAAACTGTTAGCATCCGGAGATGAGCTTATGAAATCGATTTTGAGCCGAGTTATGGCCGGTCAAAGGTGCGGTGGTCCCACGGTGATTCAAAAGCCCCACCGGACCACCGTGGACAAAAATGGAGGGCGAAGATTTTTCCGGTTTTTGATATGCTTTTCAGCTTTTCATCTGACTGATTTTTTTCAATATCGGCAGCGCATGGAACGCTATTCTTCCACTTTGGAATGGTGAGGGTCCAAAAATTGAAAAAAACTTCTAAAATGAAACGAGTCAGTAAAGTCTACCAATTTTTTCACCATTCCTAGAGGGTAGTTTATTGGCCGAAAAATGTCCCTCTCAGGGGGGGGGTCGTTGTTCAGGACGACCCGGACCACCGCTGTGCCTGAGCCTGCTTCCCATTCTCCTGTCAACGGTGTTACCGCACTAGATGCTATACTCTCCGACGGCCTATCCTTGAGACGAGATCCCTGCAAGGCATCAAATGGTCCATGCAAATAGCTCAGAAGTGGACAGTTAAGCTTGTTGAATATCACTCGACAATGACCGGCAATTCAGGGTGGCGAGGCTGTGGCTTTTAAGGGCACAGTACACCCTCAGATATGAATTTTGAGATTTCCATGTAATTAAGTAGAAGACCCCTCCTGTATAACAAGTGCCAAATGCGAGATCTCAATTCCTCCAAGTAAGCGAGATATAAGCGACCACCACAGGCCCGACCCCCTTCGCTCACCATCACAGGCCCGACCCCCTTCCGGATTTTCGAACTCGATAGCGGCTCGATGGATGGATGAATTCCAACAAGTCGACATTCTTCAGTCCATTACCGGACTGTCTCCTTATCCTGGCTTTCTCTCACGCAACGATTGCGATTGAAGAGAATTACATGCCTGAGACAACTCGTCCACCAATTTTTCACCCTCAGAAACTACGCATCTTTGAAGAGCCATAACTCTGTTCAAAGGGGGTCTTGGACGACTCCAGAGATACCGCTGTGATCAGCTTGTGACTCTCTCCAAGATAAGCATAAAATCTGAAAAATAATTTTTTGGGTGTCCTGTGCCTTTAAAGGCAGTATCCACGATAAATTTCGTCCAGTTTTTCGCCGGAAATCGAATGGATGGGGTCTCTTTTAAGCAATAGGCGTGAAAAAACGAACGAAAACGAGCCTGAAAGAGCTTCAATCGGTTTCGGAATCCGCTCGCGCTAGCCCTTTCCGCTCGCGGTCGAGTTTTCCGTGGACGAGTTTGTTCCGATTCTCAATTAGCATGGGAGCGCGAGAGCGGCTTCTGATATTTGGCCTTGGGGCACGCTATTCTGCTCGGATATTTTAATGTCTTTTCAGGCCCATGCCCGCGCAACTCGCCCACGATCGAAAGGTGGTTTTCAAGAAGAAGAGCTTATTTCAGATGCTTTGCAGCGTTTTTCATGACTCTTTCTTCATTGTGGAAATGGTCAAGCACTTAATCGCCATTTTCAAGAGAAAACTAAAAAACGTTTTTCATTGGGGACACTGTCTTTAACTAAAGATAACCTGAACTGCCTAGGTGCAGGACCTAAGGTGTTGCAGACTAGAGGCCATTGTGCGCCGCACAGCGCCACCCTTATGCAATGTATGGGGTGCTTCCGCGATATAGCTGCACATGCTATATCATTCGAACGATCTCTGTGGACACTCAAACGACTACTGGGTTCAGTAGAAAAAAAGGGACACCATGAAAAGTTACCAACAGACTTGTACAGGAGTCCCCAAGGCCTTGGCGAGTCGGTATAATTCGTAGATTTGGTTGTTCATTGATCATGAGGCTCAGCGTCGATTGCCATTTATCTTTCAGACTTCTCGGTGGACATGCAAAGAAGTTTATTGATCTTGACTTGACGTGCTATGATTGCCATGGAGAGGACGACGAGATCATAAACTGTTTATCCGATTTTCATCGTTAGTTTTATGATAGTTTGTCTCGCTTTAAGAATTGGTCTCGTTAAAGTGTGTTATGTTTTGCAGACATCAGATGCATAGGGGTCTCTCGACCGACGTGCGCTTGCGCTGCTTGCTGCAACTTCATACAAAACGCTGGAGCAGATGTTGAGATTGTGGAATGCGGTGTGTTGAGCTCTTTTCGTTCAGTGGTGTCTGTATTCTGTTGCAGTCGAAGAGGAAGTAGATAATCGGACGAGTTAAGAAGATGTCGCAGGTTAAAGAGTTGGCAGGTAGAATAGAGAGGTTGCACATGGATAGAGATGGAGAGAATGGAGAGCGTGAGAAGGAAAATTGAGAGAATTGATAGAGAGAATTAAGAGAAAATGGAGAGGAAAAAGGTGGGTACAAACAATGGGTAGAGAGGAACAAATAGAGGTAGATTGGATGGAGGAAGAAATAATAGAGGAATAACGGATCGAGAAAAAATTGATTGAGAACGATTGGGTTAGAGAAAGACTGTAATAAGAAGAGCTGCTCCGCGCCTAAATTTCCAGCCACGGAAAACTTAGCACCTACCCGGACTTACCCCCCCCCCTCTTTCCAGAATCGGACGAGAGTTCAGGAGCTAAAGAAGTGAATTCTCCACACAAGATCAGGTTTTCTGTTTGTGTGTTCTGTGCTTCTCGAGGCTAAATTCCGGTCCGCAATTGCGTCTCGGGACGCTATGCGGCCGCAAGCGCTCGAGTCAGTCGAGTTCCCAACGCCAGCCGACACGAGGTGGCTTTTTGTACAGTTTTCTTCAATTGTTTTCAAAGTTTCCAGTTTTCAAAACCCACCTAGAGTCAACAGATCGCCGGCTGCGGCGCTGGAAACTCTTCCGACTCGGGAGCGTGCGGTCGCAAAGCGTGTCGAGACGCAATTGCGGACCAGAATTTGGCCCAGAGAAGCACGGTAATCCCAGGTAACAGAGCTTACGAAATCGCGGTGCGGACAGGTTTTCACGTATTCTCGATTAATAGGCCGTAGCCCAATGTCACAAATCATAGCTACGTCGGGTAGAACCGATAAATTTATCAGCCTTCTCTGGGCAGGTGAAAGGGCAATCTTCAACACGGAGTAAAATGGAAAAGTCTGGAGCAAACCCCCCATGGAGTAATAAAAGTGTTCCCATATTGGTGCAAATCATATTGAAAATTTGTTGGGTTTCGTTACCGGTTTTTCGCTTACTACTTTTTTAGCCTCGATAATGTATTTCTGTTGTAAGTTGACTCCGAAACATCTATAAATCCCGCGTGGAATGGCATATTGGTTTCCTACCTTTATTTTCTGCATGAGCCAGCCAGGTCGATGGAGCGTAGCTTTATAGAACTTTCTGTCGGGTGCTCTGGCACCTATTATGATATCAAGAGACGCAGATTAAATAACACCTACTACGGGGCTCAGTTCCATCGACCTGGCTGACTAATGGAACAAGTTAAGGTAGTAAATATAGTTGTACAACTTCGAACGAACAAATTTCGAAAATCTACCGAAATTTGGGAGGTCAAACGAATGAATTTCGAAACTAAACGAAATTTTGATTTTTTTCGAAAGTCGTTCGAAGTTTCGGATTTTTTTTTTCGAAACCGCATATCCCTTATCAATTCTGACATCGATGTGCATTGGCTCATCTTATTTTCAAAGAATTTTCGGTACAAAAAAAAAGAAAACAGAATAACTTACACCTACACGAAACCATCGAAAACTAGGATACGGGTTTTTATCGTGAACATTGTCTTTAGGGCGATCACGAGCCATGCTTGAGATAACAATGCAAATAGGCCCGAACGGCCTGCGCTAAAGTACAGCAAAGTTTAGCCTTGAATGTGCAAGTCGCGTTTTTTCTGCTCGCTCTCCCCAAGTCAGGTTTTTCTGGCCCTATATGTGGCGAGAAATTCAGCTGTTAGCTACAACCTGAGTTGAACAGCAATCTCAATACATGCCCGCACACCCGGTAAGACGCTCCGCCCCCGAAGTACGCCCGCCCGCTCAGACGAGAGCCTACTTCTCCGCCCCCCTCAGCCGGTGTTACTGTTTGAGTAGGTCCCGCCATTACTGCCGTAATTCGCTGCTGGTGCATGGCCAGGGGTCCAAAGGTCCAGCTCCGTAAGCTACACTCGCCCCCTCTCCTTTGTGACTGAAATTTTAGGAAAGTATTATTAGGAAATTTCCCGTCCCACTTCAGATGAGTTCTTCTTAATTTTTTTAAACTGAAAAATTCCAGACAATTGGAAATAAACAATTAGTTTTTGGCCTAAACGTCCCATATCCGTCCATAAGACCCCTGCTCGTCCCATCAGCTTTAAACGCAGTATTCACGATAAGAATCGTTTTTCTGCTTTCCCGCCTATCTTGAGGACGGTCCCATGCTGATTCCAATGATGTTTTTGGAATCGTACAAGACCTTCTAAGAACAGAGTTATGGTCCCTCAAAGTCCCCCCTTGGTATGGAACGATTACACTCAATTTTTTGTCACAGTAGAATCAATAAAATTTTCATTACTTCCACAGAGTAATTCAGGTCTATCCGAATGAGACTGCTCGCCCAAGCGGCCGGTGGGCGTGTTGACCGGCCGCAGCAAAGGTTTTTTGGATTCGTGAGTAAATTACCACGAATATCAGACAAATTGGGAACAATATTAAAGTTATCTGTATCTCAGTCGTCGGTCAGCTCGTCTGAAAAATGTTCTCGTGAGGCCTAGTGCATACTTATCGCAACGAGCGATGCAAGGAACTTAGGGGAGTAGCTACAGAGGAAGAGTAAACCTTTCGCTTCCTACACCTAATTAATATACCGAATTTTCGCTTTTAGAGGTGCATGCACTTCTAATCGTCAGACCCCTATTTTAGATGTACTTCAATCAGAGGGTGTACTTTTAGTTCTCAGAGACCCGCCTTTTTGGCGCACTTCTATGGCAGGTGTACTTCTAATAGGTGTATTTCTAGCATTTCGACAAACAGACCCCAGATTCGTTTTCAGCACCCTAGAATAAACTTCCATACAAGTTTTGAGCAAATCCGATGGCTTTTTCAAAACATCCCAAATAACTCCTGACGATACACTATCTTACCTTATCGTGAAATTTTAGCAAAGCTCATAACTCAACGGGATCAGCGTATCTGCGCGGGGGGAAAACCACCCTCACTGCCAGGTCCACGATGTCATTTAAACGGGGAATGGCTAAAATTTTGCTGGTCTTGGATATGTTTGTAATTCGTATTGTTTTCTGAATTTTTGCGACTTTTTCTAGCGTCTGTCTTACACGACGTACTCAATGAATGAATGAATGAACTTTTTGGAACCAGCAGCTTGGGGCGTGGTACTGCAACGTTTTACTATAGATGCACAAGAGATACTGACAATACGATTCGTTTCGACAGATCAGACCTACGCTTTGTATACTTCGCTTGTGAGATGGTCATTCGTTTTTTTAAAATCCGATTTAAAGGCAGTGCTCACGATGGGAAAATTGCCCGTTTTTCGCAGGAAAGTATGCTTTGGGTTCTTCTGAGAACAGTAGGGATGGAAGTAACTCGGAAAACGGCCAGGAATCGTGTGAAAATCCCGTGAACCAGTCGACCCATTGGATCACCCCGCCCAAGAAATATGGCAGTTGTCCATAGTTTCTTTATTCCGGGAATTTGTAAGATCCAAACATGAGCATTAAACTTTCTTAATTTTTCAAGAGTTTCTGGTACACGAAACAGAAAGCAAAGTCACTCATCTAACAATTCAAAAGCTCAAAAAAATTTGCGACGTTTGGTCTGACGTTTTGCCTGCAGTGCGCAAAACACACCAACAGGTGTAAATAATTAATAAATGGTTTTTTTAAAGAACTTTTTTTATTCGGCTTTCAAAAGTTCTATAGAGACGTTTCCCAATTATCCTCTACATCGAGAACTTGCCCACTGAAAAACGTAGAAAAATAGAATACGGCTTTCTATCATGGGCACAGCCTCTAAAAAATTTTGAAAAATAATCCGCTTATCCCTGGAAACACACGCGAGACAACTATGGGACCTCGGCTTGGCACAGAATGTGCATATTATAGAACTCAGGTTCATGAATTCACGTGTGGTCGAGTGTGCTCAAAAAACTAAAAGCTCAAAACTCAAAAGGCTTCTTGAACTCAAAAAATTATTCTAAACTTCTACGCAAAAAAGGATTCAAAACTTCGTCAGCATAAACGCTTATAAGACTGAGGAGGATGAATGTGTCAGTGTTTCCCTAAAGTAAGGGAGGTAATGAATTTTGACAAAAGCAAGTATATTATATATTTATATTTATTTACATAAGCCTGCGGACCAGACTTATGTGCAATTAACAGCTCATATACGAAATCACCAACAAAAAACATCTAGTAACAGCGAGGGAAAAACTACCAGTATTTCGGTCAGGTAAAGCAATGGATCGAAAAAAGCGGATATACGCATAGCCCGTAATGGCGAGAGTAGAAGTGACTGTTCCGTGAGGGATTAGCGCTCACCAGGTTCGTTCTCGAAGTATTCAGTTGCAAGTTTCCTGAACGCCTTATGACTCACAGGGATGGATTTGAGCCTCCCGAGCCGTTCAAATGCAGGAGTCGCCCTATTAATAAAGAAAATGCGCCTGCAGTTAAGGTTCGAGTTTTTGCGTAGAATTTTTGAAGCTCCTCCCCTGGTACTTGATGTTCTCACCTCGACAATACACTCTGGCCGCAGACCAAAATCCGGTTTATACAGTATTTTGTACAGCAGTAGTAAGTCATTAAACTTTCTTCTTATCAAAAGAGATTGCAAGTGGAGCTCACTATTCGTGGTTTCTGCAGATGGCACTTGTTGATAAGGGCAAAATCCAAGCTTGCTGATCATTAACTTTCTTGTGAACCCGTTCCGCACCTCCTCAAGTCTAACTATGCTCTTCTTTTTGCGTGGAAAATACACCGGTGTCCCATACTCAAGAATAGGTCAAACATAGGTTTTGTAGGCTCTAAGTAGCACCGCGCTGCTTCTTGTCCCCAGTCCCCTGAATATATTATTTACGGCCACGGTTGCTCTGGCAGATACCGATTCGCAGTGTTTGTCAAAACTGAGGCTTCGTGTGAGGATAAATCCCAGGTCAGTGATCTGCTCGACATTCTCGATCTCAGTCCCTTCGACATTGTAAGTATGACAGTTATTCGAAGAACCCAGGTGCAGAGTTTTCGCTTTTTCCTTCGATAACGGTAAATCCCATTCATAAGACCAGACCGCCATTGCGTCTATTGCATTTTGAATTGCATCAATGTCCTCTTTGGAGCCAGCCCGGCGAAAAATCTTTATATCGTCTGCAAATGCACAGAAATCTACTCCAAATCCACTTAATAAGTCCCCCAGCTCGTGCGTGTATATATTGAACAGAATCGGTGAAAGAACTCCACCCTGCGGAACTCCACTACACACTGGGTGATTCTGCGAATACGAAGTGTTCACTCGAACCGAAAAGGTCCTTTGTTCCAAAAATGAGGCAATCCAAGAAACTATGCGCGGGTGTACGCCTACCATTGTTAGTTTTTGTATTAGCTTATGATGTGGGACTTTGTCAAATGCCTTGGAGAAATCGAAAAAAACAACATCGACATTACTACCTTGGTCTAAAAGAGACGTCCAGTTGTTTAGGGCTTCAATCATAGCTGTCACAGTTGACTTACCCTTTTGAAAGCCATGCTGATGGGGGGAAATAACCGAACAATTTTCGAGATGTGCTCCTATTCTC
The DNA here is from genome assembly GCA_029168955.1 of Aplectana chamaeleonis. Classification (NCBI taxonomy): domain Eukaryota; kingdom Metazoa; phylum Nematoda; class Chromadorea; order Rhabditida; family Cosmocercidae; genus Aplectana; species Aplectana chamaeleonis. Next base: position 116,393 of record JAPDOI010000925.1, read on the forward strand.
TTCTTTAGAATTTTTTCGAACAACCTAGCGAACAATGACGTTATACTAACTGGTCTGTAGTTGGAAGGCTCTGTGAATGGCGCCTTTTTAGGAAGAGGAGTGACATAAGATAATTTCCATCGATTCGGAACTGAAAAAAAGTGACACGCTTTCGTTCCAACAGAACTGAAAGACGAAGAATGAGAAGCGTGGCAAGCCGGGTTGAGTGGAACGATAAATGGCATGGTTGGTTTCAGCGGCATTGTGATTTTGCCGCAGTACCTCCGCAGTAGTACCGCAATCATTGCGGCACTGTTGCGGTATTTGACACAAGTGCGAGCCTAGTGCATCTTCATTGCGGTACGACTGCGGAACTATGGGGACTGCGGCACGGTTGCGGTACTACAGCGGCCAGTTCTCTCAGAGGAAGCGAATTTGGTCGGAGTCGGCATCGAGCAGAGCTTTTCACTTGCCCATGGGCCCTCCAGACCTTAGACTCCGGGTCAGAAATCGAAAAATTAGCCCGATAAGATGTGCGTTAGGAGTTTTTGAAAAAAAAATGCCTGTTCACAGTTTTGGACAACCGCTTTGCTGCATGCAGCTCGGAAATAACTCTGAGAGAATCTTTCGCGCTAGTACCGTGATGCTCCCGTGATCCGCGATAGTACCGTGTTCGTCTCCCCCTAGTTAGGGGCCAGCCGACTTCCCAATGATTGCCTTCATCTCCCTACGGTTACCGGTTACGTATTGTTCAAAGCCGTTGCTCAATAAGGTATCGATACTAACTGGGGACCAACCTGATTTCAAACTGGTACTTCTAAAAATGGTTTATTGCACCATGGTTGTAGGGGAGGAGCTCCGCAGTCAGACAACACTCCTGGAAAACGCTATTTGATCAATAAATTTATGGGAATAAATCAGGTACAGTCGGCGCGGGTCGTTGTTAAACTTCGGAAGGTGAAACGTTCTAGCGCAGAACTTGTGCGGGGTTTTGAGTGCTGAACTCAGATGAGGTCCGTATGTAGGCTAACTGAAAGCGGCAAACTGGCTAGCTCCGAGTAGGAGTATGGCGATAGATAATCGAGGTTTTATCTACGTAACCTACTCTTCAATCAGTTTAGCGGAGACGAACATCGACGTCACTGTCGTCGGAGGGATCTTAAATGACCTGTGTAGAAAATTGAAATTCCTATCACCCGCAAGCTTTGGGCTAGGGCGTTTCATCTTCAATTGAAGATTCCTCGAAAGTTCAAGAGGCTTTTTCTTACATTTGGTTAAGCACAGTATGTTTACGGTAGCTATCCAAATTGCCATTTCATTCGGGAGTTTTCATACATGAATCGCACTCACTGATAAAACCGAACAAAATATACATATCTAATTTGGCACTTTGCCAGATTTCTAGTCAGTGATCGACGCCACAGCTGGTATTTCGTCAGCATTGGCACCGTTAACGATTGGGCAAAACCGCTGTTTTTAAATAAACCGTAGGAAAATCGCCCCGTACGACCTCTCTCAGAGTGCAATCGCACTGCAACGCAATCGGTGCGCCAGTTGCTGTGCTTGGAGTTGGCAGTGCTCCTGAAAGGCATCGTATTTGCAAAAACCGTATCTACAGCATGCAAATTTCAATTTCGGATGCTCTGACATACAGAATTAGAGTGGAGAGGCTCCACAAAACTATCAACTATCGCAAACGTCGGATGTGTTTTTCGCTTTAAACTTATTAAGTGTGTGAATTTATCTTGCCTTTCGTTCACTGGAACTCCTTATAAAAAAAGAAGTATTCATTGGGCAAGTTTGGATGTCGTCGGAATTTCCCAAGCGTTTTGAATTTCAAATCAAAATAATCTGCGAATGTGATGGCAACGCTTCAGTTCCCTTGAGCGCTAGATCGCTTGGTGAAAATTGGTAGCGGATCGTCATTTTGAACCACTCCAACTTCAGAACCATATGTTTTTGACGCGCGAAACTTCACCGAGGTGGTCTATCTGGCCCATTCATGAATTTGAGCCTGAAAAATGAAAATTGGTTTTCAGCGCGAACGATGCCTTTAACTGGCAGATTTCGGGCTTCCGCATGAAGATATTCCACTGGGGTGCTTTTAGCACACCCTGTGGCAATGCGAAGAGCAGCATTTTAGACTCGCTGCATCTTTGTGCACGATGAATCCGATATTATGTGCTGCCTTACCGGTGCAGCGTACTCCAACGCCGGCTGCAATATTGCCTTGTAGGTGGTCAAAATTGTCTCCTTGCTACTTCCCCACGACGGTCCTCCCTAAGCTCGTAGGACGTTGAGCTTTGCTTTCACTGTAGCCTGTTTCTGCTCAGTATTTTTGTGGAACTTCAACGAAGGATCCAGTACTAGGCCGAGCAGCTTAGGGAAAAGTGCGTTCCCTAGGGTCAGAGGAGAAATGCGCACCGGGATAGCTTTCAAAGCCGTTTTTATTGATTTCTGGCCAGTTTTCGTTGCTTTCTTCGACCCTATCCTCTCCAGCATCAGCCAACTTAGTGTGTCACACAGAGATCTCGAGAGCGAGATTTGTCATGAACACTGCATTTGAGACAAAGCCAATTTGTAAAGATGACACCACTCACAGCAGGAATTACTCCGTCTGTTGCGCGACGAACACAGTTCGTTCGGTGTCATCTTGAAAATGCGGCCATGGAGAAGTAACGCCCCAAGTCTGCACGTCCAAGTCTCAGCCGGGAATGAGAGCCAGATGCAGCCTCGCATCGCTGAGCTGTGGTTACTGAACTATGTTGATGTCCTACGTCAGCAAGATTGAGAGCAGCGAATACTATGTTTGCTAGGAGTGCGGCTGCCACGGCCATGATAGCGCGTACTCATTTAACTGTCCGAAGGGACCTACCACGCTAATCACAATGGACCAGTTTCTTTGACAAAACCCTCTCCGTGGCTGCAAAGAAGAAAAAGAAGAAGAGTTCGATGCCTTTCCTTGAGACACTCTCTACCCAAGACCGAGATGGCGGCGGACGCCTCTCATGGTCTGTATCTTCTCTTTACTATTTAATCCATTGTTTTACATATCGCTAATCTCGTCACCATCACGTAAGTCAGCGCTCACCTCACGTCCGTAAGTGGCTCACATACAGTTGGCAAACGACTGCCACCGCTGTTACTATCTATCGCTGTCCGCATGCATTAATTAAGATAGGGAGGCGTTCACGTTTGGCTGCCTAGATGTGAGTCGCCTGTGGTCATATTCATGAGACTACGGGAGCCTCCCAGGAGAGTCCAAAGTCCGCCCGCCGCATACAATGGCCTTTGCTAAAGGCAGCGGACACGCTCGAAAAAGTTGTTGAGATAACTACGTTTCTGGTGTCGCATGGCTCCTAGTAGACTGCTCACGCCGTTGGAAGCGTCAAAAACGAGTCAAAACTACTAATTTTCAGCAATGCAAAACGAATAATTTCTGCAACCCCGCCCCTGAACTTCTGCAACCCCGCCCCAGAATACAAACCCGTCCAGATTGATAGTACCAATACGGCCACTTTGGCTGGTTTTTGATCTTCCAACGAGGTGAACGTTCCAGGACGGGCTGTAAGAGAATATCGGCTTCTCTATCTCAACCGTTTTGTTCCTAATATTCGCTGTTTCAAGCGCGCTCTGAGTAACTCGTCCACTTTCACCCGGTAACAAAATAATCGTTATTCCTCTATTTCCACACAGTTTTCGTTCGTTTTTTCGTCAGCTCCCAATACAACCAGCTCCAATCCTTTGATTTATGTCATAAAATCGATACCATTTTTGAGCGTGTCTGCTGCCTTTAAAAACCCTACCCGGAGGGTCCCGTCGTTTAATGAACACGGCCACTCTCAGACATTCAAGCGCGTCTCGCCTTGGAGGGCGTGGCCTATTTTGCTCGTTTTTCCCTCTGCGCGACATCGATCAGACAAGCGCGCCAAGCGGGGCTGGACGGACATGTAGAGCGACTGTAGTGTCTTTGACGTGTATTTGTCGCTTACGGGATGGGCCTCGGCGCGTTAGACGCCCTACATCTTTTCACAAGGCCTAATCGATTTTCCATGGATCGGCGTCGTGTCATTCATCCAATTTTTCATTTTGTCGGTTGTTCATTGCTCATCCTCTCTCGTTGTTTGTTAATTTGTTTTTTCACGTGTTTGGGTGCTATCGCAGCAGGGGGGGGGGGGCGCTTGGACATCGTACTTGGCCCCGCCCATTTTACTGTGCCGCAACGTCTCCCCTTATTTCGAAACGGAAGGAAAATCTCGGGTTAATGTTCAAATAGCGCAGCGGCGCAGAAAAATGGGCGTGGCCAGGTGCGATGACCAAGCCCCCCCCCTCGCTGCGATAGCGCTCGTGTTTCTTGATGTGTTGCTATACATTCCGTCCGATGATTTTCGGATAACAACAAAAACGCTTCCTCTCTTCAAATTTAGTTTCATTCACCAAGAAAAAAACTTGTTGCAATCAAGATTCATTGTATAATACGTAGGATATCAATTTTGCTGCCAAAACACTGTTCAGTGCACGGGGATTTCAATTTGTGCGATTGTCCGGTCCGAAATTGAAATTTGCGCTGTAATTACAGTTGACCGCAATGTTAAAAGGACATGGTGCGGTTGCGGACTCGCACTAAAACTACGGTAGAATCTGGCACTTTGCCAGTCTTCGTCATCGATCGGTGCCAATGCTGACGAAAATACCAGCTGTGGCGTCGATCGATGACGAAATCTGGCAAAGTGCCAGATTCTACCGTAGTTTTAGTGCGAGTCCGCAACCGCACCATGTCCTTTTAACATTGCGGTCAACTGTACTTCAGAAGATGAAACGTTCTAGCCCAAAGCTTGTGCAGGTGTATTTTAGGGTGCTGCACACAAACATGAGGTCCGTATTTGATTTTTCAAACGACTAAGAGTAGGTTACGTAGATAAAACCTCGATTATCTATCGCAACCTACTCTTAGCCGTTTTAAAACCAAATACGGACCTCATCTTCGAGTTCAGCACTTCAAAAAACCCCTGCACAAGTTCTGGGCTAGAACGTTTCACCTTCCGAAGTTTAAAAAAAAACTTTTCGCCGGATTTAATCTACACAAGAGCATTAAATGAAATTTTGAAACCTGAAATTGTTGCTTTCCATCTCCCTCCCCTACAACCATCAATAAACCATTTTTAGAAGTACCAGTTTGAAATCAGGTTGGTCCCCAGTTAGTATAGATACCTTATTGAGCAACGGCTTTGAACAATAGGTAACCGGTAACCCTAAACCCATCATTGATGTAACCTAGTTACGTTCACCTGAGAAGCCAGTAAGGTTCGAGTACTGGTGACCCTTCAAAGACACTACATTGACCCTATTTCGCACTACAAAGACCCTACGTAGGGTCTCTGTCGCGCCAAATTTACGAGTGGAGTGGGATCAATGTCGCCCGACAAAGACCCTATCTCGCACTACAAAGACCCTACGTAGTGTGTTTGACGCGCCAAAATTGCACTACAAATACACGTGTTCGTGCGCGACACGCGTCTTTTTGCAAGGTGAGACGCGCTTGAATGTCTGAGACGTGTGGTCGCGCCGGGGCAGCGTTGAGTTCTCAAAGTCAGAGGGTTCATTGCTGCAGGGTCAGGCAGACCTTATGTCCGGGACTACGACGAAGCTGCTCCCCCCTCCCCCCACTTGAGAATCAAAATGTTTGAAAAATCTTCAAAACTTTTCGTCCACCAAATTCCGAAAATAATTTTTAGTTTTTTGCAGTGAAACGCTTTTTAAAATTTAATTTCTTACTCAATAACTACAGCACTCCCAACCCCACTGATGAGGCTCGGGAAGTGTAGTTTTGACTTGCTCTTTCTAGAGATTCTGCGGTCTCCGCGCTCCAAAACCACCGACGTAGCTCGGCTTGGCTTTGGAGAGCGTTATTTTTCGACGACTCGCCGCAGTACAATTTCGAATATTGCTCCTGAATACCTTGAATGGGTCACCAGGCGATCTGACCGTGGTTTGTAGAGGGTGGGCTGGGGATGAGAATAGAATCTTCGGTGCCCCAGGATTTTCATTTTAAAAAAGAAAACCTACGTTGTCCCGTTTCGACCAAAGGCGCGGTTCGGGACAACGGTATTTGACAGCGAGAAAGCGGATTTCAGGCGATTTTTTCCGTAACTTTAAGGTTTGGGGGGATGTTAGGTATCAGTTTGTAGAGGATTTAGCGGAGATTCCAAACCTTTTTTTTTAGAATTATGCAAATCTAAAATTCTACGGGGATCAAACCTTTTTTTTTTAGAATTATGCAAATCTAAAATTCTACGGGGATGTTTCTCAATCTACGAAGTGAAGGATTAAAACATTGATAGGCTCCATTAATGCATGCAACTCGTCTGAAAGTACGTCCTATGAGCTTCAACTTCGGCTACTGTCTAAAGTCCTGCTACTCCGTCGTTACGTATAAAAACGTTTACTTAAACTGTTATAGAGCTGGTATTGTTCCCTTTCCCCTTATTCTTCCTATTACATTATGTATGAGCTCCTTCCGTAAGAAGTTTCGTTATTTAACTTTTTTTCAGAAGCTTTTTCTCTATTAAAAACACCCCAGTATTGTTTTATTTTTAGCCAAGAGTTTTACGTATCCACTCCTGAAAAAATTCTGAATTTTGAAAACTTTTACGTGCCCCCGTTGTCCAGCTGGGCAACACCCGCCTGACTCTGTCACTGCAAGCCCAGGTTCTACCCTCTATAAAACGTCGTAATTCACATTATTCGAGGGGCAAGCGACGTCTCAGCCTCCGTCTGCCCTCCGCCCTCTCACTGTCTCTAACCTTCGCTCCGCACCAGCACGCGTAGGAACCAGGTGAATTTTCCCGTTTTATAGATTGTACCATACTACATAGCGTCCCCACATATGTAGCGTTAACACAAAAAGCATACCACCGAGACGAAGAATGGACTCTCCTCCAGCTTTCTCCACCAGATCACAGCAGGGACTGCAACGCCCGTAAGAGTGGTCCGGCCCGTCTCGTCCAACATCTATGCACTTAATGGCTGAAATTTGTCATACTCTCAAATCCTCGAATTTCTTCTCTAAAAAAATCTACAACACAGCACAATGCTACTAACCAGCGAAGTCACTCAGACGGGTCATGATGCTGTCATCTTCGTCGAGCAAGAAGTAATGATGAAATTTCGAGACGTCAATCTCCACCGGGTTTCGAGCGTAGCCACTGAGGAAACTAGAAGAGACTTGCTTATTCGCGATTGTTGGAGTAAACACATATAGAATGTTTTAAAAAAACCAGATTCCCATAGCCCGCATCACAAAGCACGCTGTAAGGTGTAAGGCTTCGTCCATAGCAGACGTCCTAGCGTGCTGCCGAGATGTCGTACGTTCGTGCCGTGGCAGTGTGGAGGAAAGAAGACCACCTCCGTGCAAACCGACGTCAACCCCTCCGCGAAGAGGGTTTTTGTCATGGGGAGGTGCTGGCTGGTTGCAGCTCTCCTAAAGATTCGACCCGCTCAGAAGTACCCATGCGCCACGTGCGGCAAGGATGTCACATGGAGGAAAACAAGCGTCCAGTGCTTCGGATGCCAAAGGTGGGTGCATCTCTCCTATTCGGGTCTCAGTTCTGTGAGGCATCACGACTCTTCCTTCCGTTGTGTTCTGTGCTTTGCCCCCAGCAACTCTTATTCCTCACTCACCAACCGCCCCCTCTCTATTGTACACATCAACCTCAACGGCCTTCGAGCCAAGCTGTCTGAACTCTCTCTTTTCGCGCGCACTCATCATCCTGATATCATTATGGTTCAGGAAACCAAGCTGTCTTCTACCGCTAACGCTCGTCACCCTAACATTCCTGGCTACACTGCCTATCATGCTCCAAGGTGATCTCTCGGCGGAGGAGTTTCTACTTTCGTATTATCAAATATACCCTCTCATCTCATACCAAACACCCCCAAGGACGGTACTCTCGAGTACCTACATATCCATATCCCTCTTAAAACACCCCTATCTCTTTTTAACATTTATATATCCCTCCTGCCACATCCTGTCCCCAATCTTACGATCCTACTCCCTCACTCAAGCAGTTGTGCGACTGCTCCCTTTCACCCTCTGTTGTGTTTGCAGGCGATTTTAATGCTCATACATTCTGCTCATCGCTTGACACTGACGCTAGAAGAAAAGACGTCGAAGAGTGGGCGGAGCAGTGCGATCTGGTCATTCTCAACGATGATCAGCCCACTCGTCTCCCGACCAACGGCCGATCCTCTGGTCCAGACATCTCTCTTGTATCCTCCAATCTATCTAGCGCCTGCCCTTGGTCGACCACTACAACTCTGTCCAGTGATCATATCCCCATCTTTGTCCATATCGATCTCTCTGATTCTCTTGCTCCTTATTCAGGTATCCGTAAAAGATCTTATCTTAATCTTTGCCTTGCAGACTGACGCTTGTTCAGGGAGGTGGCACTTCGCCATGTGGCTGACAACCCATGATATGGAAGCGTGCACCAGAAAGAAACGTCACTTGGCCGACGCGATTCGCAAGGTCATGAAAGCAGCCATTCCGGAGCGCCGAGTTAAGACCATCTTTCTCAATGTCATCAGGGAAATCTTGGAGAAGATAAGGACAAGGGATGCAAAGAGAGTCGCAGATCACCTGGATCCGACAATTGTTGAGCTGGATAGCGAGTTTAAGCGAGATCTGGACAAGCACAGGAAGGAGTGTTGGGAGAAATTCACGAAGAAGATGAATTTCAAGAGTGACGGAGCATCAACTTGGAAAGTTCTAAAGAAGATCTCAGGCAAGAGCACCTCCACCAACTATTCTACGATCGAGTTCGAGAATGGAGTCTTCAAATCGGGAAAGGAGGCTGCAACTGCTTTCGGAAAGAATTTTTTCATAACTCAGGCTAAGAGAGGGAAACAGAGTCGAGTGACTGTAAGAGAGCTCTGTAAGTTGCCACTCATGAACGAAGCAGAAGCAGTGACGCCTGCGCAAATTGAAAAGGTAGTAAAAGAGATGCGCAACTCGAAGGCTATAGGGCCGGATGGCATTAGTTCAGCGGTGTTGAAGAAACTGCCGAGTGAGATTATGCCAATCCTGGCTGACGTCATCAACACTTCATTTCGCACGTGCATCCTACCCCAAGACTGGAAAATGGCAAGCGTCATTCCGTTGCCCAAGCCTGGTAAATCGCCATCCACAGCGAAGGGATACAGGCCAATAAGTCTTTTATCACCAATTGTCAAGGTCGCTGAGAAACTGGTCGTGAAGGAGCTTGCCGAGCATAATAACAAACAGCAGCATCAACATGGATTCCGCAAATTACATTCTACCACCACGGTGCTGCTGGAGATTGTGAGCTATGTCTTGGATGGCTTCAATGCCTATAAACCTCAACGCACTGTTGGTGTAGCCCTGGACCTCACCAAAGCTTTTGATTCTGTCAACTTGGGCATACTATCTGAGAAGCTTTTGAGGTCCACCATCCCGTCTTGGCAGAAGCGATGGATAAACGAACCCATCAAAGGGCGCCGAGCAAAAGTGCTGTTCCAGGGACATGTCTCTAATAGCGCCCCGATCGCTGCCGGTGTCCCTCAAGGAGGAGTCATATCGCCTGCTCTGTGCAGTCTTTACCTTGAAGATTTGCCCGTCCCCCCAAGTGACATCAAAGTCGTTGCGTATGCGGATGACATCACCATCTTGTGCCGGTACAGAGACATTAATGTAGCTGCACGCAATATCAATAGCTACCTCGTCGTCCTGAAGAGCTTTTTCGATGATATGATGCTCACTGTCTCTGCCGCTAAATCATCTGTGTCTGTTTTCTCCACTGACCCTAAGGAACACTGTGCTCACCCCGTTGTGAACTGGGAAGACGCTCGTGTGCCTGCCGCACGTTTCCCGAAGCTGCTTGGTCTAGTATTGGATCCTTCGCTGGAGTTCCATGAAAACACTGAGCAGAAACAGGCTACAGTGAAAGCAAAGCTCAACGTTCTACGAGCTCTGGGAGGAACGTCGTCGGGAAGTAGCAAGGAGACAATTTTGACCACCTACAAGGCAATGTTGCAGCCGGCGTTGGAGTACTCTGCACCGGTATGGCAGCACATGATATCGGATTCATCGTGGACAAAGATGCAGCGTGTTCAAAATGCTGCTCTTAGGATTGCCACTGGGTGTGCAAAGAGCATTCCAGTGGAACATCTTCATGCTGAAGCCCGTATTCTGCCTGTTAAGGAGCACTGTCAACTCCAAGCGCAGCAACTGGTTATTAATATCCTCAAGCAGCCTGATCACCCATTAAGAGGATTATGAATCCTGTGAGAGAAAAAGGTATCAGAAGGCCTTTTGCGGATGCTCCCGAGAAAGTCAATATACAAAGATGGACGGACTCCCAATTGGATCGTGTTCGTCTTTTACGTGCGGAGCACACCCGTTTCGTCAGGGATCACTTGAGTAGGGTGGCTGTCAACCCCATACTGGGGATCGCACCACCTGAAGTCAGCAACACCGAAAAGGAACTCGGTAGGCGGGCTAGATGTTCCCTCGCCTCGTTGCGCTGCGGGGATTCCCCTATGCTGATGTCATACTTGCATAGGATCGGCAGCAGTAAGCCTGACGAGTGTCCGGATTGTGGTAACCCTGGCCACACTACAGCACATCTATTCGACTGTCCGAAGAGGCTCACCTCACTGACGACAATAGATTTGTGGTTGAATCCAACTTCGGTCGCCCGTTTCTTGAACCTATAACAAAAACCCTTCTGCGGCTGCGAAGAAGAAGAAGAAGACGTCCTAGCGTCAAGTGGCCGTAATATAACGCTGGGAGTTTGCATCTTCAGCATTTGTTATTGATCAGACTCCCCAGCGACCACTGCAGCCGGCCAGTCGCTGACAGTGGAGGCATAGTGACCGTAACGGCTGTCACTAATATTATCGATACCATCGTTAACCACATGCCATCTTCCGACACGTTGAATGCGCCAGCCGTCCAGCGCTTGAGCGCTAGCGCATGATTCTTCGACGCCTTGACGCTTTGCCGCTGGTCGTCTGCCATGGACGGAGCCTAAGACCGCACGATTTTCAATCCGGACGGGTTTGGCCTCTGATCAGCTGTTTAGGTTAGTTTTTCAAATTAAAACAAGTGAAAAAAGGGTAAATTCAAAAATTCATCCTAACAAGTGATTGGTGGCTGCGGCGACAGCAAAACTCGTTTGTATCGGGTGGGGGTCGTAATGTGGCCACACCGCAATAAGGGCGAGGAAAACGGAGGAACCAAGAACTGTGATAGGCGGTCACACAAGTCAGTGGCAGCCTGCGTTTCTGACGGTCGCCTCTTCCTCTCGAGTGTGTAACCCGTGTGACCGGCAATCAGAACCGTTTGCTCCTCCCCCGTTTCCTCCGCTTTTCTTGCGGTTTTGACACAATATGACCACCACCCGCCTTGATCAGCTGGAGCACACGCGGTCGCGCAATGTGCTTTTTGCGGCCGGTTATGGGAATTTAGTTTTTCACGGACTATTAATAAAATTAGAGTGTGTTGCACATACGTCAGGAAGTTCTCCGCACCACGTTCACCCCTGGCACCCTTGAAAAGATGTTTTGCTTCGACTGTGCCAATCGAGTCCTCGAAGCCATGTACCACCTATAAATAATTTTACACAATGTTAGTAAACGTGAAGGAAAGCATAGGGTTTACACTCAACCTGTAACATTAGCTAGGTAAATCTCCAAGAAAGAGAAACATGAGGATGCTCAATAGGCTAAAGCTGACCTTCAAGCCGAAAATTAGTCATGATACGACTCCTTTGAAAATCAAAAAAAAAGACAGAAAACTTCATGAACCATCTTCAAAAACATCCGTTTTCTCCAAAATGTTTGCGATCATACTAATTCTGATTTCAAAACTTACAATTTTCCGACTTCTTCCCACGGCTCGTGGTGTCCTGATGCGATTCCGCTAGATCTACACTAGAAAACCCCCAAAGATTTGTAGATCAAATGCATGGAATGGTAGACGCATAGAAGCAGCTTGGCAGGATACATGCGAGACTCGTGGAGTCGAGCGACGACGTGAACGCAACTACTATCGGTCGCGCACGTCGCCTGTACGAGCCGAGGTGCTCCTAGGCGCCTCCCTGTCTGTATATTCGATCAACAAGCCAGGCAAAAGTTTATACCTCGCTTTTAAAATTGCGAAAGCACCGATGCACGATGAGAGTAAAAATATTGGAGATGACCTTCTTTTAATGTTCCAAACATCAGGCTATTCCATTCGTGCGATAGGGTTCCGAGTGGAATTCAAAATGCAAAAGACAGTACATATCCCCGAATTTGTGTCCATATCATATCCCGACTTCAAAGACAAAACAAGACGTCTTATGGTTCCTTATATTTATTAATCTGTACACCGTCACTATCGTGCACATTAAGACACAAAAAGCCGCATATTCCGTAGCTTTATGGTACAGACAGCACTTTCGTCTCTAATCACAAACAAACTTACGCCAAAATAGTCGCAGTTATCAGTATTGTCGATAGCAATGCTCACTGTTTTCGATAAGTACCTGTCCACCGCACGTTTGAACGCGCCGCACACAGCCTGTGAGAAATTCAGAATAAGGATAATGACATTCGTTACCAGTGGGTTTGTAGATAACCCTTGAAACCACAATTCCACTTTTCCCACTCCAGAGGTCAACGAAAAATTTCTCTCCCAATCTTCGTTCACTTATTTGGGTGTGCTGAGCAAGAGTCAGACGTCCGTTCCCGGTTTTACTGGAGATTACGGTAGGTCAATGTACTGAAACCGTAGAAAGTATATAGCTAAACTTTACCCAGGTGTTCATTGAGGTGCTGATCAGACTTCAGTATCCTCTTCTCAATTTCGACAGGATTACGGTAGTTTACGGCAGATTCAATATCGCTTGGCTACCTTCACCTGCCTTAATCCTCCAAAATGCGGAAGACAACCCAAAGAACCCCCTAGCCAAAGTTTCAGTAAAACCAGAGACTTTGACCTACCTACCATATACATACCGCAAACATCCGAAAAAATCGACGACAGACTTCATTCTCGCGTTTAGCACCCCCCCCCCCCCTCCAAATAATCCTCTAAGCAAAGTTTGGATGGAAGCCATTCATGAACGAACGCCTGTCAAATGTTCTCATCGCTATGAAAGCGTAAGATTTCACGCTGAAGACAATGTTGACAATAGAAAATTCATTCCCACTTTTTGACGCTCGAGACCGCGTTGTGGTGGTAAGAACGTAAAGTCGTAATGAATCGCATTGACACTTTCCGTTCCTTATATTGCGTTGGCGCACATTGGGTGCACGGATGTTAAGCCTATTTTACACTACCGTCGCTGATCGCCGCGATGTCATGTTTCGAATACAGATCGACGTGCGACGTGATCTCGATCATCACTTCACGTCGCGCGGCGATCGAATTCGGAACGAGGCCTTACAACATATACGCACATAGAGTGCGCTACCGCACAAAGAGGAACGCTGAGTATCAGTCCGATCCGTGTCGACTGTACCCGGAATAGGGCCAGCACATCGGGTACGACCAATGGGGGCGGGGGCAAAGAACTTAATCATTTTTGCGCAAGTTAGATATTACGGAAAGGACCACACCGAGTCGGGAAGGGCACCACAATCCCGACCAACTCCTAAGAAGAGAGACCACACTCTTGACGGAGTTCTGGGACTAACCCGCGCTCCCCACTGTTCCGAATAGAACCATGGGTACCGACCGAGTCGGAGGGTAGAAATCCAATAACTTTTCAAGGAGGACTCACCCTAGCAGTGATCCAGCTTGCTCGTGCATCTTGATAAAACCATTCATCAGCTAAATGTCGCACAATTATGACCGCAATATCATCACATATTTCGATGGGCGTGGAAGTATCGTCTGGCATCTGAATAAAATTTTCAATTTAGTATTAAGTCAGCAAGCTGTACCCCCTACCTTTGCGCAAACACATGATACCGAACTAATGAGGGAATGACAACATACAACAAAACTGGCGGCCACGATTTAATGAAGCCGAAGACATCATTCCATAACTAAAGACATTCGTGACTTGGATTATGTGCACGATTCTCTGAGTGGAGCATGACAGAGCTGCGGAACTCCCAGCAGTCGGCGCGAGCGGTCGCGTTGATGACGTCAAAAGAGGTCCGCAGAGTTGAAGCCGCGGCGTTCCTCGCAGCGACGAATACCACTGGGTGATGCAATATTGATTACATAAGGCGATGAGGGCGACCAACGCGTCGTGAAGGGCGACGAGGGGCACCGCAGAGTGTATTGACACCGCGACGGCCGTGCGTCACGTATGACGCTCGGCGACCACTCGCCGGTCTCTGCAACTCTGCAGACTCCTAAGGATTACATTCCTAAAGCGGTCTGCAGAGTTGCAGCGGCCGGCGAGTGGTCGCCAGCCTTGACGCGGCGACAAGAATCTTTTCGAACATTATCATCGCCGCGTCGGTTGCCGCTCGCTGGCAGTGACCGTCGCGGATTCAAAACACTCTGCAATGAACCCTAGTCGCCCTTCACGACGCGTCGGTCGCCCTCATCGCCTAATGTAATCAATATTGCATCACTCAGCGCTGCTCGTCGCTGCGAGCAACGCCGAGCTGTTTAAAACCCCTGCAAGTTAGGCGAAGGCTCCATAGACGCGACCGCTCGCCCTAAGGGCCCAGTTATACTTCCGCGCTTTGCTACCGATGGCTTTCACTCTGGGTCTGCTATTTGGTAATTTCCAGAACTCATCAATTGCAGATGTGTCTCAAAAGCCTACGACAGCGAAACGCCAAAGTACAATTAGGGCCTTATTGAACAGAGCCTGAAACTCTGCTCTCACCCCAGGCAGGAGACTATGATTTCGGCAATAGAAAGTGAGCTGCTCTCGCTTCACATGCCGCGTTTGAGGGCCCGATTATGATCTTCAGGTAAGCGAAGAAGAACAGAAAAGGAAAGGAAAACGAGATCTTCGTGTTTAGCTACATGAAAGAACGCAGAGATCCTACTTCTATACCTCAGCTTTTGCCTGCCGCTGGCTTTAGTGGCACGTCTGCGATTGGTCAGATGTTGAAATTGACCAGTAGCCTGCCTCGGAAGCCAGCCGCAGCGAAACGCCGATGTATAACTAGGTCTTTAAACTGCGCGCTGAAGCCTAAATCAGGTCGGTGGGTTTTTTATAGATCGGCCGGTCACGATAGTCTACATAGAATGGTGTCTGGACAAATATGTGCAGCGCGCTGGCAGCAAGTCAGTGCGGAAGCACACCCCATCTGGTATTTGCGTCACAGTATTCTGAAAAAAGTGGGCCTCTAAGAAGGGTTCACAAATCGTTAAGACAGGCTGAAGCCTGAAAGGAAGACATTGGCGCCTCTGAGGTGGTGCCGACATAGCTGATGACAAGTGAGATTCACAGTTCAGACAATCTCCTAAATAGAAGAAGGATTCTTTGCGGCAATGAAACCACATAACTTTAGAATATCGATACAATCACGGTAACATTTTATTTCTCAACATCAACACGTAAGAACACCAAAGAAAACATCAAATAGTTTTCGAGACCCTTGCACCAGTCATCACTCGCAGCCTCTTCAGTCAAGAAACACCCATAAAATTTGCTGGTTGATCAAGCTGAAATGATTTATGAGGAACTTCCGGTTCCCGCATTTCGAAGAAGAATCTAACAAAAACTCTTAATTTTCTTGATTCGTACGATTCGTATAAATGAACGAATATTGGGCCAATGCCTGGAATTCCTAATTTGTAGAAAATCTTCGCCTTCCGGGACCCGCTTTTTAACGAGTCTTCAGTATTTGTCGTAGGTAAGAAAACAAGGCAATTTGCAAGAATGTGGTCTGTCCCGGTTGAGTCAGCCACTGACGTGTCCATAAAAGTAGCGCTCCATATGCATCTTCGCGGGTGCGCAACGCAAGTCACGTACTGGCCAAATTCAGGTCCGCATTGGGGACTACGGATCTTGCATCACGCGACACGCTGATAATCGTGCTGGGAGGACAGTGATTCGGGCCGGGACCAAGTGGTACCAGCACGAATATCATCCCATTGCGTGATGCAACAGCCGCTGTCCGCAAATGCGGACCGAAATTTGGCTCCGAGAACAACATTAGGCAGGATGTATCTATCTTACCGCAATCCAGAAAACTCAATTCTTCATTTTATCCACATACCTGTTCCTTTTTTTCATATTTCATGCTTTTTATGTTTTTTTGTGTTTTTTCCAAGGTCAGTTCGTTTTTAAGCTGCAGTAGGCAACTTAAAGAAAAGATTTCATGAAGGGTTTAACCATATTTTTGCTCGGTACACTTACGATACTCGTTTGTGATGCACATATGGCCTCTACGTGACAGTTAGTTCGCTTCACGTTACGTATAACATCTCGCAAGATACGGGATGGTCTGATCCATTGAGTTCCCCATTTCTTTGATGGAAACGAAGTGTTTGGCAATACGTGCGGCTGTTACTTCACCTTGATCTTCGAACGCAGTCAAAATAAAGCATTTTCAGGGTAGAAGTCTCTGAATAATGCGGTTTTCTGAACAACGCTAGAGTAGTTACCAGGGATGCGCGTAATTACGACTAACGACTAACGAATTTAACGACTAACGGGCTTTTTAGGTGTTACGACTAACGGCTAACGAAATTGAAAATATTTTCGTAAGCAATCCCAAAATTCGTTAGAAAGCCAATGGTCATTCAAATCGCGCTCCAACCCGAGCCTTACACCAGGACTAATACATATTGCCCTGTTGGTTGTTCTAGGTGAGTGGTACAAAATAATCATAGCCTTCAGTAATTATTATTTCTACTGACACTGCTTCGCAGCTCTGGAACCCCCACATGAACACCCCAACCCAACGTTGCTCAGGGTTAGGCGCAGCGCGCATGCGATCTCGTGTCGGTCTGGCTACTTTATTGTAGACTCACTGAACCGGTTCCGACACTGACCCGCTCCAGCGGAGATTTTCGCAGAGGGCACTATCAGAGGTGATAATATGGAGCGGTGCCTGCAGGCCACAACTGTCCAACAACGGGAACTGTATCCGATAATTGGATTATAAAGGGTGCCGTCCTTCGATTTTCAGTCACAAATTCGAGATATGGATTTCCATAAAATGGTGCTGGGACCTCTCAAAGGTAACACTTTCACTGTTAATTTCTTCTGACCCTTCCCATCATGGGAACAAGCTCTAAACCACGCAAGCGCTCGGTTCGCGACGCTGAGCAAAGAACAATTAGTGGAAAGTTGCTGCGGCTCTACGCTTTGTCACCGGGTAGATCTTAAACAGCGCAGAATGGCAAATTTTGCACTGAAAAAAGCGGAGTTCTAGACTTTCTCGGTTTCCCATATTGTTCCCTTTCTGACCGAAAATTACAAAAAACGATAAACACACATTTTTTCGACTATTAGGTTTCCGCGCGGCGATGTACGAGTGGCTAAGAAGTTATTTTCAATTTTGTAGATTTAGGTTTGCAGTTTGAACTGGGCCCTCTACCAAGGAATGAGTCTTTGATGGCCATGAATGCTTCGTAAAACATACATCTCCTCATGCCTTCCTTTTTTTCTATTCATAAGGGCTTTTTTCTGACTCAGCTGTGCTTGTTTTCGAAGCCTAGATTTTTAACGAGTAACGATTAACGACTAACGAGGGTTTTGGCCGGTTGAACGACTAACGATTAACGAATTACAAAATTTTTATTACGCACATCCCTGGTAGTTACTGCGTAGGAGGCGTAATACGTACCCGCCGAAAAAGCACTGCTCCTCAAGAATCTTTATTGTCACGCGGGTTATCCTGCGTCTACAAAATAAATAAATTGTCTGACTCGATCGTGAAAGATTATAAATAGTTATTTTTTGGTAGGAATTTGCGAGTGGCTCGGTCCGAGACGTTGATCCCTATAAATTTTTAGCCCAAGAATTCTCTCAACGACACCATATTTTTCGAGTCGACCGGCGTATGGTGCCCCTCCGATGCAATGGATAGTAATATGCGCTTCTAGACTTCAGACATTGTTGGTCAGAAAATGATCGTGACCGGCCGCAACCAGCTGTGGCCAGCCGTAACCAGCCAGCGTCGAGCAGGCCGTTGCGTCGATTTCCGACGGAGCTACGACCCCCCCTTCCCTTTGAGC
This sequence comes from Aplectana chamaeleonis, assembly GCA_029168955.1. Classification (NCBI taxonomy): domain Eukaryota; kingdom Metazoa; phylum Nematoda; class Chromadorea; order Rhabditida; family Cosmocercidae; genus Aplectana; species Aplectana chamaeleonis. The sequence continues at coordinate 134,538 of JAPDOI010000925.1, forward strand.
AATTTTTTTATTCTCAAATTTCAACAAACCCCTACCGAAATGAGAAACCGCTTGAGCTTTTTAGGAGTGAAAATGTTGAAATTTGTGGTAAAATTCGGTCAAATCGTACGCCCCCCCATTTTCATTTTTTCCAAAAAAATTTCCAATTAGTTTACGAACCCCCATTGCGCCGAGTCGCAACCCTGCTCAACCCTGTAACCAGCCGAAGCCGCTCCGGTAGATACACAGAAATTCCACCCAATAGGTCCGTCTGCGACCATATGCTTGGACCCGCTATCCAACCAGTCGAAACTTATGTTCAACGCGCGCACAAGGTCAGGGCGAATGCATCCGAGGACGGTTTTCCGCCCCGAACTCAGTAGGTTTTTTTGACCAAGTCTGAAGAGGGCTTGAAGAACACCTAATACGGCCGGCCGCTGCCAACCAAAGGAGGTCTGTAGAATGCATAATACGAAAGACGGTGCCCAATAAGCACCAGGTCTGGCAGGCCGTTTCCCAATCAATAACATAACTGCATATCTTCAACGATGAATGCGGCGATTTTCTGACAATTTGGAAGAATTGAAGGCGATGAACCAACCGGCAACCTGTTGTTAAATCTCTTGTTTTTGCTCCATCGCGATCAGGGATGAGCGGAATAAAAATTTTGAATTTCGGAAATCGAAACCAAATTAAAATTTCGGAAATCGAAAATCGGAATTAAACTAAAATTTCGGAAATCGGAAAGCGGAATTCCGAAGCCGAAAAACTGCGGAAATCGGAATCGGAAATCGGAACAAAGCATACTTGCTGCAGGCATCGAAAGATATGTCCGTGACTCTAGGGTTAGAAAGCATAGCCATTATCCATTGATCAATCTCTAGATACTTCTCCATCCTAGACCCTGGACCATTACGAATCGAATTTCTGATCCCATGGGAATCCCATCAGGGTTAAAAGTAATTGCGACTAGAGACTAAAAGACTACCGAGCTTTTTCTGATGTTACGTCGAACGACTAACGACTAAAGAAATGAAAGATTCCCATAAGCAATTCAGAAATTCGTAAGAAAATAAATACACACTATTATCGTTCCCCAGTGGAGGTCTCTCCGCTCCGAGCGAAAATCAGCCATCTACTCGGGCCAGAGCAAAAGTTTCGGAGAGCGAAACCCTGTCTCTCCTGATGGCTATTTTCGGCCTTCGCGGTGCTTATTGGGCAAAAACCAAAAACGCACAACTTTGGCAAGTAGGCTCTCATTTAGACCGCGAATCATGTGCAAATCAGTGGTTTGAACCTTGTTCTGTTTTGAAAACGACTATGAATTTTAGTAGTACCTGCAAATTTCATGCCTTCTTTCTTTTTTACACTTGATGGCTATTTTCGGCCTTCGCAGTGCTTATTGTAAAAGTCTAGATTTCTAACGGCTAAGGAAAAAAACGTAAGCTTTGGGTCCCTCTAAGAAGAACAAAGATAAAAGTGCGATGAAAGCGGCCAGGAAGTGGGTGAAAATCACGTGGACCAGCAGATCCACCGAATCAACATGCCATATAACACCACCGCTCGTTTCACCAAAGGAACAGTTGCCGAATTTCTGATTACTCTTTATTCCATAAAACTTTATTATATTCAAGCACTCAGGGAAACCATCGCCCGGAGCGGAATCGGAAAGCGACTCGAGCGACTCTGTCTCTCCTCTGCGAGCGAAAATCAGCCATTTACTCGGGCCAGAGCAAAAGTTTCGGAGAGCGAAACCATTTCGGACGTTTGGATCGCTCAAAGTCCGCAGTGCCCCGGAACACACCGAATAGGCGTAATTAAATTTTTCAGATGTTCTTCAAACGGTTTTTTCTTTGATAATGGAGGGTTTCATCGAAGCTTTCCTTCACTTCGTGGTTTTGCCTGCTCGGAAACACAGAAGACTAAAATACGGTTTTTATCATGACAACTGCCTTCAGCAAGGCTTAAAAGAAGGTGAAGGGTCTCAACTCGTAAACTTCTGTCAGTGGATACCCATTAGGATTATTTCCGCATTTTGTTCCGATTTACGCACCCATTTTTCGGAAATCGGAATTCCGCGGCCTGAAAACCCGCGGAAATCGGAATTCCGTTCATCCCTGATCGCGATGGAAGCAGAGTGCAAACTTTTTGAGTCAAAGGTGCACTGAAATGCCGTTCTCCATGGGCGTAATCCGAGGGGAAGGAGAACAGGAGGATGTACCGCTGTGGGAAGAGCAACGAAAAGTACTGCAAATCCTCAGCTGTTCTGCTGTGATGACATCCTCAGCCCTTGTCCCCCCCCCAAGAAAAAAAATTGCTCAATTGTTCTACGGGGAGTTCTCTCTCAACTGCCTGGATTGAAGAGATGAATTTTGAGATTTTCGTCCCTGTAGCGTGGCGCAGCACACTAAATACTGAACCCGGTAAGTCATTTCTGGCAAATGCTTACCCCAAAAAGGCTGCGGCAACCCCCACAGTATCGTAGAGGGGATTAAAACAACCAGTGCAACGCATCCTCGTCGGACTGCTCCTCCTCGCACTCCTCCTCGCTTTCGTAGTCGTCGGAATCTGAAATACAGCGGTCGACAGCACTGGAATCGTGAATTACAACGGTCACACTATCCATAGAAGCCCATGAGAAGGGGTTTTGAAATTTCGATGAGAACCCTTCTGTTTCTACATTACCGATCACAAGTTCACCTAAAAGCAAGCTAATCAGTTGAAATTCCGGGGTCGTTCCGAAAATGGTGTCTGCAAATGCGGACCGAAATTTAACACCGACAGGGACAGTAACTCAGACATTTTGTCGTTTCTAACGCGCACTGAATCGTGCCATTTCGACCTGTGCGGGGTAAACGGCAGAGATCTCGCACAGCTATTCCGGTCTGTGTAAAACGCCTGCCAAACCGCAGATTCCGCCGTTTGGCAGGCCATGACGCCACTGCTGCAGGGAGGCTCGGTGTTGCGTTTGTACACGACTTAACAGGGTATGAACAATTGTGCTCTGGAAAATCACGCTATCGATCACTCCAAAAAATCACGCTATCGATCACTCCAAAAATCACGCTATCGAACACGCCACATTTGATCAGGCGCGTATCAGCAGCACAGCACGTATATAGGGGGCCTCATTCTAGCAGTCGGCCTTTCGGGGCTGCTCCTGGAAAGAGACACCGAATCACTCTCTGGACGATTTTTGACCGATGTGGGGTCTCCCCCCCCCACGGTTCCCAGCGAGACGCTCCCTCGCTGTCGACCACGGCGACGATAATGTCCCTGTCGCGGACCGAGGGCCGTGACATGGACTGTGTCCTTGTTGGGGGGAGACCCGCACCTTCACGAAATGGTCGAACCCGTCCCTAACGCCACCTACCTCTATAATAGGACGACGACTAATTTGACGTTGTAAAACTAACCAAGAATGGTCGAAACATGCAAACGGCAGTGAATCGCCGGATATCGCGGGGCAAACGGCAGCTATGGGACACCCGCATTACCCATTTTGGCGTTTATAATGGCAGCGCTTCAGATTAAGACCAGCGTTTGCTGTGCGTTAGAAACCCCACAATGTCTGAGAAAAGGAGCGTGAAAGAAGTGGGACAGTGCCAAATTTTTTGGTTTCGCTCCAATTTCGACCTTGTAGTTTCGACTGAATGCCAAATTCTGATTGTATCTCAAATAACCCTACCTAGCAAAAAAATTAGAGGATTTTAGCAAGAGAATTAAGTTTACCACCCTTTCCAAGACACAAAAAACTATAAAAGGTCTCGCCGAAAGTATAGGAAAATGTGGTAAAAAAACTAATTTACGTCTAAATAAAGATAGCACTGATTGAGGGTTGGCATTCTATGAGTTCCTCATGATACCAAATCACTCTTTCAACTGTGATATGGATAGAGATCAAAACCAGGGGGCTCGGGTGGAATTTCAGGTTGTTAATGTTCTCAGTAATACTGAGGTAGGAGTTTTATCTGCACTTCGCCTCAAACTCCTTCGTTTTCGTATATCAATTGAGATGTTCGAATAAATGAGTATTGGACCAGACCGGATGTCGAACCGGGGCCGAGATAATGAGTTCTCGCGAAAGTTTCAACGCAAAGTTCAAGAACCTTGAGCATGTCACTGTAGGAACCGAAATTTTTGTACAAAACTGCGCAAATCTTGTTGGGGCCTATTTTAGCTTATTACTTCCGAAAAAAATAAAAATGTCGAAAATTAGAAACTCCTGCTCTCCATGACCAGCGTTGGGCAGATGACTCACTGCTTGTGCATCATTCAGCCGAGCGAGTGTCGCTACATAGTATACTTTCACATCGAATGATTTCGAATCATCCTATCAATGAATTTTTCTCGCGATTGAAAGAATGGTTTGAGCCGTGTCGGTTTTCAGACAACAAACAAGAAGCTTCTTATAAGTCACGTAAGGGTAGAACTCTTTGCATCCACTAAATACAAACTCTCAATTATTTGAAAAAAATGTCGACGAATGACAGCTGACTATTTTTTTCCAAATAATTGATAATTTGAGTTCAGTATATGCAAAGAATTCTACCCTGACGTGACTTTTAAAAAGCTTACCTCTTACTCGAAACGGCTGATTGGGATGAGGGTGGAGAACAAGGAATGTTCGCTTCAGGATTAATCCCTTGGCCTCCCCCCGAGCATGATGAAGGCAAAAGCGAAGCCGCAGCGTATACGAGGACGCAAATTGGCCATTGTCGAGGTGGTCCCGCACTTCGCGATTTTAAGGAGCCGTACCGCCACTCAAAGATTGTGTATGGGATCTATGCCCTGGGAAGATAATAAGCTCGAGGGAGATCCCGTTGTCGTTCTCGGGAACTTTCCCACACACTTTCCTACAATTATCTGAGTTGAGAATGCTTTGAGAATGATTTTCATAATAGAGAGACGAACCACCGAGGACAAACTCGAGATCCTTTGCGAACTTTTCTTCCAGAATTTCACAGGGACCGCATTTCCACTGAGTATGTTCCTGTCGGTTGAGTCCCACGTTTATGCTCTCGATAGCTGGAACTTGGCCACATAATACGTCAGATCCTCACCACGATTTCTCTGTCACACCCCGATAAGGCATGGGTGTGGCAAAAGCTTCGCGCGTTTGCGGCACGTTTTCGTGCGGTCGCGCCGCATGCTCACATGTGCTCGTTATACCTAGCACATGTGAGCACGAGGTTAAAGCACCTATGAGCACTCGGCGCGACCGCATGCAGCCGGCGATCGCGTGGCCAGCTACGGGTGTACCAGAGATTACGTGCTGCGCGGCTGGTAAGCGACTGATCACTCGGACAGTTGGAGGTAGTACGTCGGCACAATAGCGTTAGTACTCCGGCACAAAGGAATTAGCAGGGCCCGTGCTGTAGCTACTGCTAACAACAGGAGCTTGTGCCGCTTGTGCTGGAATACAACCCCTTTGTTTACCCTGGCACGCGTGATATATGCAGCCCCCTCTCCTAGTGTCTGCTGACACTCTCCTCCATTGGTTTGTCTGATATGAATGAACATTGCAGCATCCTCTCGTACGACGGCGGCTGGTACATAAGGTGGCCAGTCTCGCTGAGGCCTCCGTCAGACTTGGTCGAAAAACCTGCTGAGTCGGACTGAGTCCGGGGCAGAAAAACCGATCTCAGTGCATTGGACCTGCCCGTGTGCGTGCGCGAAACACCAGTATCGACTGGGTGGATTGCGGTCGTCAGCAGACGGTCGCGGTTAAACTCAGTGGGTTGATTTTTCTGCACGTCTGTCTTTATTTCGGTAAATAGCGAACGGGTGGGACTCAGTTCATCGACCACCTCTGCCGGCGGCCTGAGGGGGCCGTTGGCCGTTCAAGGCAGGTCCGAGAAGGTGACTTCGCGTCACTTTCTAGACGTAAATTTTGGACGCTGAGGGATCGTCCCCAGCGCAGCAGTCAGCCATTTACACTCCCATATATAAAAAACTCGTCATGGAGATGTTAACGCTCGTTTGATGAGCCTCCTTGATCTTGGTAATCGACTCTACAGTTCCACCAGGCGTAGGCTGAGCATCTCGGATCCAACGCTGTTGTGCCGACATACTACCCCCGAATGTCTGAGCAGCTGTAGATCAAAAGATTGAAGTGTCCGATGAGGAGAAAGTGGCCTTAATGTAGTCAAAAAATATTTATATGATGTGTTAGAGGTGAAACGTATTGTGGTCGAGTTGGACACCAATAGTACATGATTAGAGCGTGCACATGGAACATACGTGAGAAATTTCTCGACAGGATGTCTTCCCTTGAAGGAAAACTTCGTTTCGACTGAGACAGCAGCGTCCTTGAAGCCAAGCACCACCTATAAACAATCCCAACTGCAGACTATGAACTTGATCGAGAAAAATGGTCTATTGAACAACAATAAGCACAGGGTCAAGTAGTGTCAGGTTGCGACATAACGGGCTGTCAAGGAGGAGGATCGTAAGGTTTTCGGCCAGGAATGATAATTTGGGAGATAATGATTGAAAATTCAAAAGAACCGCTGTTCCCGAACTGAGGCAAAGTTCGGAAGACAATATATACCACTTCACAGAAAATTCGGTCACCAGGAGAGGGGTGGCAGCTCCACTAAGTCCGGACACAACGGCCCGCTAAACACTGACTGAGCATCAGCTCAGAAAAATCGGAAAAAAGAAAAAAACATGGTTCTGCACCAACCTAAAATTCAAATTTAACACCGTCGTCGTAAAAATCGCGACTCTTTGTATGTGGATTTCTGCGCAAGATGTGGTACCCAAGATTGGTAAAATGCCCGCCGGTGCCAAAGCCATGGATACCATGTGTCAAAAGGGAAAGGATCGTACACCATCGGATCATGCGTTTTCTCCTATGAGACGTATTTGTTCAGAAATTAGCGGGAAAAGACGATACATGGTGTCAGAAGAAACTGCCTGTCAGAAACTTCGTAACATCTTGTAAGCCGAAATTAAGGTTTCGACAGAAGGGGGTAGAGTGGCAAAACAGGTTTGTTTAGCCACCCAAAGAATGGTTGGCGGACCGTAATAATTTTGGCCGAAAACTTGAATTTCGGGGGAGTGTTGTAAAATTAGGCCAGAAATTGTGGTTTAAAAAATTTGCAGTAGGCTTAACATCAATCGGCTGGCGTAGCCTATCCTTTTCCTTCAAAATGTGGAGGGTTTATGGCGGTTTCGTGATCAGCACCCCTAACTAGGCAAGGTATCAATCGAATCGAAGACATCGACCAAATTCATACCTGCCATGAATCTCCGTGAAACTGGCAACGAACCCCATATTCGAATTCAGCAACCCAAATCACCCTTTCAGACGAATTTTGGTTGGCGAAAAAACCGATCTTCGGAGAAAGAAGAGTAGTTTAGCGTCATAGCAACTCACGCTAACATATTCACGGTGATCCGAATCGTCCAGAGTAATGCTGGTAATTTGGGATAGATACGTATCGACCGCACGGTTGAAAGAGCAGCACACAGCCTGTTAATTTCGTAGTATAAAAACTTCGGGGCAATCACACCTATTAGGGTCGCCGAAACCTGTAAGGAATAATTTATACTTGCGCGTCAAAAAGCGAGGCAACGGGCCGCGTCAAATCTGGGTGGTGACGCACACCCGTTAACTTTTGTGCGTGCCAAAGTCGAACTCGAAGTCGAACTAGGCTCGACTTTTCTTTCGCAATTAAATTCGCAACAACCCGTTTTAAAAAAATAACTAACAAGGAAACCACAATTAGTCATACTGTGCTTATCTGGGCCGAATTCCGGTCCGCAATTGCGTCTCGACACGCTTTGCGACCGCACGCTCCCGAGTCGGAAGAGCTTCCAGCGTCGCAGTCGCCGATCTGATGACTCTAGGTGGGTTTCGGAGACTGGAAACTAAGAAAAATTAGAGAAAATTGTATAAGAAAGCCACATCGAGTCGGCTTTGGCGCTGGAAACCCGACTGACTGGAGCGCGTGCGGCTACAAAGCGTGTCGAGACGCAATTGCGGACCGGAATTTGACCCAGAGAAGCACAGTAGTGACCATTCCAAATGAAATGTACTTTCCTAGAACCATTTTTGGACGAAAAGTCCGAATATGCCCATCGCAGCTGCCTAGACCCACTCTGAAAAAAGTTATGAGCGTTTTTTCTGTGATTTTCGTACCTATTGTACCCTCCAAAAAGCGCATTATTTATACGCAATTCCGGAAACGGACCTCATAATCGTGTTCAGCACCCAAAACTACCCCACTAAGCGAAGTTTGGGTGAAGGAACATTTTCCAAACTTTGCGCAGACTAACAGCGTTTTGGACTTGTACGGATTTTCGGTTGGGCGCTTATTTTTACCAGTACGGATTTTCGGTTGGGCGCTTATTTTTACCAATTAGAGGGCTCTCGAAGCGTTTTAGAAAAATATTCCAGATTCGACTAAAAATTCGTCCTGGAGGGTTATTTGAGGTGCTGATCACGAATCTGAGGTTCATTTGTCGTTTTTCCGAAGTTTTCGACTATATTTGTTCAAAGCTTCCCACTGACAGAGAAAATTGACGGCAAAATCAACTTTTGACGATTTCCGGAATGTGACGACAGATGTAGCTCAAATCGCTCCTGTGGGGGTTATCTGGAGTGCTGAACACGAATCTGATGTCAGTTTATCGATTTTTGGCAGCTTACGGTAGATTACGGTGGGTATACGGTAGTTTGGTCGAAGTCTCAGATTTGTCTCAAAGTTTCTATGTGGGGGTTATTTGGGGTGCTGAATACGAATTCGATGTCCATTTGTCGATTATCGGAATATTGAGGTAGGTTTTGCCCTCTAAATGGCATGTTACCTACCGTAACCTACAGTAAACCTCAAAATTTAAGAAGCGAACCCCAGATTCGTGTTCAGCACCCCAGATTACCCCTACGTACGTTTTTAGCAAAATCCGGAGCAAAATTTAAAAACACCCTAAAAATTCCATGGGGGGTACCCTTACCTTGCCGCGAGGCTTTAAAAAACGCTCATAACTTTTCTCAGAGCGGGTCTAGGCAGCTGCGATAGGCATATTCGGACTTTTCGTCAAAAAATGGTTCTAGAAAAGTATATTTCATTTGGAATGGTCACTATGACTTATTGTGGTTCCCTTGTAAGTGTTATAGAGATATTACGAGTGATATTACGAACAGTCAGATTTTGATGTAAGCCGCTACTTCATTTCAGCGAAAAAAAATAATTTTTTTGGCTTTTCGGATATTTGAATCGTTACAAATCGATGCTTCAAATATACTGCCCATACGGGTATTCGTCTACGTATGAAAAAAATGGGCGTAGTACAGGTGGCGTTGCTCGAATAGACGATCACAAAAGATCACCAAAAATCAATTGCTCTCGAGCTATCTGAGTGATTTTCGAGAGAATCCAATAATCTCATTGTTAAGGTAAAGATCTACATATTGATTTAGAATGAGATTCGAAGATTTGAACCTTCGTATTACAGCAGATAAAGTCAGTAGAGCAGTCACTAGAATGAAGCTGAACAAAGCAACTGGCCCGAATGATTTGCCTGCTGATGTGTGGAAGTTGTTAGGCGATCCTGGTTCTGAATGGCTTGCCAAACTTTTCGATTGGATTATGGCTAAAGGCAGACCCCGAATATCTGGCAAACAAGTGTAATGCCCATGTTTCCAAATGCTCCTCGTATTCGCTTGCTAAGCCAGACCATGAAGATCTTCGAGCGCATCCTGGACAATCGACTCAGGAATATCGTGACAATAAAGGCAAACCAATAAGGATTTGGCAAGGACTGTGGGACCGTCGACGCCATACATGCAGTCAGACTCTTAATAGAGAAACACCGGGAGAAGAACCGTGACATTCATATCGCGTTTCTCAACCTCGAAAAAGCTTTCGATCGCGTCCCTATCGAACTAATATGCATGTCGTTGAAGTCACATGGAGTGCCAGAAGAGTACGTGCGGCGTGCGCTGGGTAAGGTTGCTGTACGCGATTCCGAGCAATGTTGTGAGGTGCTCAGCAGGAGCTAGTAACTCCTCCCCAATTCAAGTTGGTCTGTTCATCCTATGCACGGATACAATTACTCAAGACCTGCAGAAACCACATTCATGGACCATACTGCACGTTGACGACGTAATGCTCGCTGCCGAGTTCGAGATGAGCTGCAAGTTGAAGTAGAACTATGGAATGATCGCCTGCAGCACTATTGCCGGGGTCATACTTCCCGCGGCCAGAAACAACGACAGTGCATATTAGGCATATTGATTTTTTGTCGACATAACATTTTACCGTTTAACATTGGGTCACCTCGCTCGTCGCTGGAGGTATGATCCCGACCTATGGGCTACGTCTTATTGTCGCCAAAACCGAGAACATGAAAAGTGGGCCGAGAGTCGAGGAAGGATTCATCAGCATTAATGGCACCAACATTGAGAGGGTGGACAGTTTCAAGTACCACGGATCAAGGATCACATTTGCCGGCAACGTGCTACTGTATGCCTATGTGCGCGTCAATGCAGCGTGGACGAAGTAGAGAGCGACAACTGGCGTAGTGTGTGACAGGAAGATACTAATACGCCTCAAGTCTAAAATCTTTAGGACGGTAGTGAGGCTAGTCGCCCTTTACGCCACCGAATGCTGTCCGGCCACAAAGACTGTTGAGCAATCTCTGATGTGAAGGAGATCCGGATGCTCAAGTGGTAAATGGGAGTTACCTTAAAAGACAGGCTAACGAATGACCTGGTGCATTCCACCTTTGGCCCCCATCACTGCGAAGATGAAAGAGTACCGCCTCAGGTGGTTTGGTCATATTCAAAAGAGGAACGAAGACTCAGTAGCTAAAACCCGAAAATACGATGGCTTGTGAAAACGGTCATGGCTGAAGTGCAACTCACTAGAGTCCCATCATAGTCGGCCGATAGGCTGTTGCCACCCCGTTCGATACGTATTCAATGGATTGCTCACTCAGGTCGAAAAATTCCCCCGATGTGTTCGGACTGTCCCCGCCCGTCCCCTCTGTGGCCGTCCCGGACGATACTTACGCTTATTGAGATGGAAAATCCCCCCGTTGTGGCCAGACTGTGCCGTCCAAAGTGCGCTCGAGTGCGCCAGCCTGATCGATATGCTTGCAGCCGACTACTAGGGACATGAAAGGGAGTCGCGGGATCACTAGAGGCATGAGGGGATGACACAGTCCGACTTTTGACCAACTATGACGGGGGCCAATGAGGGACACCGCTGACAGGAACAAATAGCGAGCAAATCGCAAACAGGCGGACCCCGCGAACTCGTGGGACAGACGTTAGAAAGAAGAGGAAGGATAAGCCGGCTTTTAATATTATACATATATCCAAGACTTGCAGTCGATCTTATGCAACATCTAGATTTTTCACTTATTCGACTGTTTGAATGAATATTGGAAAGCATACATGAGTGCTTGCTCAAATGCGTAAGCATAGTGGAGCAAAACCATATTGCAGCGGATAAAACTCCAAGGCGAAAGGTTGGCGCTGCAATGGCGAAGCGACACACGTTTAGGCATCTTTCATAGTCCTCACCGCAAGCGCGGCACGCGCGTGACGCGCGGGAAGGGCGGTGGACTATGAAAGTTCTTACCGCGCGGGACGCGCCGTAAGAACTTTCATAGTCCATCAGCACCGCCATAGAGGCGCCGCCCAAACCGCCGTGGCGGTTTTACCGTTGCAATCAATAATTGCTTCTCGATTTTAGTCCACGCCGACATAAATAATTCTGGGACTATCCTGCGCCACCGCATACGCAAATGCCAGGCAGGAATTTCTGTACTAGTCCCAGCTAGACCCGACTTTTACCCGCACCGCCATGGCGGTACCGCTGGAGATTTCATAGTGGCTTCCCGCTCGTCCCGTGCGGTGAAAAGTTTCATAGTCCACCGCTCGTCACGCGCGTGCCGCGCTTGCGGTGAGAATTATGAAAGATGCCTCAAAGGCAGCATGCACGCTCGAAAAGTTGTTGGGATAACAACGTTACTGGGGTCGTATGGCTCTAATCCAACGCCTACGCCGTTGGAAGCTTGTCAAAACTACCAAATTTGAGAAACATTCAGTCATAAAACATTTGTAGACTTCTTCTTCTTCTTTGCAGCCACGTCGAGGGTACTGTCATAGGTTGAGGAACTGGGCGACCAATAATGGATTCGTCCATAGGTCCATTGTGGTCAGCGTGGTTGGTCTCTCCGGACAATCAAACAAATGTGCCGTATCGTGGCCGTGGCATCCACAGTCTGAGCAAACGTCCGATTTGCTGCTGTCAATCTTGCTAACATATGCCATAAGCATAGTAGAGTGACCACAGCGCAGCAATGCCAGGGTGCATCTGGCCCTCCCTCCGAGTTGAGACTCGGATGTGCAGACCCGGGCGGCACCACTCCCAGGATGGGATTTACCGCCGCCTTTTCCAGATGACACCGTACGAACTGTGTGTGCTCCTCGCGCAACAGACGGAGTCGTTCTTGCTGTGAATCGTGCCATCTTTGCAGATTGACTTTGCTTGGAGCATCGGCGAATGGCTTTCTGATGCGTCTCTCCCTGACGGGGTTCAGCACTCTCCATGAGGGGTGGTTGGGTTGCTTTATGATATTGATGAAAAATTGTTGGGCCTGGAGCTGACAGTGTTCTTTTACTGGTAATATTCGTGTCTCCGCTTGCGAGTGCTCGACTGGGGAACTTCTTGCACATCCGGTAGCTATACGAAGTGCGGCATTCTGTATACGCTGCATCATGGTTCAGGAGGTTTCTGATACCAAGTGCTGCCGCACCGGTGCAGCGTACTCCAGAGCGGGCTGAAGTATTGCCTTGTATGTGGTGATAATAGTTTTTTTGCTACTGCCCCATGATGTACCACCCAGGGCTCTGAGCACATTAAGCTTCGCTTTGACGACGGCCTGCTTCTGCTCGGTGTTCTTATGAAACTTGAGCGATGGATCGAGCACCAGACCGAGCAGTTTGGGAAAGCGAGCAGCAGGTAATCGATCTCCGTCCCACTCAACATGCGGGTGAGCGCTGTGCTCCGAAGGATCCGTTGTGAGTACGGATACCGACGATTTGGATGCAGAGATCTTTAGCATTTTGCGGTCGAAAAAGCTTTTCAGTGTGACCAGGTACTCATTGATCTTCGAGGCGGTCACATGTATATCGCGATCCCGACACATTGTCATATCATCGGCATAGACGACCACCTTGATATCCTGGGGGGGGGGGGAGCGGGCATGTCTTCGAGGTACAGACTGAAAAGGGCAGGCGATAAAACGCCGCCCTACGGAACTCCAGCTGCAATAGGAATACTACTGGAGACATGGTTCTGGAACATAACTCTGGCTCGTCTGCCCTTGATGAATGCCGATATCCAGCGTTTCTGCCACGGCGGTATTGATGATTCGAGTAAGTTGCCTGACAGAACTCCATGGTTTACTGTGTCGAATACCTTGGTGAGATCTAAGGCAACAGCCACAGTTCTCTGTAGCTTCTGGGCATTGAACCCATCGATGGCAAAGCTTGTAATTTCCAGCAGAGCTGTCGTGGTGGAATGCAGCTTTCTGGATCCACGCTGAATCACTTGCTTCTCATTGTGCTCCGCCAAGTCCTTTACGATCAGTTTTTCGGCTACCTTCGCGAACGTGGACAGCAAGCTAATAGGTCTGTATCCCTTGACTGAAGCCTGAGGTTTCCCCGGCTTGTGCAGCGGGAAAACGTTAGCTGTCTTCCAGTTCTGTGGGACGGTGCACGATCTGTACGAGGTATTCATCAAATCAGTGAGAAGAGGAAGGATTTCATTCAGTATCTTTTTCGAGACAGCAGGACATATCCCGTCCGGACCGACCGCTTTTGAATTCCGCATATCCTTTATAACTTTCTCAACATGCGTCGTAGTGAACGCTTCGGCCGTGCTCATAAGCGGGAGGCGGCACAGCTCTCGTACAGTCACTCTATTCTGCGGACCACGCTTTGCACTGGTGATGAAAAAACTTCTCCCGAGGGCATAAGCGGCTTCTTTTCCTGATTTGAATACACCGTATTCTAATTCGATTGTGGAGACGGTAGCAGGCACGCTCTTACCCGAGAGCTTCCGTAATACCTTCCAAGTAGCTGCACTGTCCGCCTTGAAGTCCAACTGCCCGGTGAACTTCTCCCACTCTTCTTTTTTATGCCTGTATAAATCCTTTCTGATCTCATCGTCAAGTTCAGCAACGATGGGGTCCAGATGGTTGACCGCTCTGCTGGCATCTCTTGTCCTGATCTTATCGAGGATCTCCCTTGTGACATTTGGATAGAAAGTCTTGACGCGGCCGATAGGAATAGCCGCTTTCATGGCTCTGCGGATCGCGTCAGATAAATGGCACTCTTTCTGATGCACGTCGCCATTCCACGGGTAATTTGCCGACAGGCGAAGCGCAACTTCACTGAACAGGCTCCAGTCTGCTCGGCCTAAATCAAGATAAGAACGTCGACGAACACCAGAATAGGGAGCGAGAGAGTTGGAGAGATCGATATGGATAAAGACGGGGACATGGTCACTTGGCAAAGTGGTTGTGGTGGACCATGAGCAAGAGTTAGAGAGGTTGGACTAGACAAGAGAAATGTCTGGGCTGGAGGATCGGCCGTTGGTAGGGAGACGAGTAGGCTGATCATCGTTTAAGATGACCAGGTCCCACTCTTCTGCCCATTCTTCGACGTCATTTCCTCTAGCGTCAGAATCAAGTGACGAGCGAAAAGTGTGAGCATTAAAATCGCCTGCGAAGACAACAGAGGAAGAAAGGGAGCAGTCGTTCAGCTGCTAAAGTAGAGGAACAGGATCGTAAGATGGGGGGCATGAGGTAGTGGGTGGAATATATATGTTGAAAAGAGAAAGGGGTGTTTTAAGAGGGAGATGTATTGGAAGGTAAACGAGAGTGCCATCCGTGGGGGTGTTGGGTATGAGGTGGGAGGGGAGAGAGGAGAAAACAAAGGTTGAAATTCCCCCGCCAAGAGCTGACCTTGGAGCATGGAAGGCAGTATAGCCCGCGATATTAGGATGAGGACGGGTAGGGGATGGAGAGAGCTTGGTTTCTTGAACCATGATCACGTCTGGATGGTAAGTACGTGCGAAGAGAGAGAGCTCATAAAATTTGGCACGAAGGCCATTGAGATTGATATGTACAATGGAAAAGGGGCGATACGAGGAAGAGGAATCAGAGTTGGTAGGTGAAGAGCATATAAAACAGCGAAAAGAAGAGTTATGATGCTTCACAGAACTGAGACCCGAACAAGAGAAGTGCAACCACCTTTGGCATCCAAAGCATTGAACGCTGGTCCCATTCCAATTGACATTTCTGTCGCATGTGGCACATAGGTACTTCTTCTTCTGAGCGGGTCCAGGATTCCTTTCCACGCCGGTCCTTAGCACGAAAATCCGAAGGAGAGACGCGGCCAGCCAGCACCTCTCCCATGACAAAAACCCTCTTCGTGGAGGGGGTGACGTCGGTTTGCATAGAGGTGATCTTCTTTCCTCCACACTGCCACGGCGTGAACGTACGACATCTCGGCAGCCATTTGTAGACTCTGTACATGAGCTTCACAGACTCTTCCCCCCCCCCAACTCAAACTCGTCCAGATTGATTGTTCGAATGCGGTCTTTTTGGCTAGATTTTGGAATTTTCAACGACGTGAGCGCTCTAGTAGAGGCCGCAAAAGTCCACTAGCTTCGCATCACAGCCGCTTTACCGCTTGCCCCGCTATTTCAAGCGAGCGGGCAAGCTGTGGTGTAAGTCGTCCTCTTTCACTGCAAAGCAAGAACAACCCGCTACTTTCCCCTTTGCTTCCAGTTTTCGTCGTTTTTTTTTGTTATTTCCCCATATTACCAGCCCCAAACCATCGGTTTATGTCAAGAAATAGAAACCATTTTTGAGCGCGCATGCGGCCATTGAGAGGAGATAAGCTTTTCTAACTCGAACGTCACGCACGCGCAAGGAGTTTGAATAGTCTAAATGTTCGAAAACGCGTGAGGCAGGAGAAGAAAAATAAGAACAGCTCTGCCAACCCGTAACTAGATACCTCCGAGGGCGCGGTCTGAAACGCCGCCCCATCCCATGTAGCGAAAATTTAAGGGTCTGAGCTACGATAGCTAAAACTCGCATATTCCTTGGTCGAGGCTACAAGGGTGCAAATTGTGCGAGTTCGAACCGTTGCTCTCTCTCTCTCTCTCTAACGCTAAACCCGTATATTCTCACTATAATTTTGTAGCGAAAATCTACGGAATTAGCGACAGCCTGTGTTGAAATGCAATCTCAAACCCGCGCTGGCTACGCGCAATGCAGGGATGCCGGTCGAACACTATTGGCCCAATCAATCCATGGATAACTTGACACTCTGTGGATGGTCGTGGAGGGTGACCCCGTGTCGCTCTCTGGAAGACCTTGCTAGGGATAGATTTGACTGCTGGTATGCTGCAGGGCGTGGGGAAGAAACGGCGATGCGCTCGATCGCAGCGAGGATTGTCTTTCTAGTACGGATCAAGACTGGGTGGGTCGATCGACCGAGTGCAGCAACGAGAACAATCGTAGGATATGCGGGTGCTGTAGCGATAATTTATGTAGAATATGCGGGCGCTGTAGCTAAAATTTCACCAACTGAGGCTAAATTTCCCGTAATTGACGTAAATTCTTGTGTCAAAATTAGACTAGATGCCTTCGAAAACCTGGGCATCTCTGGTTTCCGTGTGAGGCATCTAGCTACGCGTTGGCGGAGAGTATGAATAGTCCTTGAATATGTGTAGGGGGCCTCGCGAAGCCGGGGCGCATACAATGTCATAAGTTGCATTTGAAACGTGGTTACTGTTGTTCTACTAACTAGGGAACCTCGCAGTTGTACCCCTGGATCAGAAAGCTGATAAATGTTTTGAACTCCAGCACGCCCTCTTCGAATCTGAACTCGGACTTCGCAACGGACATCTGCGAAAAACGGTATAGCCTGTCAAAGCTCGTATTTCCCGCCTTTTTCTATCAAAAAATCGCATTAGTGTTTGCGAAATCCGGAAACGGACCTCATGCTTGTGTTCAGCGCCCGAAACTACCCCACTGAGCAGATTTTAGGGTGAAGGCACATTTTCCAAACTTTGCACGGACTGCTAGCGTTTCGGACTTGTGCGGATTTTCGGTTGGGCACTTATCATACTTGGGCAAAACTTACAAATTTTCGAATTTCGAACATATTCGAAAATCAAATTTTTCGAATTTCAAATTTTCGAATAAACTCGAAAATGGTATTTTTCGTGGTTCGGATTTTCGAATACATTCGAAAAACTGATTTTTAGATTTTCAAGTTTTCAAGTACATTTGAAAATCGCGCCTTATCGCACACAAGAGCCGAGACCCTCGCGCCGCTCTCAAGGGGAGGGAGACTTTAGGATAAAATCATTATAGGATGGAGTAATTATACGCATCTCGCGCCTCGTCAAAGTTGCCAACAGCAATCCTCCTCCCGAGTCTCTGTGAGAGACATTAGGCAGCGAAGATCTGGCCGCGTCGGGGACTCAGAAAAATGAAAACATGTTACATTTAATATAAAGTGTAAGATACTTGAGACATTCAAGTATATTACCTTTATATCGCATGTAACCTACACTTATATTACATGAAACATACACTTATATTACATGTAACATAAACTTATATTACATGTGAAACACACTTATACTTCATGTAACATAATTAGAGCTGCAAGTTGAAGCTCAACGCTTTAAGGGTTGAAGCTGCAAGTTCCTGGCTACTGTTTCAGGTACGAATCAACAAGCTTTAAACTCTCTTGGACATCCCAGGAGCTTGAAGCTCGCTGCTTTATGGCTGAAACAGCAAGCTCGGAACGCACAGCTACATACATGAAGCAGTGGACTTAGGCTCGCTTTAAAAATATTGTATGTCGATCCCTCTAATCCCCTTTCAATTCCACGAACTTGAGCTCATTGCTAAGGTATGAGGCGGTCCGTATGCTGTGCAGGTTTGCAGAAGGTGTTGAGCATGGGCCCTCAATTACTGGAGATATTTGAGTTATGTTACACTTATACTACATGTAATTTACTTGAGTAAAGTTAATTCACATGTAACTTACATTGACGGAGATGTATTACAAGTATATTGTAATCGTCTCTTATGTTACAAGTATTATGTTTTCACCATCGAAAACATATTATTCAATTCAATTTAATTCAATAGCTTTATTTTGCAATAAAGAAACATATGGAATGAATGTGAAGAAAGGATAAATACGGTAACCTGCGTACGCAGCGAACAGAACAAAAAGCAAATAAAATAAAACACTCGTACGATAAAGCACCCTGTGTAAAGCTTCAGCAGAAGGAGTGGCCATCTGCCCCATGCAATGATCTTAGATTAAAGTGGGACAGCTTGCTTTTAAAAATAGGAAAGTTCCCGGATTCAACGACTTCCGATGGTAATTTATTCCAAATTTGGATGACCCTGAACGAAAACGAATGCAGCACGTTAGATCCCGATTTAAATCTACGTTCGAGCTGGAAGGCGTGCTGGCGAGAACGAGCACAGCGGCGGATGAACGTGAAAACGTTCTCAAACGGAATGTCGCAAAGACCATTCACGATTTTGTAACATAAGTGCAAATCAAACTCAGTTCTCCGATATCGCAGGGTTTCAATCCCCAACATTTCAAGCCTAGGCATGTAGTCTGGCACTTCTCGCGTAGGAAATACTTTGACAAAAACGCGTCTCGAGTACCGTCATTGCACGTTTTCTACAATTTCATCATCCTCAAGAGAGGATGGTGACCAGACCTGCGTGCAGTATTCCAAGAGCGGCCGGCAGTAGACAATGTATGCTTTCCTATAATGCTCGAGACATGGGTGTTGCAGAAATCTCAGAATGCAGTTCGTTACACGGGAAGCTTTCTTTGAGATTTCCTCACAGTGGGATTCCCACTTAAGGTCGGTGCTGATAAGCACACATAGATCACTGACAGTCTCGCGTACAGGGAGCAACACATTGTTTGATCGTGAAAAACACTCATGTTTGAAATTGATATGAAACAGGCTGCATTTTTCTTCAGATATTTTTAGCTGCCATAGCTTGGACCAATCAGCAAGCCGGTTCAGGTCACACTGAAGCTCGTGAAAATCGATGGCTGGGTTGCGAAGAGGGCGACATATTTTAAGATCATCAGCGAAAAGCTTACATGTGCTCGACAATTCGTCAGAAATATCGTTCACATAAATGAGGAAGGGCAAAGGACCTAGAACGCTACCCTGGGGGACACCGCTGGCGATTTGTCAAGACCGAGAACAAGATTCGCCAATTTTGACTCTGAAGTCGCGAGGCGTCAGAAAAGATTCAAACCATTTCAGGATGTCAGCAGAAATGCGGTAGCCTTTGGGTTTCAGAATTAGTTTTGAATGACTGACGGTATCAAAAGCTTTAGCATAGTCGATGTACACAAAATCGGTCTGACATCGTACTTTACATACTGAGGAGGTTAGACTGATGGGTCGATAGTTCGAAACCTGAGTAGCTGGTGCCTTTCTAAGAAGCGGAGTTACAATCGCAGTTTTCCATGCGGATGGGAGAGTTCCAAGAGCAAGACTATGTTTGAAGATGACTGAGAGAGGGTAACATAACCCGTCAGCAGCCCTTTTGATGAAATGAGAGGGTATGGAGTCCGGAGTAAACAAAATTTTGTCTTTGAGCTTTTTTATGGCACCCATTTCAACTTCGTAGTCAATAGGTATGGAGCACAATTTCTGAGGACATCGTGGGGAAAATGGGGGGGGGTCGCGTCGTTGTCGTGAGTAAATACCTTAGAGAAGTAGTCCGCAAAGATGTCGCATTTTTGCTGATCATCGACAATGGTTTCGCCCTCTTCATCTTTCAGGGAACTGATACCCGTACGCGTCTTCATCTTAGCATTCATGTATTTGAAGAAGTTTTTTTGATTTCCTGAGCAAACGAGGCGCTTTTCGCGGTTTCTGGCAAATCGCTTACATTCCTTTTCAAAATCCTTAGCGCACTTTTCGAAAGCATCGCGCCCTGCAAACGGTTACGCCAGAGGAAGTGCTTTTTAGAGGCAAGGCGTTGTAGGTGCGGTGGAAAGTTTTTGGTCGTAGGACTGCGTTTACGGAGTGGAACACACTTCCCTATCACAAAGTGTTAATAGGGAATGAAGATTTCTTACAATGCGTTTATGTTTCGGCACGCGCAGAAGGGTGCACTCCCAGTCTGTTCCTACCAACCAAAGATTTACTTGGTCACAGTTAGCACTGCGAAAATCGAAATTACGAGCTGTTTTCGGAGCATCAGATTCACACACGATTTCAAAGGCTATGCTACAGTGGTCACTCGTAGAGAAATTTGGTTGTACCTCCCAATCAGTAATCAATGTGAAGTCATTACATAGGAGCAGATCGAGCACATTTTGCCCATGAGTGGGCTCATAATTCAGACATGATAGGCCAGAAAATGTTCAAATGAAGTACTAAATCGCATACCGGAATCGCTAGAAGAAAACGCATAATTGAATTCACCAACGACTATGGAGGGGGATTGCACCGTGCACCAGTCAGCTACCGTCTCTAACGATTCGAGAGATTCCTCACTACTCGTTGCTGGCCGTCGGTAAGCTGCAATCAAGCGGAAACAGGAACCAAGCTCAAATACAACATCAATAAACAGAAGTTCACAGCAGAAGCTAAAAGATTTTTGCATGAACTCAGCAACCCTAATTGTATTCTTTACAACAATTGCGACACCACCTCCTTAAAAGCCCGTTATTCGATCACATCTATACACCACATAACAGCCATCTAATGCTAGGAGTGAGTCCGGGTCGTCCTCAGTGAGCCAGGTTTCGGTTATAACGACTATACCGGGAGACGAGTAATTGAGGAGTGAGTTCAAAGAGGCTAACTTGTTTCTAATGGATCGGGCATCAAAATATATACAGTTCAAGCTACCCTTCGCCACAGAGGTCGACTCGGTCACACTCACTGTGATGGGGAGTAGCGGGTGGGAGGCTGAGACGCCCGAGGGGGGGGGGAGACCTGCGACGAGGCGGCCTCGTTCCCCGCAGGCGAGCTCGACCCTCCCTTTTTTTGAATCTCGCCTCTGCTAATCGCCTTCCCTTTGCAGATCACAGCACTCTCGTCCAACTTGCGAGCTTCGTGGAGCCTCGCTCGCAGTTCGGAACTGTACGAAGTACGCACATAAACATCTTTCCAATCACTAGAGCGTTTTAGCTGATGACTGCAGCGTAAGAGTTGAACGGCGTCGTGATGGTTGCCGAAGGCAACCTTGACCGGACGCTTCTTCGCTTTATCGAAAATTCCCATACGGTAAACAGTCGTGGAGATGGCGTCCACCTGTAGATGGTCCAGCAAGGCCATCACAGTCTTTTCATCAGCCTCCCTCCGGCTGTGGGCCCGCAAGTCGCTCTCTTCATACACTCCCATGATAACAACTTGAGAATCAATCACCTGCGGCTTAGCCGCCGGAACGGCTCGCTTACCTGCGTCACCGGCGGCAGGGGCGGGTGACGTCACTCCTCTCATCTTGACCAGCTCACCAACAACATCAGTTATCGATTGAATAAGGGGCTGTAGGGCGTCGGCCATAGACTTGACCAGCATACGGGGAAGGAGGAAAAATCATCGAATATGACTACGAGACGATTTATTTGAAGCAAATTTAGGACCCCTAAGGCGCTTGCCCGCCATTGGTTTCAAAAACGATTTCAGGCTATGAAATTTTGTGCGTTTTGTAATAGAGGTTCATAGAAAAGAAAAAACCACATAGGCCGTCTAGGCACGAACATATGTCTACGGGATGAGATTTGAAACTTGTCACCCTATTTAAAAAGCGCCCTGTTATTCCCATAGGTTTCCTACACATTTTTCACGGCTTTGTTATCAAGAAGATTAACCGAAGTGCTCCTCTACCCGACAAACCTCGAAACGTTTTCATTGCAAGCCCGGTAAAAAGTTTCGGCAAGAAATTAACCGAAAAAAAAATTCGCACAAAAAGAGGTTGCGACCAAATTTTTCATAAAACGTGAAAAATACCTGCATGGAAAGTTACGACTGGAAATCAGAACCGAATCTTACGGTAACATGTGAAGTGAAAATCAAGTATTTTAGTCGTAACAGGAAGTCATTAGATCCATAGAATCTCTTTTCCAAATATTGGAAAATGTATTCCAAGCCAAGAATAAAACGTGCTGTCTAATTCGACATTATTTTTTTACTATTTTATGTACAGCCTTCCATCTCTTTTCATTTTTTTTCATTCAATTTTCACATTTTTCATTCCATCAGTTCGACTAGGTATGCATTTTATCAATTTCATTTTTATCATATTCATTTTATTTCATATGTATATGTTATCACGCCCTAATCAATTAAATATTTTGAACCGTCTCATTGCACTCATATTCTGTACCCTTTCATTTGATAAATACTCAGGCGTTCTTCGGGGTACCCTTCTACAACCAAATCGAGAAGAGAATCAGGTCTCTGATTTTCCCCAATGGCGAAGCGGTTAGCTTGGGTCAGCTAAGCGTAAGCACTCTCCCTTCATCTCCGATGCGAAGGCAAGTTCCCTCGTCGCGCCGCGACGAGCTGGTCGTGGGGGAGTCTTTGCTGCCCATTGGCAAACTATGAGCAGGTGCGAACCATCGTTAGCGAGGTG
Source organism: Aplectana chamaeleonis (assembly GCA_029168955.1). Classification (NCBI taxonomy): domain Eukaryota; kingdom Metazoa; phylum Nematoda; class Chromadorea; order Rhabditida; family Cosmocercidae; genus Aplectana; species Aplectana chamaeleonis. The sequence goes on from JAPDOI010000925.1 coordinate 157,212, forward strand.
TGCTATAATCGTTTTGTCCTAAAGTCCACCACCCCTCTCAAGACCTACTACAACGGCACGGCGCGGCCCAGGCAAATTTGCTGCCGCCGAGCTTGCACGACTTCAGGTGGGGGGGGGGGGGAGCAGGTTGAACACTCGAGCTTGACACTCTTACGCCCTTTTGCCGCCGCGAAAAATCCGTTTTTGAGCTGTAATGGAGGCAGTGTTTTGGATTACTCGAAAACTAGTCGTTAGTTGGCAACTAGCTTCTTTCCACATGAGAATGCTGGCCAAATACGTTACGCGATCGGAACTAGTAACAAGACAGTAAAACGCGGCAAACACCGCTATAGTGGTAATAACGATCGAAAACGTTCTCTCCGCCACCGCTGCGTTTTATAATTTTTCTTTTGGAGCGGCATTTGACAAGGCAGCAAAGGCATGAAAAGGGCGTTAGGCAAATGGTATAGTTTTGCGACACCGAGGTCGCGTCGCTCTGCACAGCGACAGCGACAGTGGCAACGGCAGGCATAGGCACATTTGCAATATCTCAGCCCTCCACGACACGTCGCTGCGATGGACACGCAACAACTGTCCTTAAAACAGCCAGTGCCATTGCTCCGATGCTGGTCCCGCATTTGTGCTAAATGCCATGACTGTCGCTCATGGCAGCGACAATGTGTACCATTGACATTAGGCAACATTTATACTTCCGCCGCCAAAAGGCGCGGCGTAGTGCGATCCTCTAAGGGGTCGTTTATACTTCAGCCACCGGAATAATCCTGCAATATCGATCGTGCCGCGCCGCGTGATCAATATTACAGAAATGCACTTCGCCGCTCCCCTCGGCGGCGGAAGTATAAACTACCCCTAAGACTTCGTTAATACTTCCGCCGCCGAGCGGCGCGGCGAAAAGCAATTCTATAGTATCGATCGTGCCGTGCCGCGTGATCAATATTACAGAAATGCACTGTGCCGCGCCGCCCAGCGGCGGAAGTATAAGGACCCCTAAAGCGTCGTTTATACTTTCGCCGCCGAGCGGCGCGGCGAAGTGCAATTCTATAGTATCGATCGTGCCGCTGCGCGTGATCAATATTACAGAAATCCACTGTGCCGCGCCGCTCGGCGGTGGGAGTATAAACGACCCCTAATATCGATCGTGCCTCTCCGCGCAGGGCTACGCGTAACTGAATTTTGTAGTTTCGTAAATCGTAAATTTTCAAATAGTAATTCACAGGGCCTGAGCAAGATCAAACCTTTCCAGCCGCAAAGACCACTCCAAGCTAATGCTTCTAGAGTAGTCGTTGTACATCAACAAGCTCAATCGCTCCCGTCCGTATTTCAAGTAACTGTTTCTCCGGGACGGGAGGGTTTTGGAGGCTAAAACCCTGGTACTTCTTCTTCTTCTTATCGGCCACATAGAGCTTCTCCTTATAGGTGTAAAAAGGCAACCACATCGCACGGGTTCTTCCACATATCCATAACCGTTAGAGAAGTCGGCCTTGCAGGACATGAAAATAAATGAAATGAATCATGCCCTGGGTTGTGGCAGTCAGGACATTCGTCAGGGATCGACGAGTCGATCTTGTGGACGAAGGCCTTGAGGTATGAGGAGTGTCCACATCGTAGACCTGCCAGGATGACGCGCGTACGTCTGTGTAGGTCCGATTCGCTGCCATCGATCGGGGGAGGCACGTCACCAAGTATTGGATTTAGGGAGCACTGGAAGGTATTCCTCTGACGAATCGGGTGTGCTCCATTTGCAGTAATCTGACGCGATTGAGCTCCGCCGTCGCCCAACGTTGACGATCCAAGACAGAGCCTGCAGCATGAAGTGGCGAGCGAATATGTCGGAAATGGGGAACAGATGACAGTAATGGGAAACTATGGTGTGTGGAATTCCTTATAATGCCAACATGGAACTGCTGCGACTGGAGTTGACAATGCTGCTTTACAGGTAGTAGAGAACACTCTTGATGTAGATGAGGTACCGATGTGGATCTAGGGCATCCAGTGATCACGCGTAGAGCAGTGTTCTGTGCACGCTGAAGCTTGCTCCAAGAGGCTTCCGACAGGTGTCTTGACCAAATTGGGCTCCATATTCCAGCACCGGCTGCACCATAGCCCTGTAGGTGGTTCTCAAAAGTTCCTTAGAGCTGCCCTATGAAGTGCCTGCCAGCGAACGTAGAATGTTGTTACGTGTGTTGGCAGCAGCAGCTCGAACACGTGTGTTTTCATGAAAACGTAGTGACGGGTCCAGGAATACACCGTGAAGTCGAGGGTGTTTTGATAAGGGCAGCATATTTCCTTCCCAAAGAACCTTGGGATGCAGCTTGTGTTCGGCAGTCGCTGTAGTGCACAAAGTAACGCTGGACTTGGTTGGAGAGACCTTTAACTGCTTCGATTCCAAGAACTTAGCCAGACTGACGAGGTATTTATTCATCTCAGCAGTGGCTCGATCGATGACAGGGTCAGTACAAATAATGGTGATGTCATCCGCATATAGACATAAGTGGATGTTTGATGATGGCTTCGGCACATCAGATAGATACAAAGAAAACAGGCTGGGAGATAAGACTCCTCCTTGTGAAACGCCGCCTGAAAACCCTGGTACTGTCCATATCTGCCTGACAGCTACATAATAAATGCGAAAACGAGAGAAAAACGGTTCGTATTCGGTGGCCGTTCAAGCCAGCCTATCCCCCCGATGGAGCACCTTGTACGGTGACGCAATATTTCACACGATCTAAGCGTGTGAGTAACCCAAATCGGGCGTGAGGTGAATAGGTCAAGATGGTGCTTTTAAACTTCCAAAGGATGATCAGAAAAAAAGAGCTTTAAATGAAATGATGGTTGTGCATTTCGATTATTCGAAATTCAAAAACTCGAATATGCTCTTAAAAATATTCGAATTTCAAATTCCATTCGATAGTCTGTTTTGGAAATATTCGAATTTCAAATATTATTCGAAAACAAAAATTTTCGACTTTCGAATTTTGAATTATTCGAAATGCGAAAAATCATTCGAATATTTTTCGAATTATATAATTCGGTCCGAAGTATAGCGCTCATCTATACCTCTGAAAGCGTTACAAAAAAAAACGTTGAAGAATTCACTCAAAATAATTCCAGGTGGGTTATTTGGGGCGCTGATCACAAATCTGGGGTCTATTTGACAATTTTCCGAGCTTTTCGACTTGATTCGCTCAAAGCTTCCCATCGGGAAAATTTGATGGCAAATCGCGACGTTCGCTGATTTCAAGAGTGCTCTGGTTCAAATTGTTGCTCTGGGGGTTATTTGCAGTGCTAAACACGAATCTGCAATCCTTTTATCGATTTTTGATAGATCACGGTAGGTTACGGTGGGGATACGGCACTCAGATAAAAAGAGCCCACTTCCCGTCGGCCAAGTCGGGCTAGTCGACTTTGCGCGGCCCCAATTTTATGGGCGTGGCACAGCGCCCCACTTCCCGCGGAGAGAAAGGCTTTCTCGTCTCCCCGCGGAGTGTCGGCCGGCAGTCGGCTGTTCCTGGGGGTCATCGAACACTCACTCATCGATTCCCACTTTGATATCGTCATTGCACCACCCACTAGAGTGGAGCCAATGAACGACTGCTGAGCAGAGAACGCTGTGTTGAGACTCATTCCAAAACCCGCGTTGTGTGCGAAGCTGGTCTTGGGCAGGTGAACCACTGTCCGTTAATGGCATCTGCGAATGGGAAGACTGCAAGGACCAGTGAGTGTAGGAAGCTTCCCCGTAGAAGCTCATGCTTACTTGTCAAGAGCAATTCAAACTGAAGTTGCCACAAGGGAATTCTAAAAAATTTCTTTTAGCAGACCTTTACTTAAGAGTGATTTTTAAATTTGCCGCGAACTGTTTTAGGACTGCCTTCTATCAGTCATCAGAATAGCCGTAAGGCGGTGGCAGAAGGGCCGCAGAGTGCTTGTTCACCGTGTAAGGGCAGTCAACGAAGCGGCACTGCCGACTGCCCGCCACCGTTCTACAGGACTTTCGCGGGAGGGGTTACGGGACGTCGGCTAATGGTACCGCGGGAAGTGCGATGTCTCTATCTGAGGCAGCTTGGTCAGTCTCAGATTTGGCCACAAAAATTTCTCTGTGGTGTTATTTGGGACGCCGAACACGAATTCGAGGTCCATTTTTTTGATTTTTGAATTGTTTAGGTAGGTAGAGCCAGTTTAAAGGCAATATGCCTACCGTAACTTACAGGAACCATGAGTCTAGTGGCGTACAGACCCCAGATTCGCGTTCAGCGCCCTGAATAACCCTCAGTTGAAAGTTTTGAGCCGAATCCGATTTTTTTCCAAACACCATAAAAATTGGCTGATGGGTACCCTTACCTTTTCACAAAGCTTTTCAAAAAACGCTTATACATTCGTTCAGAGGTGCCCGTTGCAAAATCCGATGTCAGATTCGGAGACAGCGGACCAGAATTGACCAGAAAACATTCATCATCTTTTAAATGGTGGGGTAGGCCATGCGAGGCTCTCTAGTAAGCAAAATTGAGTTACCTTTTTTTGTCGTCCAGTGGTCATTCTAGCTAGAAGGGAAAAGGAAGAAAGAAAGAAAAGGGCGTATCCCTCCGCCAGCGGAGGGATACACCCTTTGTTCACCAGTCACAACAATTCGAACCTCTTAACGCTTAATTGAATGTACACTTGGTTTAACATTGGAGATAGGTTTGCAATATTTCTGTAAAGGCGTAACATCCGCGCGACCTTTCAGATTTGATCTAATATAATAAAACAGATGGATTGTCACTTACTTAGCTCCGAAATTCCTTACAAAAAGCGCGCTCTTCTGTCTTCTGTTTCGTCTCCGGGGTAGGGTAGGAAGGGGACCAGCAGGGGTATGCGCAATTTTCTGTTTTCTGCCCACTTTTTACCATTTTTTCTGTTTTCTGTAAAAATAGGCAAAATTAGACAGAAAACGGGAAAAACCGTGTTTCGCGAATCGTTGCAAACTTACTCCAGAGAAATGGGGCCGGACTCATAGACGGTACACCCATACATACGCACGACGACGGTAGACGATTTAGAGGTTTAGGCAGCACCTCACCCGCATTCTATGCAGTACCTTATGGTTAACTCGTCTATCTCGCTATGGAGGTTACGCGAGCTGGGGTGGTGTAGAAGCGGAGCGCGGCTGCTCGTTCGACACGGCAGAGTTCGACACTCGCCCGGGGTCGGTCAACCAGATTTACTATCCTTAGAGTGTCCTCGAATTGGTACTAGATTCATGTAAGGAGATAAAGGATATGACTGGGAAGTCAGCTGACACCCACATGCCACTGTATAGCCTTGAAAAGCATCCAAGTCTCTATAACACAGACGTCGAATGCGTATTCTAGTAGATATTGAGGGAATCGAGTCTTGATCTTTATCTTATAGTGGTTAGTCAACCTCACCTAGAGGTTTACCGTTGACGAAACCCTCAGAAGATGTGTTATCCAGAACATACCTTTGGAGGTATGTTTTGGAAATGACGTATCAAATGAACATATCAAATGACGCAAAAATTCCAGTTTTATCAAGCAATAACAATAATGAGCTTTAATAATACTTAGCGCCAGCTATTGGTACCCTCACTGGCGCGGCATTCGAATATGAATACTTTTCACACGTGGGCAGAAACTGAGAATGTTCCACTGTCACTGCTTTGGTTGCGGGAGGTAAAGTTTGCTACTGTGTCATTCACGCAAATTCTAACCTCGCGTTTTAACTCATTTCAGGCCAGGATGATACTGAATTTGAATAAGATGAAGTGCAATAAAATTGGTGATGGGCTGCGATGTAGTTGTCGAAACTGTTATAGAGTTACGAGCGAACCCGCCATGTTGGAGCGAGCGGCTCGCTAAGACATTTATGCTCACACGGTACACCCACGCGTGATCAACCCAGCAATTATCTCAAAATTATCGTCAAAATATGTAAACTAGGGGAGAACAAGTCTGCTTCGACTGAATCTATGTGCTGTTGGCACATAATGAGCTTCTGATCCAGTAATCGAGTGTTATTGTCTCAGGAAAAAGGAGCCACAGGGACATTTTGCACTAATTATCTGCCTCTCTCGGCTGTCTATGTACATTCCTTCATCTGGTCAACTGTTGGCTTTCGGATAATGGGCAAAGGAACCAGTTATCACAGGAAATAAGCAAAAAGTTTAATGCGGTAAAAAATCTCAGATACTGTACGCTGAACACTACTTATTGATATTTGAAAATTTTCCTGTGTTCTGCCCATTTTTGGACATTTTTTTTGTTTTCTGCCGAACTAAATTTTCTGTTTTCTGTTTCAGAAAATTTTTTCCGCACATCCCTGGTGAGTAGGGTCAAGCGGGGAGTTGCGTAATTTTTTGAAATCGGAGCGACCCCCCACCATCAAAACTTTTTTCCAAGATACAAAATTTTGCGATCCTTCCCTATAGGGCCTGTAGGCGACGATTTCTGGCCAGCTTATATTTGATTACTGGAACTGTCAGACGCCGAAAACTCGTTCAGTAGTCGGGTTCAAACGTCTAAAACCTGAGCAATGCTGCGATCCTTCCCTTGGAGACCAAAACTATCGAGAATTTTTGAGATACGTCGACCCAATTTTCCTTTTTGGATCAAAAAGTTTGCTATCCCCCCTTAGTCTTCCTTTTCGGCCAGAATTTTTGCGACCCCCTCCCCACCAGCTCAGATATTCGTGGAGAGGTTCCCGAGAACGACAGCAGAACTTCCCTCGAGACAACTGGGGAACTTTCCCCGAATTGGGGGGGGGGCGAAGAGGACCTCTTGACAGCAGAGTAATAGTTCCCACAGCAGGAGTTCTCTTGTTCCCCCGACTGCAGGTCTTCCCGCGATCTTCCGATTGCAGTTCTTCCCACTGTTCAATGATTGATCAGAAATCAGCTTGCTAGAACTCGCTGTTTTCAACTGCAATAGATCCAAAAATATTCACCTCTGGCGAAAGGTTATAAAAAAGCTTATTATCTACTTTGAAATCTAGACAGAGATGCCTTACACAGTCCTTGAGTAGCAGATCTGCCCCCTCAATTCGCAAAGTGCTAGTCCATCTCGCGCATAGCCAGTTTGCTTCACCGTATACGCTGCGGCTTTGTTTTCGCGTTCATCATGTTCAGGGGGGAGGCCAAGGGGACAACCGTGAGGCGAAATTACATTGTTCTCCCCCGAAATCAACTGTTTCCAACGTCATTCGTTGTGCATAATGCAAGGGGAGAGGAGCGAGACGTCCCTCTCCGGAGGGACGTCTCGCTCATCTCCCCTCCACCGAGTGATAACGTCCAAATCAGGTCTATTGTCCCCGGGAACTTCCCCACAAATATCTGAGCCAGGGTCAAGCAATGTTGGAAATTTTCCGAAATGGGGGGGATGTTTTTGTTTCGTTTTTACCGCAGCTCCATCACAAAATGTTTCTAACACAACCACGAGTTGTTCAGATCTGTTTGTCAACCGCTGGTGGCCTAAACGATCGTAAAAATTGCAATCGTCCAAATAACGAGAAAATGGTTTTTGGGAGCGTTCCAGTGTCGTATACTTTGCTCTTAGGCCCCCGTCATAGTCGGTGGATCTACTGAGTCCCACCGGGTCGATACGCACTGATTCGTGGGAAACGGGTGCAAAAAAATCAACCCACTGAGTCCGACTGCGACCGTCTGATGCCCACCGCAATCCCCCCGATCGATACTGAGGGGTCTCATGCGTACAAGGGCGGGGCCAATGCACCAACCGAGTCCGGCTGAGTCCCACAAAAATCATCCTCACCGCACCCGGTTGATATAGGTGTTTCTCACGTGATTTGGGTGCATTTTTTTCGACCGACTGCGACCTGCCGAGTCCCGCCGCATCTCGACTCTCGTCGTCTGCGCTCTACCCCACCTACTGCTGCCGCTGACTATCGATTGCGTGTTTCGCAGAGGAACTGGTTGGCGCTGGGGCAACCGGACTCGGTCGGACTCAGCAGGTTTTTCCACCCCGGACTCATTCGGACTCAGTAGGTTTTTCGACGAAGTCTGACGGGGGCCTTATGGGCCGTAACTCAGCGGCTCGGTAAAATAGACCTAGTAGTGAATGATAAAAAACCAAAGCCGCTTGTGTAGAGTGAGAAATAGGAAAAGTCGCCCGTTGGAAAAAGTCGTGTAGAAAGGCTGTTTTTTCCAAATGGCCCTTTCCGCCATGATTTCCACTTTTAGAAGGCAGCAGTCGAGTAAAATTTGCACCTGCTGAATGGTTATCGAAAACTACATAAGCTGGGTTTCTTTCTAATTTTTTTCTGACAGAATTTATCACCTCACCTTTTTATATGGTTGCTATTCGGACGATTGCAATTTTGACGAGCATTCAAATCTTCTTCTTCTTTGCAGCCACATAGAGGGTTTTGTCATAGGCGGAGGAACTGAGCGACCAGTAGTGGATTCGTCCATAGGTCCATTGGTGTCAGCGTGGTAGGTCTCTCTGGACAGTTGAACAAATGTGCGGTATCGTGGCCGATGGTACCGCAGTCGGGGCACACATCAGATTTGCTGCTGTCAATCTTGCTGACATAAGATATTAGCATTGTAGAGTGACCACAGCGCAATGATGCGAGTGTGCATCTAGCCCTTCTTCCGAGTTGAGATTAGGTTGTGCAGACTGGTGGCGATACTTCTAGTATAGAATTTATGGCCGCCTTCACAAGATGACACCGTACGAACTTGGTGTGCTCCTCGCGCAAAAGACGGAGTCGTTCTTGCTGTGAGTCGTGCCATCTTTGCAAATTGACTGTTTGGAGCATCGGCGAATGGCTTTCTTATACTTCTCTCTCTAACGGGGTTTAGCACTCTCCAAAACGGGTGATTTGGTTGCTTTATAATGTTGATGCGGAATTGCTGGGCCTGGAGCTGACAGTGCTCCTTCACTGGTGATAAACCGGTCTCAGCATGCAGGTGCTCGATTGGGGGACTCTTTGGACATCCGGTGGCGATACGAAGAGCAACATTTTGTACTCGTTGCATCTTTGTTCAGGAGGATTCTGAGACGAGATGCTGCCATACCGGTGCAGCGTACTCCAGAGCGGGCTGAAGAATTGCCTTATACGTTGTGAGTATAGTCTCCTTGCAGCTACCCCACGAAGTGCCGCCCAGGGCCCTGAGAACGTTGAGCTTAGCTTTAACGACTGCCTGCTTCTGCTCGGTATTCTTATGAAACTTGAGTGACGGATCGAGCACAAGACCGAGCAGCTTTGGAAAGCGAGCAGCAAGCGAACGGTCTCCATCCCACACGACATCCGGATGAGCGCTGTGCTTGGATGGGTCAGCCGTGAGAACGGACACTGACGACTTGGCTGCAGAGATCCATAGAGGTAATCTTCTTTCCTCCACACTGCAACGGCGTGAACGTACGACATCTCGGCAGCATTCAAATCTTCGGCAGAGTGAGCGGGTATATCTAGAATTCAGCGGGGCCATTGGTAGGGAGGGGGTCGCAAAGCTTTGTTACGAATGCAGGGGGGTCGCAACAACGAACCCACTTTGTCCAACGGGTTGCTTGACCCTGCTGCCCACCCGAGTCCGTTGCGAGATTTCGCAACCCCACTTGAGCCTGTGGGTGAGAAGGCTCATAGTCATTTGAAGAAAACTTATTGAGAAGAAAACTCACCCTAGCACTAATCCAACTTCTCTCTGCATTTTGATAGTACCATGACTCAGCCAAATGTCGCACGATTTTGGTTGCAACATTATCGGTCACACAGAGGGGAGTGGAAGCATCGTTCGCCATCTGAACAATCAATTCTCTGAATGAGAAAGAACTGCGGAATGATATAGTAACTACCCTTCATTTCAACGCGAAAATCACTTGGTTCCTTCGCGTTCGTGTGCGAAGCGGAGGAGAGACAGCGAGAAAGCACAATTGAGAAGGAGCAGCATACGCTATACATAGTATCAAATCCCTCTTTTTCGAATATCCGACCGGATATCCGAGAGTCGGATAATCCGATATCCGAAAATTCGAAAAAACGCGTTATTTTGAATTGAACCAATATCCGGGAAATTTAAAATCGGCATTATCTGAATTGAACCATTATCCGAAGGATCAAAAATTCGGATAAAACCGGATAAAATTCGGATAAAATTTCGGATAAAACCGGACAATTTTCGTATGAAATCGGATAATTTTTGTATAAAATCGGATAAAACGGGATAAAATTGCACTCTACCACGCCCATTTTTCCGTACCGCCCTCTATTTAGTACATCAACCCAGGATTTTCCTCCTCCTTCCGAGATCGGAAGAGTCATTGCGTCGCAGAAAAATGGGCGTGGTCAAGTGAGATGACCAAGTGGCTAGTTTTTCAGTGTAGAAGTTTTTTTGTGTTGTTGCTTTGCATACTTTTTACTAGCGAGTTGCTCTGAAAAACCTTTGTATGGATAATATTGCGCCTCCCAACGACGATAGAAAATTGAAGATTTGTTTTCATATTTTTAATTATATGCATATATGAAGATTGCTGCCGAGATGTCGTACCTTCGTGCCGTGGCAGTGTGGAGGAAAGAAGACCACCTCCGTGCAAACCGACGTCAACCCCTCCGCGTGGAGGGTTTTCGCCATGGGAGAGATGCTGGCTGGCTGGCTGCAGCTCTCCTGAGGATTCTACTACAAAAGGCCGGCGTCGAGAGGAATCCAGGACCCGCTCAGAAGTACTCATGCGCCACGTGCGGCAAGGATGTCACATGGAGGAAAACAAGAATCGAGTGACTGTAAGAGAGCTCTGTAAGTTGCCACTCATGAACGAAGCAGAAGCAGTGACGCCTGCGCAAATTGAAAAGGTAGTAAAAGAGATGCGCAACTCGAAGGCTATAGAGCCGGATGGCATTAGTCCAGCGGTGTTGAAGAAACTGCCGAGTGAGATTGTGCCAATCCTGGCTGACGTCATCAACACTTCATTTCGCACGTGCACCCTACCCCAAGACTGGAAAATGGCAAGCGTCATTCCGTTGCCCAAGCCTGGTAAATCGCCATCCACAGCGAAGGGATACAGGCTAATAAGTCTTTCATCACCAATTGTCAAGGTCGCTGAGAAACTGGTCGTCAAGGAGCTTGCCGAGCATAATAACAACCAGCAGCACCAGCATGGATTCCGCAAATTACACTCTACCACCACGGTGCTGCTGGAGATTGTGAGCTATGTTTTCGATGACTTCAACGCCACCAAGCCTCAACGCACTGTTGGAGTAGCCCTGGACCTCACGAAGGCGTTTGACACTGTCAACTTGGGCAAACTGTCTGAGAAGCTATTGAGGTCCACCATCCCGCCTTGGCAGAAGCGATGGATTACAGCACTCATCAAAGGGCGCCGAGCAAAAGTGCTGTTTCAGGGACATGTCTCTAATAGCATCCCGATCGCTGCCGGTGTCCCTCAAAGAGGAGTCATATCGCCTGCTCTGTTCAGTCTTTACCTGGAAGATTTGCCCGTCTCCCCAAGTGACATCGAAGTCGTTGCGTATGCGGATCAGGGATGTGCGGAAAAATTATTTTTGGAAACAGAAAACAGAAAAAAATCTCCAAAAATGGGCAGAAAACAGAAAATTTTCAAAAATCAATAAAGCGCGTTCAGCGTACACTAAACGAAAATTTTCAAAACATTGAGCTTTTTTTTACATTTTTTGAGTGATCTATGCTTCTTTCATTGAATTTTCAAAACCTTGCAGTTGGCCAGAGCAAAAAGTATAGACGCTCGAGAAATGCAGACTATGAGTGCGATGAGATGACAAACGTTCATCGAACCTTCCTTTTCCCAGGCAATAAAAGCTCGATTATTTATTAGAAGCTCAATACATATGTCTGCACAAGGAGTACGTATTGAAGTCGGAGCGAGCTTTCCGTACCTGAGTGTACATATTTTGACACTTATTGCGGGATAACTGCTGGTTCGAACACTGTACTACTCCTCAGAGCTGAAAGTCACGCCCGTACCACCTGTGCCGTTAGAGTATAAATGACCTGACGCGTCGTTCGCTCCACCGTTGAGAGCCTCTCGTACCTCTGTGGCAGAGAAATCATCTGCCTCATAGGCTCACCATCAATTTTTTGGCGCTTCATCTTAACTGAATTCTATGCCATCTGCGTTGCAGTGAATTAAAACACGTATTTAGAGTTTTGCGCGCATGGTACAGTTTGGGCCAACATTACCCCGCTCCATCAAAGCGGGTACGTTGGGGAGCGGGTATTCGTAGAGGCTTGACTCTAAGAGAAATCGCCGCCGCGGCTCCGCGATAGTGCCGCTTTGGCGCGTGCAGGCACCGAAGCGGCACTATCGCGGAGCCGCGGCGGCACTACCGCGGAGCTATAGCAGGGACCCGACAGCACCGCTTTGGCTCCGCGATAACGCCGCAGCGGCTTCGGGAGAGTGTCTGCTATGAAGTGATTTAAGAATTATAAGACAACTAGAGGGGGTCTAAGCGTAAGAACAAAAATCCGCACCTGCGGTCGTTACGTCCTTTGTCTGATTAAGACAGAGGTTACCGCCGATTTCGCGCACAAGGAAACACGGAATGTACCTCAAACTTGGGTATATTGAACCGGCGACAATTTCTTTTTGCATCCTCGCGGAGCCTAACGATCTAACGCGGAGCTGCTGCGGTACTATCGCCGCGATGTCGAGGCTCAAGGCACGGTATCAGAATCGTCTGATCACGGAGCCGCTGCGGCACTATCGCGGAACTATCGCGGCAGAGTCGAGGATCGCGGTACTTTGCCGGCACTGACGCGGCACATTTTTTAGAGGAATGGGTTTCGTGCTAATTTAGCGGGTCGCGGGGGCCAGCCGACTTCCCAATGATTGCCTTCATCTCCCTACATAAATCTGTTCTAAATTGAAGGATCCTGGAGGGTTGGTTGGTTCGGTTCACCTCGGCGAGGATCGAACCCGACCGTGTACAGCGAACAGCACCGTTTCCTCCCACAACGCCACACACGCCCTAATGGATAACCACTACAGAGAGATAAAATTGTCTAGCGTGGTACAACTACAAAGAGCCTGGGTGAAGTACATCCTCACCCTTTCGGCTCAGCTTCAGAAGATCCAAAAAAACAGTCCTGCTGCAAATCGCGGTACACGTTTTTTTCTGTTTTCTGTCCAATTTTGCCTATTTTTACAGAAAACAGAAAAAAATGGCCAAAAATGGGCAGAAAACAGAAAATTCCGCACATCCCTGATGCGGATGACATCACCATATTGTGCCGGGACAGAGACATTAATGTAGCTGCGCGCAAGATCAATAGCTACCTCATCGTTCTGAAGAACTTTCTCGATGATATGATGCTCACTGTCTCTGCCGCTAAATCATCTGTGTCTGTTTTCTCCACTGACCCTAAGGAACACTGCGCTCACCCCGTTGTGAATTGGGAAGACGCCCGTCTGCCTGCCGCACGTTTTCCTAAGCTGCTCGGCCTAGTATTGGATCCTTCGTTGAGGTTCCACAAGAATACTGAGCAGAAACAAGCTACAGTGAAAGCAAAGCTCAACGTCCTACGAGTTCTGGGAGGAACGTCGTGGGGAAGTAGCAAGGAGACGATTTTGACCACCTACAAGGCAATATTGCAGCCGGCGTTGGAGTACACTGCACCGGTATGGCAGCACATGATATCGGATTCATCGTGGACAAAGATGCAGCGAGTCCAAAATGCTGCTCTTCGGATTGCCACAGGGTGTGCTAAAAGCACCCCAGTGGAACATCTTCATGCTGGAGCCCGAATTCTGCCAGTTAAGGAGCACTGCCAACTCCAAGCGCAGCAACTGGTTATTAACATTGTCAAGCAGCCTGACCACCCATTAAGAAGGATCACGAATTCCGTGAGAGAGAGTCATATCAGAAGGCCTTTTGCGGATGCTCCCGAGAAAATCAAAATTCAAAGATGGACGGACTCCCAACTGGATCGTCTGCGTCTTTTACGTGCGGAGCACACCAAGTTCGTCAGGGATCACTTGAGTAGGATGACCGTCAATCCCATATTGGGGGTCGCACCACCCATAGTCAGCGACACCGAGATGGAACTCGGTAGGCGGGCTAGAAGTGCCCTTGCCTCGTTACGCTGCGGTCATTCCCCTATGCTGATGTCATTCTTGCATAAGATCGATCGCAGTAAGCCGGACGAGTGCCCGGACTGTGGTAGCCGTGGCCGCACAACTGAACACCTATTCGAATGCCCAAAGAGGCCTACCACTCTTACAACAATGGATTTGTGGACGAATCCGGTTTCAGTCGCCCGTTTCTTGAACCTTTGACAAAAACCTTCCTGCGGCTGCAAAGAAGAAGAAGAAGAAGAAGATATGAAGATTGAAGTTTGTATGTGAACATGCTGCAAATGCTAAGAAGTACTACTGTTTGTTCGATTATGGATGTTTTCAAAGGTTCGCCTAGGAGACCTGGTTTATTTTTAACCGTTTCGCCTCAGCTTTGTTCCGAAAATATCCGACCGGATATCCGTATCCGAAGCATTGGAAAAGAGGCATTTTCTTGATCGATATATTATCCGATAAATTTGAAAAAAAAACGCATCATCTGAATTGAACCATCATCCGGAAATATCAAATCGGCATTATCTGAATTGATCCATTATCCGAAGAATTATCATCGGATAACAAGTATAGCATACGCGCTCGATGGATCCATGTAATTTTTGCTTTGAAATAGAGGGCACACAGGCGTAAACAAAAACATGATACCGAATGGGACCCCTTGAGTAGGTAATGTTTCAACCCTTAAATATGAAAGACCGATAATGAAAGACCACAACTTTCACGAAAAATGACCACAAAAATTTACTTACTACTAGTATTTTGAAGATTGGGTCGAATATAATTATAAAATGGCAATTATTTCATTGTCCGTACTTTATGTATATTCTTATACGCATGAACTTTGCATACGCCGTAGTATAATTCATTTCACCAATCTTGTAAAACACTCAAAACGGACCTCATACACATACTCAGCACTCCATACAAACCCAGGACGAAACTTGGGAGAAAAAAGTTAATCACTGCAGCATGAAAAGTGGAAGAAAACTGCACGATTTTTCATTAGCAAATGAAGGTGTTATCGTAGCAGGGGAGGGGGGGGAGGGGCACTATGGCGCGATGCATTTGGCCGCGCCCATTTTACCGTGCCGCACTGAATTTGAGCACCTACCCAGAGTTTCCCTCCCCAGCCAAAGGTCAATGGTATACATTGTCCCATGAGCGACAGTCCTGACATTAAGCACAAATCGTGGCGGGACCAGCATCGGAGCAATGGCACTGACCGTCGTTGAAACAGTTGTAGCGTGTCCGTCGCAGAAACGTGTCGAGGGGGCTGACATACAACAAATGCGCACTGCGACAGCGACAGATTCAAGGCCAATGGTACACTTTTGCGACACGCGGTCGTGTTGCTCTACACAGCGACAGCGACCGGCTCCCGCCCTTTAACTCTGTCGCTGTCGCAGTGCGCTGCACAGCGACAATGGTTTTCTTCTTCTTCTGCAGCCTCGAAGTGGTTTTTGTCATAGGTTGAGGAACTGGGCGGCCTTGACAGGATTCGTCCAAAGGTCCATTGTGGTCAAGGAGGTAGGTCTCTTCGGGCACATGAACAAGTGCGCCGTGTCGTGTCCGGGAGCACCACAGTCCGGGCATGCGTCTGGTCGGCTGCTGTCGATCTTGTTGACGTAAGACATGAGCAGTATAGAGTGACCACAGCGCAGCGAGGCAAGAGCACATCTGGCTCGCCTGCCGAGTTGAGACTCGGACTCGCAAACCCGAGGCGGCACTGCTCCTAAGATAGGGTTCACAGCCGCCTTCGTTAGATATCCTCGAACAAACTGGGTGTGCTCCTCACGCAGAAGACGAAGCCTTTCCATGTTGGAGTCGGCCCATCTCTGTGCATCAACTTTACGAGGAGCATCGGCGAACGGCGTCCTAATCGACCTCTCTCTTATGAGCTTCATGATTCTCTTTGTTGGATGATTCGGCTGTCTCAGAACATTAATATACATCTGCTGTGCCTGGAGTTCACAATGCTCCTTGACCGGCAATATGCAGGCCTCCGCGTGAAGATGTTCTATTGGGGAGCTCCTTGCACAACCGGTAGCAATTCTAAGCGCAGCATTCTGTACACGCTGCAGCTTATTCCAGGAGCTTTCAGACACCAGGTGCTGCCACACTGGTGCCGCATATTCCAGAGCCGGCTGAAGTATTGCTCTGTAGGTTCTCAATATTGTCTCTCGGATGCTTCCCCATGATGTTCCTCCGAGAGCTCTCAAGATATCAAGCCTAGCCTTGACGACTGCTTGTTTCTGTTCCGCGTTTTTGTGGAACTTCAGTGACGGATCAAGAATAAGGCCAAGCAGCTTGGGGAATTTGGCTGCTGGCAACAGGTCACCATCCCATTTGACATCAGGATGGGCACTGTGTTCCTTGGTGTTTGTTGTGAACACTGAAACAGAGGATTTTGCAGCAGAGACTGTGAGCATCATTTTATCGAGGAAAAGCTTCAACTCGACGAGATAGGCGCTGATCTTGTTAGCGGCTATTTGCAGGTCACGGTCCTGGCACATGATGGTGATGTCGTCGGCATACATAACAATCTTTACATCATTGGGAGGCTCGGGGATGTCCTCAAGATACAGGCTAAATAGGGCAGGGGACAACACTCCGCCTTGCGGAACACCGGCTGCTATTGGAATGCTATCGGATACGTGATTCTGAAACAGAACCTTAGCCCGGCGGCCTTTCGTGAAAGCTGCAATCCATCGCTTCTGCCATGATGGTAGCGACGACTTGAGCAGTTTCTCGGACAGTAGTCCCAAGTTAACAGAGTCAAACGCTTTGCTCAGGTCGAGGGCGACGGCCACCGTTCTCAGGGGCTTTCTCATGTTGAACCCATCGACCGCAAAGCTCACGATCTCCAATAGAGCAGTAATAGTAGAGTGAAGTTTCCTGAACCCATGCAGATGCTGCTGTCGCTCATTTTGATCAGCCAGGTCAGTCACGATCAACTTTTCAGCTAATTTAGCGACGGGCGATAACAGGCTTATTGGTCGAAAGCCTTTCGCCGTGCTTTGGGACTTGCCTGGCTTTGGCAACGGTATCACATTGGCTGTCTTCCAAGCTTGGGGTAGAGTGCAGGTCCGGAAAGAAGTGTTAATGATATCTGCAAGCATCGGTAGAAGTTCCGTGGGAAGCTTCTTCAGGATGGCTGGGGAGATACCGTCAGGTCCGATAGCCTTCGAATTCCGCATTTCTTTGATAGCCTTCTCAACTTGTGTGAGAGTAAAGGCCTCAGAAGCGTTCATTAGCGGCAACCGGCTCAGCTCTCTAACCGTGACTCTGTTTTGCACGCCTCGCTTGGTGCGTGTGATGAAAAAGTTCTTGCCGAGTGCGTAAGCAGCCGCTTTCCCTGATTTGAAGATGTTCTCCTCGAACTCAATAGCGGAGCTCATCGGGGGAGCGGACTTTCCGGAAATTTTCCTCAAGACTTTCCACGTCGTAGTTCCGTCCGCCTTGAAATTCAGCTTTTCAGTGAACTTCTCCCAGCATTCCTTCTTGTTCTTATCCAGATCTTGCTTGATCTCATTATCCAGCGCAGCAATCTCCGGGTCTAGATGATCTGCGGCTCTCTTCTCATCTCTGGTTCTTATCTTCTGCAGTATTTCCCTGCTGACATTTGGAAAAAAGGTCTTGACACGACCCTCAGGAATTGCTGCTTTCATGGCCTTGCGGATGGCACTTGTTAGATGGCCCTCTTTCTGATGAACATCACCATTCCATGGGTAGTCGACCGCATGGCGGAGTGCAACATCTCTGAACAGGGTCCAGTCTGCTAGGCCTAAATTAAGATAAGTACGATGACGAAAACCAGAGTAATGGGCAAGAGAGTCAGAGAGATCAATATAGACAAAGACGGGAACGTGATCACTGGAGAGAGTTGTGGATGTGGACCACGTGCAAGCATTAGAAAGATTGGATGACACAAGAGAGATATCTGGGCTAGAAGGTCGGCCGTTGGCAGGGAGACGAGTGGGCTGGTCATCATTGAGGATAACCAGGTCACACTCCTCAGCCCACTCTTCGACATCTTCCCCTCTGGCGTCAGAATCAAGAGCGGAACAGAACGTGTGAGCATTGAAGTCACCCGCAAAGACAGCTGAAGGGGAGAGTGAGCAGTCGTACAACTGCCTAAGAAGGGTAATAGGATTATAAGAGGGGGGACAATATGATATAGGAGGAATGTAGATGTTAAATAGAGATAAAGGGGTTTTGAGGGGGAGGTGGACAGGAATGTACTCGAGAGTACCGTCCTTAGGAGTATTAGGGATAATATGAGAAGGTATGGCAGATTGCACGAAAGTAGACACTCCGCCCCCAAGAGCAGACCTTGGTAACGTCGGCATGGATCGTGAAGAGACTTCGCGCTCACTGTTGAAGGTTGGCGCAAACACGGTGCCATATCCTATAACATAGGTGCACCGAGTTTGCGCTAACCCTCAACAGTGAACGCAAAGTCTCTTCACGATCCATGGCGATGTTATGTGATAGGCGGTGTATCCCGGAATTTTAGGCTGGGGGTAAGTGGCAGAAGGAGAGAGCTTGGTTTCTTGAACCATGATAAGATCCGGGTGATGAGAACGTGCAAATAGAGAAAGTTCAGATAACTTGTTGCGAAGGCCGTTGAGATTAATGTGAACAATGGAGAGGGGGCGGCTGGTAATTGAGGAATCAGAGTTGCTAGGGGCAGAGCATGGAACACAACGAAAGGATGAGTCATGATGCCTCACAGAACTGAGGCCCGAACAGGAGAAGTGCACCCACCTTTGGCATCCGAAGCACTGGACGCTGGTATGTCTCCAGTTGACATCCTTGCCGCACGTGGCGCATAGGTACTTCTGCGCTGGACCTGGATTCCTCTCGACGCCGGCCCTTTGTAGTAAAATCCTCAGGAGAGCTGCGGCCGACCAGCACCTCTCCCACGACAAAAACCCTCTTCTCGGAAGGGTTGACGTCGGTTTGCACGGAGGCGATCTTCTTTCCTCCACACTGCCTTGGCACGAACGTACGACATCTCGGCAGCAGCGACAATGGTAGCGACAGGCTTCGGCACAGTTGCAGTATATCGCCCTCTGCGACGCGTCGCTGCGACGGGCACGCGACAACTGTTCCTGTAACGGCCAGGGCCATTACTGCGATGCTGGTCCCGCCAACATTTGCGCTAAATGTCAAGACTGTCGCTCGTGACAGCAACAAGTTATACGATTGACCTAAGGGACGGGAGCGTCCCCGGAAGGCAGTCGTCGTCGCTGTGCAGAGCGAGGCGACCGCGTGTCGCGAAAGTGTACCATCGGCCAAAATCAGGAGAGTCGTTGCGGCACGAAAAAGAGGGCGCAGCCAAGTGCGATACCACAGTGCCCCCCTCCCCCCCCCCCCCGCTGCGACAGCACCAAAATGGAAGCACTCGGCGCAGAAAAAGTCATTTTGCTCAACTTCTCAAAGTCAAAAAGGCTGGTATTACGTGTCAATCATCTACGCGGAACAGGGGCTCTCTACACACCGAGGGAGTTGTCCCGCTTTTGGCGGCTCTAATTCCACTCGGGACCACTCACGTTGAGGCGCGTAACGTTTCAAACTGTAAAAACGGGACAACTCCTCCCTCGGTGTGTAGACAGCCCCTGTCCCATCTATGCGAATGTCATGGCCTGTTAATTAACACAAATTTCAAAAAAAAATCAGACATTCCTACTTCTTCAACTCTGATAATCTCCTGGCAAAAAAGTATGCAGTGCTATCGCAGCAAGGGTGGGCAGGATCCAGCGGAGCGCTGCGTAATATCTCAAAATCGAGGCCCCACCATAATTTTTTTTTCAAAATCCAAAATGTTTGCGATCCCCCCCCCCCGAGGCGCGATTACTGGGCAGTTCATATTTGATTACTTGAACCGTCGAACTCCGAAAATTCGTTAATTACACGGGCTCAAGCGTCTAAAACCTGGGCAATGCTACGATCCTTCCCTTTGATGACCAAAAACATTGGGAATTCCCGGTGTACCTTCACCAAATTTTCATTTTTGGAACGGAATTTTTGCGATCCCCCGTAACCTTTGATTTCGGTGTAAATGTTTTGCCACCCCTCCCCCGTTGCGAAATTTCGCAACCCCACTTGACCCTGAGGATGGGGGGACGCGCCCATTTTTTGCGTTGCAATGATACCGATTTTGAAAGTGGATGAAAACCGCGGGTTGCTGTTAAGATTGCATCCCGCGGCGTGGAAAAGTGGGCGTGGTGAAGCTCGATTTAGAAATGAAAGCAGAAGCCAGTCCAAAACCAAGCTATAAGGATGGGAAATTCGAAATAAAACCATTCGAAAATCCCAAAAGCCGTTGATTGGGAGGAGGTAGTGCTATATGGGCAACACTTTCCCTTTTAAACAATGAAATAAACTTGTTGAGAAAAAATCACCTGCGAAACGGTAGTCAATCTAGGAAAAACGTCGGGAAAATCGAGCTGAAATCTAAAAAGTACGATCTCGAAAAATGATCGAACGCAGAACCAAATTTCACTGCAAATCTGGTTTCGACGCCATATATAAAAAAGCAGTTTTTAGGTCAGAACCACTTCAGGGAAAAAATACTCCTAAACTAGCTACACTGATCAGAAAAGGCTATAACAAGACGTCAACCGCCCTTACCTTGATATTTTTGGCTGGAGGGGGAGCAGCAGGAGTTGTCGCTGGAGCAGAAACTGCGTCGGACATCTTCTAATGAAATTTGTCAGAATCAAGTAGAGGGATGTTGATCAAAGTCACGACGCGGGAGCAGTTCGGCTGGCACACGTGACACGCGCAGCGGAAAACCGCTGCGTGCACGTCATCGTTGGAGCGCGTTAACCAAGCTCAAACAATTTTGCTCAGAGGCCTCACGATTAACGCGCCTGGGATCCGATCTGTGGAGTCGACGTGATGGAGGCTCATCAAGCGAACATCAACCACTCCATGTGGAGTTTTTTCATGTTAACGCGCCTCAACGATAGCGTAAACGCGGCGGTTTTCCGCCGCGCGCGTCACGTGTGCCAGCCAAAGTGCTTCCGCGCTCTGACTTCTATCGACATCAGGGATGAGCGAAGTTCCGCGTTTCGCGTTCCGAAACCCGCAGTTTCGCGCATTTTCAGGCGTTTCGCGCCCGATTTTCGAAACCCGAGAAAAAATTTTCTGTTCCGAAACCCGAAAACCGATTTCCGAGATTTCATATTTTTGTTCCGCTCATCCATGATCGACATCCCTCAAGTGGGAGGTGAAGACGGCTGGCTTTGACCGCGCCTATATAGCGAGACGGGTTCCCCGTTTAACCCCACTGAAAGGCAGCCGGCCAGGCGCGATACGCGCGTCACTAACACAAGACGTTGAAACTAGAACTTTTACAGACGTCACCGTCTACCGTCACAGACATTCGCTTCGGGACCACCTCGAAATCCACAGGCACTAAGCCAAGAGACAATGGAGCGCAGCAAATCGCCGCTAAAGCAGAGGCAGGGGTTTTGCAGACGTGTACTGTTGATTTAAAAAGACACAGCGCCCCTAAAACTTTACCTTGGCAGGTACCTAACACGGCTTTGAGTTTCTTACACTGTTTTACGGGCATGCATAAGCATACTTACGCCTGTGACCCGAAATCAGTTGGAAGTTCAAACAAAAAGATATTCTTACACGCTGAGCACTAGTTTGGTATCACTTTTTTTTCTGGTAAATAACAGTAGATTCTGTTGAGCAAGTGTACCTTCAGCTTGCTAACCTGCTGTTTTGATCCACATCGCAGCCTTATACGTATGGTCTATTCGGTTTATCGGAATCTGAGTAACTAATAAACTGCTCACAAACAGAAAAAATAGACCCAATCCGCTGTCGCTAGTCATTTTCTGGAGCATTCGCTTCACTTTCTTGGCTTCCTGCCAATGGGTTGCGAAGCGGTCCCGCCACGAATGTCTGTAACGGTGGAGGGTGACGACTGAGAAAGCCCTATCTTCAACGTCTTGTGTCACCTACTGGAAAATTCCGCGAGTTTCGTGCGTGTGGGGGAAAATTTCGTGGACAATCATTATTGAAAAAATCTGGTTATTGGCTAATATAGTTGAGAACGCCTTATTCTAGAGCATTCGATTGTGGCTGAAACTGAGTTTGGTCTCAAATCAGCATAATAGATGGTTTTTCTAAATTTTATTTATTTTGCAGACGCAGGATAACCCGCGTAACTCAAACAAAACATAAAATCGTTCTTCGAGCTAAATTCCGGTCCGCAGTTGCGGACTACGGGTACCTAGTCGAAACGAAAGGAACTTTCGCAGCAGCCCGTGCTGCTCCGAGGAGCACGTGGCCTGTTCGATGGGACTACGTGGCTCAGCAAGGCGAAAATTCTGCCGCTCCCTACTTCCCACGCTGCAGCACGTGGCCTCTCAGAGAGTCGGGGGATCCGATTCGGCCACGATCGGCTTCCTAATCGGGTACCTAGTATACTTGTTCCAAATGAATTTCATTTCGAATATTCGACTTTTCGTCTATAGTCGGATGTTGCACTTTTTCGAATATTAGACTTTTCGAATGTAGTCGGATATCGCATTTTTCAAATATTTGACTTTTCGAATAAAGAGTCGACTTTTTTATCCGACTAAAACAGCCGGATACTCATCCGATTATTCGATTCGGAACAAGTACAGTACCTACTCGAGTTGAAAAAAACTTCTGCAGCAGCACGTGCTGCTCTGATGAGCATGTGGTCTGTTCGATAGGACTACGTGGCGCGCAGAGACAAAACTCTTGCCGCACCCCATTTCCCACGCGGCAGCACGTGGCCTGTTCGATAGCACTACGTGGCGCAACGAGGGAAAACTTTTGCCGCACCCTATTTCCCACGCTGCAGCTCATGGCCTCTTCGACAAGACTACGTGGCGTAGAGAGACAACCCTATTTCCCACGCTGCAGCTCATGGCTTCTTCGACAAGACTACGTGGCGGAGAGAGACAACCTTATTTCCCACGCTGCAGCTCTTCGACAAGACTAAGTGGCGTAGAGAAACAAACCCCTTGCCGCGCCCTCGGTTCTCACACAGTAGCTCGTGGTCTGTTCGATAGGACTACGAGGCGCTGGGGGCGGGCTTCCACCCCTTCGATGGGAGCGGGTCTTCCCGAACAAGGATGCGATCCAAGTCACGGCCCGCAGCAGGGGACCACTTTCTAAATTTCTATATGATGTTTGCCACCATGGTTCAACAATGAGTCTGGAATCACAGTGTGCATAATTTCCCTTTCAATGAGCTGTACTCAAGAGGTGTCTCAAAAGGTGTGAGTTTACTTTCTCGCATACTCAGAAAAATGAAAACAAGTTACTCGTAATATAAATGTAACTTACTTGAATGTCTCAAGTACCTTTATTTATATTACATGTAACTTACACTTATGTACATGCAACTTACATTTGAATTTTCACTATGGGTAGCCGCCACGCGACGCAGACGAAACGCGACGCAGAGGGCGTTTCCCAGACCACACACTACGTAAAAAATGCTGTGCTGGGCCTTTCCTGCTGGTGTGGCGTCAAGTACCTCAAACTTGGGTAATTGAACCAACAGGAACGCCAGTCGTAAGGGGTATGATATACTTTTGCGACACACGGTCGCGTCGCTCTGCACAGCGACAGCGACCGCCTTCCGCCCTTTAAATCTGTCGCTGTCGCAGTGCACTGCACAGCGACAGCGACAGTGGTAACGACAGGCTATGGCACATTTGCAGTATGCCAGCCCTCCGCGACACGTCGCTGCGACTCACACGCGGCATCTGATCCTACGACGGCCGCTGCCGTTGCTCCGATGCGGGTCCCGCCGCGATGTGTGTTAGATTGCACGTCTGTCGCTCATCACAGCGACAAAGTATACCATACCCCTAAGGCTGACCCCGCGAGTGCGTCGTACATATCGGAGGCGCACCGCACGCAGTATCCCGCCGATATCTTACATGTAACTTAAATGACCTGAGATGAGTCGCAAGTAATTAGCATCTGCTCAGATATGTTAGAAGAAACTTGTTTTCGATTTTTGATGTTACAAGTAACTTGTTTTCATTTTTCTGAGTACATGCAATGGAAAAAGATGCTGCAAAAAATTTATGCGAAGTTGCATGTTGTTCCTGAGATTCGGAACAAATCAGACCACACAGAGTGAATCCTTGCACTTTGCTCCTTCCGGACATTTCGAGCACGGATTTCCCTTCTCATAAATGAGCGCACCTTTGTAGTTGCCCCTGAAGTAAAGTGAAAGTAAGCTATTGCAACAACAACAATACATGAACCTGGACAGCCTCCCCAAAAGGAAGACATAATGAGAGGTCTTCAGGAAATGCGCTGACTAAACTCACGCAGGCTTATAATTGCAGACCACCATAGTTTCCGTTGCGCAGCTCACAGCTCCACATCCAATAAAGTTAGTTGTCTGCCAAACCATCTGGAAGAAACCAGAGCTTCTGTGCGTTTGCGCAAGCAATAACGCCATTGCTGCAGTTCTAGTGTTAGCCGCTATAACTCCGTATCTATGTATGGTTAAGTTAAGGCCAAGTGCTCATTCTCAAGAAAAGAACTTTCCGGAGGAAACGGAGAAACTGACGAGATCAGTAACAAGGGCGTACTCTGACATTAATTTCCGGCGAAGTACACACAGCTACGCGTGTAGTTGGCAGCTTTTTCGAATTCTGGAAACAGGAGGGACAAGCTAGAGATCTTCACAGGCTGAATATTAAAACTCCTTCATTTAGATTTTTGGTGTTTTCGCCACATAAGTCCGACTTTTCAGGGAGTTCCTACGCGTGTTAAATGAAGGATTTCCAGAATTTCATCTTTAGAGATTGTCCCACCTGCATCTAATTCATCAAGAGACCATAGAGATTGCTCTTCTTTTACTTTTACTATTGCTATTCAGAATTTCGCCGCGCTTTGCTGCGCGCGACGTTTGTGAGAAACAACCGAAATAACAACTTCATTAAAAACAAAGCGATTTCAGGAACATCGATCCACAGAACCCATTCTAAGGTAGGAGTTCGAGCTGTAAATATGCTAGCGTCTCCCAAACAGAAAAGTCTTCCTTCAAAAAAGTCACAAGCATCAAAAGCTTTTTCGCGAATTTTGGCAAGTGCTCACCGTATCTAAAGAGCTTAGCGCGGGTATTGTGTTTGTACCGAAAAGTGGCTGATTTCTACTTGAGAGCTGAATGAATTGACGAGCTTATAATTGACGAGAATCTGTCGATATATATAGTTCTTCATACTCAGTTTTTTGCATATTTTACTGCTTTTGCGAGGTTAGCGATGGAACTGCATTTCAAACCTGGGTGTAATGCCCATTTCCATTTTCGAGACCCATGTACTTGTTCTCTTGACCAACACCACGTTGTGCAAGCTCGTCGAACCACATATCCGCAGACTCAAATTATCAATGCATAGAATTTTTTTTAATGATAATTTTTTTTGGGAAACTTTCGCTCACTAATTTTGCTGCTTGTACTTTATCCGTTTCGGGATTACTGAACTTGGCCATGTTTTCTCCAAGCCCTTCCGTCTTCGAGTGTTCCCATACGCATTTCTTTGCCCAATTGATCGCGTGGGTCTCTAGATGACAACTCTGACAACTGTACTTCTGGAAGTCGTAAATTCAATGCTTTGAGCATTATCGACTATGAATAAGTAAGAATTTCAAATTGCCTGAAGATAGTGTGAACAAAGCCATATGTATAACTAATCTATGATTGCCGTTCTTTAATCCATGCGTAATCGTAACTCGACACTGGACGTATCGAGAAGAATGAATTGATCACGGTGCAATATTTTACATGCGCTCGAGACACAGGGATACAAAAAGCCACCCAAAACACTCAAAGTTTGAAGGAAAACTCGTTCAAAAATCCCGGAGCATCAAGCTTCCTTTTTTTAGTCGGTCAGGTGTGTCTTGTGTAATACACAAATGTCGGAAAACTGGACGTCTTAAACAATTCATTCCCTTTTACTCCCTAGGTTGATTTATTCTTCCGGCTTTGCCATTGCCAAGATTTCTTGATAAACAAGAAGCTTCCAATACACCCGTTTGATCGCGGAGACTTCTCGGAATAAAGAATATAGAATTTCGGATTTCCACGGCCTGTCGGAGCCTTTCGTGGTGCTTCTGCTCCTCGTGTTAGATGACCGACCGCGAAAACGCCTTTTCAGACCACGGAGCAGTTTTCGAGAGGCCATAGCATTATGACTACGCAGCATTTAGGTCTCAAGCCTTGCCAGCTATCCGCACTTGGTTCGAACATAGGATTGAGAAGAAAAAACCAAATGTGGCTTTTTGCGCGGACGTTGCCTTCAAGTCAACATCCTCGTCAATCTTCATACAGACTGATTGACCACACAGTATCAGGTAATCTGAAAATTTGCAAATAGCTTGCATACCAGTCTCAACATCCCGGCTGCCTTGGGGGTGTTTCCTCCTTTCTTATCCTTAGCCTGCCCGTTCGCCACCTTGCTTCTGAACAGAGAGGCTCAGCTTCCACTGTAGTTATTGTAAATATTGGCTTCCACCGCATACTCTCGACTGAATCTCACGACGCCCTGTATCCCGGCTATCGCTCTCTAACAGTAATACAGGGTTACCTGTATTCGTTGTGAGCATCTAGGAATGCTTTCCTAGCAGCATCCGTCATTCCTTCCACGCCCTTGCATAGTATGCTGGTATAAACGGGTCCTGGAAAGGGAGGTTGAAATAAACTAAAACATTGCACTGTCTGCCTTCATGGCTGTTTCTGTCTCTCTCCTATTAGCTCCAAGTAAGCGAAATCCAAGTTCGTATAGCGTCTCCGAGTATGAGTTCGTTACACAGAAAATGAGAACAATACCGTCCGCGACTTCGGAAAAAACGGCGTTTTCGGCGCTTTTTTTTTCGTCGAAAAGCGCCGCTTTGTCATAACTATGAATATTATGTACTTCAAAGACACTGGTGCAACTTTTCGATGGAATCTTCACTCTTCGAATTTCGGTTTCTGATTGACTTACTTTTCTTTCTTCCATCACACAAAGACCATCTTCGCATGCTGATGTCGGGTGGGTGGTGCAATCCTCCTTCTTTGTGCGCGCCTTTCCAGTTTCCCAAATTTGCACAAATGGTTTACTAGATCTGCAATTTGTAGTCATTTCATACTCTTCAAGTCTTGCCTACAGGCACAGAACACTGTGTGAAAGTTTTTGGAGATTTTCTGCTTATCTTGAAGACAATCCCACGCTGATTCCTATTATGCACTCCTCTCCATAAATATACATACGTACACCCTCAAAAAACTTGCAGCCATTTCTGGGTTACATAAATGTCACCTTTGTTTTCCACGACCCCAAGAACCTTTTTTTTTGGTTAACCTTTTCGCGGACATCTCCCATATCTATGGGACTAGGACGTGATTTTCGAGCGTTACATAAAAACGCTTGCAGAAACGTGTTTTCTTCGAAGGATCTCTGAACGAAAATTTCTATTTTACGTATGATTTCGATGGGAAGGATAAGAAAGTATATCACTCAACCGTGCCATGGTTTCCCTCGGGAGAAGCAGTGCCGATCCAAGGGTCTCTACAGTCCATGGCAACGGGAAATGGAGGTGGTGTGATTGCGTATTTTCACTAAGCATACTGTAGCGGAAGCTGAATAAGTTGCGAGAATAATCCTCTCCTGGGTCAATGTTTTTTTCTTATATCGGATTTTCTCGTGTTTATCCTGCGTAAATGCATGCGGTGCGCATCATAATTATAGCAACATACTCACGGCTCTGATATCAAAGTCCACGCGAACTTCTATAGTTTGAAACTGTCACCTTTCAATTTCATGCACCCGAAAACTTTCGTTCACGAAATTTCACAGGAAACTATCAAGAATTAAGACGTATTTTGTTTATAACATTTAAAGTCTTTGTATCGTAATTATACCAACACTTTCAGGATTTTCAACTTTTTCTTTCAGAGAAACAGACTTTCAACAACTTTTTGAAAGTTTATTGGCCCGCCTTGTTCGAAAACGATCTTCAAAACTGGCATTGGCATGAAGTTGAACAGACGGCCAAGCACCTTCAAGATGAAGTTAGGGGTTTATTACAGCTCCCTTGAGGTGTTTCAGTAAGTCGTATGTGTTTCTTACACTATAGATATAGGGAAGCAGGATCCCGCAGACGTTTTTTATTAGATTCAAATGAGCACGCTTGCCAAGCCATAACGAAAAGCCCATACTGCTCAAATCAAGTCCTAGTCGAGCGGCTCGTGTGGATGTTGGGATCGTCTTACTGGAAGGTGAGCTCATTTCGCTGAAACCGAGTCGCGTTCGCAACACTACCTGGTACTCCGCTGGATTCATTCTGGAGGAATTGAAGGCTATCTGTAGCACACCGAGTGCATCGAAGCCACACTATACCGTGAGACTGCCTCCACCGAGATTCCGCTTGTTGATTTTTCGCGGCTCCTTGCAGAGATCTCGCGAGTAGTGTGCGTATCCATCCAGTCCATCCAACTTAAACTTTTCTCGTCCCAGGTTCACCTGAGCACAATGTTTACCCGGATGAACCCTGAGGACAGGTCCTGCTCGCCTCAGACCAGTCAGTCGCCATGTTCGTCTCAGAGAACTGAAGTCGCGCAGCCTTATGTAATGCTGACGAGAATGCTGTATTAATTGGTTGCGGTTGATCGCCCTCCATACGGTCATTCTGTATACCGCCGTCAAGAGACCTAATTGACCGACATGGTCGAGTTGGATAAGAGCCGTCCTACTGGACTTTCGTTAGGAGCAAGCAGCATTCTGGGCCTGCCCGTGCTTTTCTTCGAACCATACTACTTAGGATCGTGGAGAAATCGGTAGGCAGTTGTAAGATGTCAAGAATTGAGCAAGGGAGCACCTTCAATGAAGAGTGTAGCTATAATTATGACACAGACTCCAATTATTATATACAAAATACACCTTATTTCTTGGTAGTTTTTTTTGTGAAATATTGTGAACAACGATATTCGGGTGCGTGGACTTGAATGTTGTTAGTGTCAGTTACTGAAAGTTTGCGTCGACATTGATATTAGAGCTTTGAATGTGTTGCTTTAAATATGATACGCACTGTAGTAAAGACTTTAGATGCCTTGTTACTGTGTGTCTGGGGGAAACATGGCGTTTTCACGTTTCCGACGCTTCTTTTTCTCTAAAATGACGAAATATTGAATATATCAAATATTCAAAATATTAAAAGTGTGTCGTAGATCATGGCGCGACGTCCGCGGAGGCGCAGAGCACCTCAGTCAAGGGCGAAATTTTATTATCTCATTTAATTCTCGAGGAAAGATTATGTTCAAAGCAGTAGGTTTTCCTCCCACTCACACATAATATGAAAAAAAAACACCCAAATTACTTACGATAGATACGCATAAGAATAACACAAAAAATGAGTATTCAGAGAAAACCCTAATAGAGGAAAAAACTATCAGCTGTTCACTATAATTTTTCGAAATTGCGGTAGCCACGGCTCTAGTATGCTAGTGAAAATACGCAACCGCACAACGGCTTTTTTTCCGTTGTCACGGCCGCACGTTGGTAGAGAAGATGTGCTCAGAGAAATGAAAACAAGTTGCTTAAAACATAAAAGACCGAAAACAAGTTTCTCTCAACACATCTTAGTCGATGTAAGTTACTTGCAACTTATCTATCTTGTTTAAGTTACATGCAACAAATCGACCTTTACGTTACATCCAACATATCGGAGGAGCGCTGCACCGCGTGCAGCGCTCCTCCGATATGTTGGATGTAACTTAAACGGCACAAGATAAGTCGCAAGTAGCCTAAATCAGCTGAGAAGCATTCCCAAGTGAAGCATACGACGCACTCTTAGGGTCAGGCTAAAAGCAGGCGATGCCATGGGTTTAGCTAACCAAGTTTGAGAAATTAAGGGATTTCTGATAAAATTACATGCGAATTGAGGACTCGCAACATGTTACTCGCAACTTATCTTCCCAACTTTGAGTTACTTGTGACCTCCAACACAGAAAGTATGTTGCGCGGTGCGAGTTGACTGACACGTGACATAAAGCACTAGCGTGTAACTTAAACGTATTGTTTATCGCACATGTAACTTATCTACGCGGCGCGCCAATTCCTAGGTAAGTACACGACGAACTCTTGAGGCAGTACTCAGATGTCGGCAGTGTCATCGGCTCAATTACCCTAGTTTGAGGAACTTGGACATGCACATCGACTTGAGACCCCGCGTATCGCTGGTTTTCCGAGTCGTGCTCGGCGAGCAGGCCGCGTCGCGATTCGGGGTGCAGGACGCGTCGCGTGTAATTCTCAGCAACATGAAGCAGCCGAGCAAGTTACTCGCAATACTGTGTATTATTAGCGCAAGTTACATGATACTTTAATCAAAAATTTCGTCAAGTAAAGTAAGTTGCGTGAAGCCATCATGCCACTTGCGTTAAAGTTTCATGTAACTTGTTCAGAAATCTCTGAGTACTCGACCCCACACCAGCAGCAAAGGCCTCGCAAAGCGTTTTTCGATGAGCATGTGGGGTGGGCCGCATACGGACGCATTTTCTGCGTCGAGTGATGGCTCCCCTTGGTGATTATATAAATGTAAGTTACGTGTAACATATGTGAGTGTAACTTACATGTAATATAAATTCAAGTTACATGTATTATAGATGTACATATGTTACATGTAACATAAACGTAACTTACTTGAGACGTTCAAGTAACTTACATTTATATTACAAGTGACTTGTTTTCATTCTCTGAGAGATCGCTGGTCAACTGCAGCGCCCCGCTGCCTGTGTTTCAACATTTCGGCAAGACCATGGCTCTTGGGCGCTATTCATACTACTTAACGTTAACGCGGCACGCGCCGGCTTGGCGTTGAAGTATGAATGACCTGACGCTTCAAATATCAAGCAACGGAATGGCATTGAAGATGTATAAATAAGAATGATGAAAAAGAGGTTACGGCCGTTGCCGTCATGGCGGAGCAGGCTTCACGCGCGGCATGGCGTCGCAGCTCGAGTATTCTTAGTCTCCCCAAGCGCGTCACGTAAATGAAGCGCGTCAAAAAAATTCATACTGCAACGCCACGCCCGCGAAAGGTGTTATATAGGGTGGGTTCAGTTTTAATTATGTTAGAATTCCGGATTTATTATCTGAAGTTGGACTGTGTTTCAAAGCTGTGGTTAGATGATTGATTTACCAACAAAAAAAATCACGGATCTTTTCTGTCGAGAAAATGATCGCTCCTCACTAGTCGAGTACAGACGACGCAGAGTCGATTGTCGAATCGGCTTTTTTTTGCACAGACACGCGGAGATGCAGACTGGCGAAAGCTCGCACTGTTTGTTTCTTTACTATGGCCCGTAGTAAACCCGGCAAAAAATCAGAAAAGCCTGATTGAGTCAAAGTTTTGAAAAGAGTCAGGCGAGTCCGCACATATTTCAAAGGTGTGTGTTGTAGAATTGTGACCTAGGCTGAACCAAAAAGGTCAGCAACAAACAGGATCGACTCAGTCAGATCTGACTGAGTGGACTCGGTCAGCTCTGAGTGAATTCTTGGCTAGAGAAGAGAGAAATAGAATGCCGGGTCAGGAGAGCGCTCCTAACTTATTCAAGGAGCGAAGGAGAAACTTAAAGGCACAGGACACTCAGAAAATTATTTTTTAAGATTCCATGCTTATCATGGAGAGAGCCTTTTCTCTGATCACAATGGTCCCTCTGAAATCGTCCAAGACCCCTTAAGAACTGAGATATGGCTACTTGAAAATGAATGCCTTTCGATGTCAAAAATTTGGTGGACGAGTTGTCTCAGGCCTGTATTTCTCTTCATTCGCAATCGCTGAACGAGAGCAAAACAGGATGAGGAGATAGACCGGCAATAGGCTGAATATCGGGAACACGTTGAGAATTCATCCATCCATTAAGTCGCTATCGAGTTCGTAAATCTGATAGGGGGTCGGGCCTGTGGTGGTGAGCGAAGAAGGTCGGGCACGTGGTGGTCGCTCATATGTCGCTTATTTGGAGGAATTGAGATCTCATACTTGGCACGTGGTATATCTACAGGAGGGGTCTGCTACATAATCAAATAAAAATCACCAAATCCATGTCTGAGGGTGTGCTGTACCTTTAAGTCATTCAGAGAGGATACCGGCTTATGAATATAATAGCTTATTAATAGTATCAATATCAGCTTTCAAAAAAAAACCGACATTTCCTTTGTCGAGGAAGGGAGCGTGGAGTTAGTCGGTAAGTGAATAACAACTTACAGAATGAGGGCCGGTTATTCCTCTCAGTTACATGCAGTTCCTATCATGTCATGGGTACGAGGGATCGACCGCTTCATTGCACTCTACCGCTGGCTATAAATTCGGACTCATCTGAGTTGTGTCTGAAACGGTTCAGGCTCGTCTTATTACCTGCCCAGTCGACCTATACTGAGTGGAGAATTTTCACCGGCCTATATTTGTCTCTGTCAGCGGCCAGATGACGGCTCCATCTGTTTTTTTTTCCGAAACTCTTCTCGCTGTCCCGTACAGCTGCGCTTATCTCGAAAGAGAGATGAACATGTTCAACGACCCGTCTGCTGAGATCGGGCGGAGACGATGAGCCGGTGCGGCCGTGGTTGAATCGATTGTACAATTAATGGTGTTCAACTACAGGAAATGAGTACACAAGCTTCGCTATTCGATACCGTGACGCTGCCGGCCTTGTGTTATGGACTGAAACATGTGCAGAAACCAAGGGTGCCTCAAAGGCTATTGAAAAACACTCAGGATCTTGAAACGCGGACGATTAGAAACTTATCACTGCATCCGCCAATCTGACGGCCTACGCAGTGCTGACCTACGAAACTAGTAGCAGCTAGAAGTTCTTTCGTACAAGTGATCGACATATGTAGCTTGCGAGCGGCAGGATGGCTACTTCGGGGTTCTCGCCGAGCTCTAGGCCGTCGCCCCTCAGGGAAGCACTTTAAAAGAGTGTACTGTTTGAGAATACTATGAGTGAAGTATACTGTTTTTTATCAGGGAGAGTCAAAATGCTCTACATCCAGCGAGAACTTCTGGAAAATCGCCATCACTGGATTTCCCTTGCCTGGGACCGATCGAGCAGGAAGAGTTGTTCTCTACACGGCGCCAACGCGCAGGGTAGATGGATCATCGGGTATCAAAAATGTACTGTGCTTCTCTTGGCCAAATTCCCGTCCGCAATTGCGTCTCGACACGTTTCGCGGCCGCACGCTCCCGAGTTGGAAGAATACACAGTCGATCTGTTGACTCTAGGTGGGTTTTGAAAACTGGAAACTACGAAAAGTTGAAGAAAACTGTATAAAAAGCCCCATCAAGACGGCTTTGGCGCTGGACATTCGACCGACTCTAGCGCGTGCGGCCGCAAAGCGTGTCGAGACGCAATTGCGGACCGGAATTTGGCCCAGATAAGCACAGTATATCTGGTCGTCTGAGCATGTTGTGGAATCTCGAATCTTCAGCCGGGTCCGGAAATAGGTTCTACACATGTAACGAATGCTATGTTGTATGGGTCACACAAAGTTGGCAGTGATAGTTACCATCAGCTTTTTCTTTGCATGAAGTTAACTGTCACCATTACTTTGCGTGGATCAAGGGTTAGACCAAAAAGTTGTGGAAAGTTCCTAGAGCCTGCGGCTTCACGACTTCTAAGTCAAAATTCACAGTTTGGGCCTAAGAGTAGTGAGGTACTTCGCTTGAATAACGTTGGGAATTTCGTCCTATGCAAGCGCAAGGGGCGGAATGAACCATCAAAATTCGGGTTAATCTGCAGAATTCAAGCCACACTAAAAGGGCAAAAACTCATAATAACTCAATCGACTTACTCTGTGTTGTACAGACACATCACCTGGAACATTTTGCCACACACTTTGTGTGCACATCCGATCTCAGTTAGGCTTGATCTGGCCATCTAAAAGAGCAGATTAGCGGATAAATTAGGCTGTCTTGATCACGCTAACAATGAACGGCGTTATGTGAGCCTCTGAGAAAATGTGTTCGGGTTTGAACTTTTACGTTGAAGGGTTGCAAGAGGCCGCTGAACTAGACTTAGGTTATGAATTTCATGTGAACGTAATAGAGATTATTCGCAAGCCGGTATCCAGAGACGTCCCGCTGCCCTTCTTCACTCATCTATGGTTTCCGTTTTTGGATTAGTCTGACGCATGGACCAGGCGGCTGGCCGTGCGGGGTTGGCGGCCCCACTGGAAAATGGGGTTTCGAGGGGGTGATCTGCTCTCGCAGCCCTATCCATTCATCAGACTAAAATGATTGCGCGAACTCTACGTGCTCCTATTTATGACCTACTTAGCTGTGACTTTGCACAGTTGAGTATTGTAAAGTATGCCTTTGTAACTTCTGGTTTAGTGGTTTGATCACACCCTATTGACATGCGTACTTGCTGATTTGTAACTCAATAGTTTCTTGTAAATAATGATAGCAAATAAATGGAACGAAATGAGTTCGTTCGAGACTAGATGGCGGTTGTATCCAAAAAATTCCTAAGGCAGCAGAGGATGGGAAAGTCACAAGAAGTTTTTCTACGGAAGGCATCTAAATTTTAGTGGGATTTAATTTTTGTGCTAATTAGATTGGCGAACCTGTGCGAATGAGTTTGTACTATTAAGCATGAGTCTATTTTCCTTTCCGAAGAATCCCTCTTTCATCACCACTGACCACCAGCGATCCAAACCGAACAGGATTCTTTGACGTATTGTTCCTGAGCCGCCACTAAATGCTTCCATTTAAAAAAATGTGAGCCGTAAGCAAGTGTTGGAAGTCCGTGATATTTCATAAGACGAAAACATCCGGGCATGGTTTGTTTTCCAGAGTGCGCTTTTCCCGCCAAAAAGGGCCGCGGTTTCCCGATTGTATGGCCCGTTTAAACATACTCACCCGTTCCTGTTGACACCAATGCCAGAACGGATTAGTGGCCTGACATTACAAGGAGAGGCATTGCAATTCTTAATGTAGCGTTGTGCCCGACTCTCCAACGTGCAATTCCATCTCTGAACATTGCGATAAGGTGTAGGAAGCGAAGTAGCACTTGTTAGACTAAACGTCACCCACTTACCACTTTGTACATATTCTTGGCAGGATTGAGTTTACCGACAATGCTGAGCTCCAGACCCTTTGCCAGCTTACGTCTGTGTTCATTGTGAAAGTTCAGGTACAGATCACGGTACTCGTCAGTGTTAAAGCTACCCTCCATTTAGTATTCGTTCGGCTCGGCCAAACGATGGGCCGGCTTCGCCGGCCACCCTCCGTGTAGTATTCGTTGAGCTTCGCCGAACGATGGGCCGACTTCGCCGACCCTCCTCCCTCTACGTGGTATTCGCTCGACTTCGTCGAACGACGGGCCGGCTTTACCTATTCACCTCCTTCTACGTAGTATTCGTTCGGCGTCGCCGAACAACGGGCCGGCTTCCCTGGCCACCCTCCGTGTAATATTCGTTCGGCTTCGCCGAACGATGGGCCGGCTACCATCCATGTAGTATTCGCCGACCCCCCTCCCTCTACGTAGTACTCGTACGGTTTCGTCGACCCCCTCCCTCTACGTGGTATTCGCTTTGCCGAACAATGGGCCGGCTTCGCCGACCCGCCTCCCTCTATGTAGTATTCGTTCGGCTTCGCCGAACGATGGGCCGGCTTCGCCGACCCCCATCCCTCTACGTGGTATTCGTTCGACTTCGCCGAACGTTGGACCGGCTTTACCTACTCAACTCCTTCTACGTAGTATTCGTTCGGCGTCGCCGAACAACGGGCCGGCTTCCCTGGCCACCCTCCGTGTAGTATTCGTTCGGCTTCGCCGAATGATGGGCCGGCTACCATCCATACAGTATTCGTTCGACTTCTCCGACCCCCCCTCCCTCTACGTGGTATTCGTTCGGCTTCGCCGTACGATGGGCCGGCTTCGCCGGCCACCCTCCCTGTAGTGTTCGTTCAGCTTCGCCGAACGATGAACCGGCTCCTTCGACTTCCCTCTCTCTACGTAGTATTCGTTCGGCGTCGTCGAACAACGGGCCGGCTTCCCTGGCCACCCTCCGTGTAGTATTCGTTCGGCCTCGCCGAACGATGGGCCGGCTGCCATCCATGTAGTATTCGTTCGGCTTCGCCGACCCCCTCCCTCTACGTGGTATTCGTTCGGCCTTGCCGTACGATGGGCCGGCTTCGCCGAACCCCATCCCTCTACGTGGTATTCGTTCGGCTTCACCGAACGATGGGCCGGCTTCGCCGGCTACCATCCATGTAGTATTCGGTCGGCTTCGCCGAACGATGGGCCGGCTTCGCCGACCCCCATCCCTCTACGTGGTATTCGTTCAACTTCGCCGAACGATGGACCGGCTTTGCCGGCCACCCTCCGTGTAGTGTTCGTTCAGCTTCGCCGAACGATGGGCCGGCTACCATTCATACAGTATTCGTTCGGCTTCGCCGATCCCCCTCCCTCTACGTGGTATTCGTTCAGCTTCGCCGAACGATGGGCCGGCTTTGCCGGCCACCCTACGTAGTATCTGGCTTCGCCAAACAATGAGCGGCTCCGCCGGCCACCCCTCTACGTAGTATTCGTTCCGCTTCGCCGAACGATTGACCGGCTTCGCCGACCACCCCCTCTACGTAATATTCGTTCCGCTTCGCCGACTCCCTTCCTCTACGTAGTATTCGTTCGGCTTCGCCGAACGATGGCCCGGCTTCGCCGGCCACTCTCCGTGTAGTATTCGCTTCGCCGAACAAAGGGCCGGCTTTGCCGGCCACCCTACTTTAGTAATCGTTCGGCTCGGCCGAAAGATGGCCCGGCTTCGCCGACCCCTCTCCCTCTACCTGGTACTCGTTCGGCTTCACCGAACGATGGGCCGGCTTCGCCGGCTACCATCCATGTAGTATTCGTTCGGCTTCTCCGAACGATGGACCGAATTCGCCGACCCTACTCCCTCTACGTGGTATTCGTTCACCTTCGCCGAACGATGAGCCGGCTTCTTCGACTTCCCTCTCTCTACGTAGTATTCTTTCCGCTTCGCCGAACGATCGACCGACTTCGCCTACCCCCCCCCTCTACGTAGTATTCGTTCCGCTTCGCCGACCCCCTTCCTCTACGTTGTATTCGTTCGGCTTCGCCGAACGATGGGCCGGCTACTAACCATGTAGTATTCGTTTGGCTTCGCCGACCCCCTTCCTCTACGTGGTATTCGTTCGGCTTCACCGAACGATGGGCCGGCTACCATCCATGTAGTATTCGTTCGGCTTCGCCGACCTCCTCCCTCTACGTGGTATTCGTTCGGCTTCGCCGTACGATAGGCCGGCTTTGCCGGCCACCCTCCGCGTAGTATTCGCTTCGCCAAACAATGGGCCGGCTTCGCCGAACCCTCTCCCTCTACGTGGTACTCGTTCGGCCTCACCGAACGATGGGCCGGCTTCGCCGGCTACCATCCATGTAGTGTTCGTTCAGCTTCGCCAAACGATGAGCCGGCTCCTTCGACTTCCCTCTCTCTACGTAGTATTCGTTCGGCGTCGCCGAACGATGGGCCGGCTACCATTCATACAGTATTCGTTCGGCTTCGCCGACCCCCCTCCCTCTACGTGGTATTCGTTCGGCTTCGCCGTACGATGGGCCGGCTTCGCCGGCTACCCTCCGCGTAGTGTTCGTTCAGCTTCGCCGAACGATGTGCCGGCTCCTTGGACTTCCCTCTCTCTACGTAATATTCGTTCGGCGTCGCCGAACAACTGGCCGGCTTCCCTGGCCACCCTCCGTGTAGTATTCGTTCGGCTTCGCCGAACGATGGGCCGGCTGCCATCCATGTAGTATTCGTTCGGCTTCGCCGACCCCCCTCCCTCTACGTGGTATTCGTTCGGCTTCGCCGTACGATGGGCCGGCTTTGCCGGCCAACCTCCGTGTAGTATTCGCTTCGCCAAACAATGGGCCGGCTTCGCCGACCCCCCCTCTACAGAGTATTCGTTCCGCTTCGCCGACTCCCTTCCTCTACGTAGTATTCGTTCCGCTTCGCCGAACGATAAGCCGACTTTGCCGGCTACCCTCCGTGTAGTACTCGTCTACCCTTCGTGTAGTTTTCGTAACACAAAAACTCATCTCTAATCATCTTCGAACGGGGTGATGAACAACTTACGCTTGTCATTTCAATAGCAAAGCGGAATACAAACCACATCCGCCCCTCCTTTTCCCGCGTGCGTTTAGTGCTCTGTTGTTTCGGAACGACGTTTACTCTGGTTTATCGCACGTGAATGCTGCGCCTCTTCCTCTCTTGCAGTCTCAATCTTCGCTCATTCTACGCATGCGGAGGAATTTAGAAAACCTCACACTGAAACAGAGAATACCTCTTCATTCAGAGCCAAATTTAGTCTATTCCTTCGCGTGCATGTGCAGAACGAAGTGGGATACAGAGAAACAGAGTGGCGGAGAAGGAGAATAATTGCACGCTCGCACACTCACGCGATATATCTTAGCTCCGTAGTGGGATGCAATATGTCTGCTCACTCCATGATTTTTCAATCCGCAAAGGCTTCAATTTCCGCATTCCCAAAGCATTAAAAATTTCTCCGTTTTGAGAAAGTGTCAACCATGGGATTTTCAGGAACCACAATTTTTATACTGACAGCATTTTATATCCTGGGATCGTAAAAAATCGTCCATTCCCCCAGAAAGGACTTCTGATAAAATTAGAACAAGTTCCCGAAAGGAGTTCCATGCCAGCGGGCCTGTTAGAACCAGTTTTCCTAGAAAAATACTCATTCAATTTGAAAAAATCTCAAACATTTAGTTTCTCGAGAAGCCAGGGTTTCTAAAATTTTTGACGGATTTCTTCTTCAAGAAGATTTACTGTTTCTGTTCTCAAGAATAAATTATTCCATTTTTGGAGAGCAACTCGTCCTGAATTTCTGTAAAGACTAATTTTTCATTTCCAAACGTTAACTCTCACAACAGTGAAAATCCTGAAAATTTTTGGGATTTTTTCCAGTTTGCGTTCCAACTTGAGTATTCCGGAAAAAAGTAAGTTCTCATAAAACCTCAATGTATAATATAAAATTGTTTGAAAGTTAGAATAATGACGAAGCAAACAAAGAAGATAACGACGAAAAACAATAAAAGAACCATTCGAAAAGAAGAGAGGAGGCAATTGCGCTCCATCGTCATCACGATGCGCAGGTTTCGGGATACTGTAATTGATGGCGCGGAATTCTCGCGTTTGGGGCTAAAATCCCACTTTTTTGAAATGCCTCGTGCGATTCGTTATATATAGAGGAATTAAGTCCGGAAAGATGTGAATATATGATATCAGAGATTGTGAAAGCATCAATTCGGTTGAGCCTAGTCTGAAATTTCATTACATACAAGTTTTTGGTGTTACACTGGGAATCAAGAAATGTGAAGAGTCTACCATTGGAAATTGAAAAAATTACGCCGAATAATAGAAGTATTTCTTCTATTGGAAGTACACCTCTAATAGAAGTACACCAAAAAGAGAGGGCTGAGAATTATAAGTACAGCCTCTATTCAAGGTACACCTCTAATAGAAGTACCTATAAAATAGGGGTGTGAGTATTAGAAGTACATGTACTTCTATAAGAGAAAATACGGCATTTGAATGTCTGATAAGCCGAGACTGTTCAAATTTGCGAAATTTCTAGTTAGTCGAAATCTCATATAGTCAAGAGACTCTAACAATCGAATGAGCTGGATAGCATAGTTGTACAATTTCGAAAAAAATGTCGAACAAACGAAAATCGAAATTTTTTCGTTCGAAAAAATTTCGAACGAACCAAAAATAAAAAACTTCGTTCCATAAAATTTCGAACAAACGATTTTCGAAAAACTTTCGAAATTTCGGGGGTCGAACGAACGAAATTCGAAACTAATCGAAATTTCGATTTTTTTCGAAATTTCGTATTTTTTCGAAATTCTCCGAAAATTTCGAACTTTTTTTCGAAATTTGTCGAAAATTCCGAAGTTTGAAAATTTCGAAGTTTTTTTTGAAATTCGTTCGAACGTTTTCCGAACGAACGAATTTCAAAAAATTTTCGAGAAATCGGATTCCGAACGAACGAAAATCGAAAAATTTTCGTTCGAACGAAAAAATTTCGAATGAACGAAATTTGAAAAAAAAATTTTGGACGAATTTTCAAACGAACGGAACCTGAAAAAAATTCGTTCGATGAATTTTTGAACGAAAACGAACGAAAAAAGTTTCGAAAAATCTTTCGGAAATTTTTCGAAAATTTCGTTCGTGTACGACTATACTGGATAGCCAACAGTGCGCGTATGTTATAACATGTGCGCACCGAGTTTGCGCCAAGGCGAAATTATAAGGAGCGCAAAGTACCAGTACGATCCGTGCCGACTGTACTTGAGGAGCTGAGAGAGAATATGGGGTTCTTTTTTCGTACGACAATTGTTGACAATTATCGCAGGTTACGTTAGGGAGATTGTATTTCAGCTACTGCAAACTAGCGTAGTTCTCGAGAAAAAATCCGTCCTTGGAGAACTATTTAATAATTGCATTTGATTCTGATCAGCTCTACCGTTTTGAGGTCGTGGCCTCCTAATCTACTCACAACAGCATTTTTAAACTTCCCTTAAAGGCATCGTACGCACCGAAAACGTCTCACCGTTTTATGGGTTTAAATGATTGGCTGGACCCATCTAAGCATGTATGTAGCAAGAGTTTGTTGGGTCAAAAACGCTTCACTGTAAAGATATATGATTCCCAGTGACCGAAATCCCGTCAAAAGAGGCCGGCACTCCGTCAGTCATCTGACACAATTTGCTGTCAGCCATTGTATAAGTAAATGATCAACAGTTGATCCAGTACAACTGAGGGAAGTTGTTGGAATATACTATACGATTACGTGGAGGATGACTTTCACATTTACATCTGTTCACCTGTCCTTCCCCACAATTCTTCTGGAAATAGGATGAATTTCATTTGATCGTGAGATGATGGGTCAACACAGCGATTCCTGGCGATCGACTCCTTCTTTCTCAAAAGTCGATTGAGAGAAATTCGGTCGGAAAAAATAGTTTTCAGTGATTCTTTCGCAGTTGTTGCGAGGTAGCTGTTATATAGGGATTTAGAGCTTCCAACATATGTGGAAAACTCAAAACCGAAATCCATCGTGAAAGATGCCTTTAAGGCATCGTACGCGCTGAAAACAACTCACGTCTTTTAGAGTTTGAATCATTGGTTAGGCCCGTCTAAAAACGAACTCAGACATTCCTGGGGAAGTTCCCGAGAACGACGAAGGAGCTTCTATCGAAACAACTGGGGAACTTACCTTCGAATCGAGGGAGGCAGAGGGGACCTCCGGCCAGAAGGTCTAAGGCAGCGTTCATACGTGGCGAGAGCGGGCGTTCCCGCTATTGTTCGCCTCTCGACGCTCCTCAGCGCTGTAGTAGCCCGTGTCCGCGAATGAACACAGGAAAACACCCCCTACCTCGTGTTGATTCGATTTAAAACGTTTGATCAGGTGATCAACCGCTCGAGTCGGTCGGCAGATGATTTCGACTTTCGTGGTGGGATTATGGAAAACAAGGTTAGTAGTTTTGCTGCAGGTCTAATGCCACCTGCTTCAGTGATGAAGCAGTAAGCTTGAAACTTGCTGCTTTCTTCGTGGTGCTGGCGCAAGACCGCGAAAGCGAGCGGGCGATGGCGCGCGAGAGGGAGCTCCTGTGAGCGGCTAGCGAATCGTGTGCCCACGATAACCATCGATTTTGCGTAATCGCACGCTCTCGCCACGTATGGACGGAGCCTAACCTTGTTCTCCCGATCGCAAGTCTTTCTCATGCTGTATGCTTAGTATCCAAATCACTCGATTTCGGATACCCGACCGGAAATCCGAAATTCGGTGTGAGGTTTTTTGTATGCCTTTTCTTGGAAAAGTGGAATAGGGTCAAAACATTTTCCTCTGACGACAGTCACAGTTGAGCTTATTATCTCCCCTGAAATCTGGACAGAGATACAGTTAACCGCAATCTTAAAAGGGCATGGTGCGGTTGCGGGCACAAACTGAAACTACGGTGGAAGACGCCTAATTTCATTATCGAGCGACAGTACAGCTGACTTTTGGGGTGAGTTACCGTTTTTCTTTTTTTTACTTCGACAGAACTTCTGTTTCTGAGTCTTATAATATTACGAATAGGGGCTTTTCTTTATGTGCGAGAGGAATTCGCCGTTTCTTTCGATTTCAAAACAGACTTAAAAAACACTTTGAAGCCCGAACAAACGGCTAATTTCCTTACGCACTAAAAATAGCCCCTATCCGCAATATTTAAACGGTTAGAAACAAAATTCATGCCGAAGCAAACAAGAAAAACCGTAACTTACTTGATGTTTGCTCAGTTTGAATTTCTGTTTAACCTGTGTTTTATAATGCGCGCCCTTTGGACGTAATGCGCGCCCTTTGAACGTAATAAATAAATAACTAAATAAAATAAATAAACTTACAGAGAAAGTTAGCTGTGCTGTTGATCGGTAATGATATCAGACGTCTTCCACCGTAGTTTTAGGGTGTGACCGCAACCGCACCATGTCCTTTTACAATGCGGTGAATTGTAACTGACAGAGTCCTTGAGAGGCAAATCTCTCCCCTAGACTTGCAAACTACGAGACCACCTTGAGACTAGCCAGTTTCATAACCGTTTACGCCGCGGCTTTGTTTTCGCGTTCATCGTGCTCGAGGGAGGCCAAGGTAACAACCGTTACGCGAACTCCCCTTGTCCCCCCGCAATCAACGGTTTCGAGCGTCAGTCGTTGTGTATAATTCGAATGGAGAGGGGTGAGACGTTCCCCAGGGAGGAGACGTCTCACCACTCTCCCCTCGACTGAGTGATAACGACTAAATCAGGTCTATTGTCCTCGGTGACTCCCCCACAAATATCTGAGATTGTCCTTGGGAACTTCCCCACAAATATCTGAGTAACTAGAGTTTGTTGGGTCACCAACACACTATTGTAAAGATATGGCAGATCGAATGCCTCAAATTCATCTAAAAGAAGCCAGCTCTCCTACAGACATCCGGCATGAAATGGGAAAAGAAAGCAGCTCATCAACAAATGATATAGCTTAAAGGCAGTGTTCACAATAATCTTCAATTTTGAGACTATTCGTTATATTGATTAGGTGGCCTCCAGGTAGAACTAAAATGACGTGGAAATTGAGAACAACGCATCAGAAGTACACGAAATCCTCAAGTATCACCGCGCCTCTAAAGTATCACAGGAAGTGTTTGTTGCGACAATGAAACCTTTTGTGGACCCGTCCTTTGCAATTCTCTGCTCTCTATTGCTCCGTTCCTTGCTTCGGGCCCTAACTAATCCTGCTTTGCATAAAATATTCTTCTATCTTCGATTGACCCAATTCTCCAACGGTGAAAACCACCATAAGCAGGTTCGTCCAACCGGACAACTAGTCCATCTTATGGAATAATGTCGCTGAAATACGACGTTTAAATGCGTTTCTCGCCGTTTCTTCGTAATTTTGGTAACACTTGGAGGCCAACGCATTGTTTTGTGTGAAAAGCTCGGGAACGAATATCATCGTGAGTACTGCCTTTAAAAGAATTTAAATTGATGTATCATTTGTTGATAAGCTACAATACCCGCGCTAAGTTTTGTAAAAACGGGGAGCATTTGCCAAACTTGGCAAAAAAGCGTTCGATGCATGTAACTTTTTTGAGCGAAGACGTTTTTGAAATCTGAAAACGCTATCATATGCATAACAATGTGGCTTGTGGATCGAAGTTCCCTAAAATCGCGTTGTTTTTGAGTAAAATTGTCTTTGCGGTCGTTTCACAAAACCGTCGCAAAGTGCGGCGAAATTTTGAGTAGTAATTCTACCAGTAATAGAAGAGCAATACCTATGTTTTCTTCGTGAATTGTATGAAAGTGGGGCTAACTTAAGATCTGTGCAGATAGAATTTTCGAAATCCTTCATTGAACACTCTCGGGAGCTTCCTAAAAAGTCGGACTTTTGTTGCG
Source organism: Aplectana chamaeleonis (assembly GCA_029168955.1). Taxonomy (NCBI): domain Eukaryota; kingdom Metazoa; phylum Nematoda; class Chromadorea; order Rhabditida; family Cosmocercidae; genus Aplectana; species Aplectana chamaeleonis. The sequence goes on from JAPDOI010000925.1 coordinate 201,276, forward strand.
AAAGCCCCGGACCGATAAATAGAGGATTTCAAAAATTCAATCTGCACAGATCTCGAGATAGCCCCACTTCCATACAACTCAGGAAGAAAACAGAGAGATTGCTCTTCTATAACTTGTACAGTTACTCCTCGAAATTTCGCCGCACTTTGCCGCGCGCGACGTTTTTGTGAAACGACCGCAAAAACAATTTTACTCGAAAACAAAGTTATTTTAGGGAATTGCGGTTCACAATGCACATTATTATGTAGGAATTCGAGCTCTGAATATGATAGCGATTTCAGAATCTGAAAACGTCTTCGTTCAAGAAAGTTACATGGCCAAGTTTGGCAAATGCTCCCCGTTTTTAGAAAACTTAGCGCGGGTATTGCACTTTCTTTTCTCACTTGATGCAAGGTGGTTGTCGAAGGGCCGGCCTTCGACGGATATAGTGGCATTCGATCTCCCATGTCTTCGCAATAATGCGTTGCAAGCTCTACCTATGTTCTAAGTCGGACCGAACCAATCATCCAAACCCAGTAGACGGTGAGTTGTTTCTAGCGCGTACGATGCCTATGAGTTTCGCAGGGAAAACACGACTTTGTGATTATCCGTAAAATGATGGCAGGGAGAATCAACCAACAATGAGTTGTTTCTGAATGTATTACCAGGGTGAACCACGCAATGTTATTTTCGTCAGTGCTGACACCCGCCTGCGTTCCACGTCTTCTGCATATAGAGCTGGTTCTAAAATTCCGAAATTCTCTTAAACGTACGCTTTGCCGTAGTCTCTAGCTAATTCAGAAAACTTATCGATAGGTACCTCGGGAACCAAGGCATCTGACTACTCTCGTTTCGCTCTTTTGCGATTTGATGTCATAACTGTCACTTCTACTGCTTACGTCACAAGTTCAATGCTTTGTGTTTGGAGCGTAATTTTTGCCACGTATAAATAAATGTTTATATTATGCCTACTTTTGTATTTGCTTATACGGGATAATGGGGAATATATTTTTCCACCCAGTGTACTTTTATCTAATGATTCCGCATTAGCCTACAGCGGGCTCCAGATTACGATAGATAGATATCAAAAATTCAGATTTAGCCCATTCACAGAACACTAGCAAAATGTATTATACAATACCGCCCGCGACTTTAGAGCGGTCTTCGGAGCATTGACAACCCGGCGCGCGGAGTGTCCGAGCCAGTCTGATGAGCGCAGAGGACGAAAAGAAAGGCGCTGCCAGCTGGCCTGGCACTCTCTCGGCCGGCCAAAGTGCAAACTGGCTATCTCTGCGTCTCCGCGGAGAAGGATAAATTACTTTGGCTGTGCAGTATAGGGATGGGAGCAATCCTAGTTTGGGAGGAAGGAGGCACTCAGCAATCCAACCAGGAGTGACAGATGCAGCTTTCAGATGTCTGAGGCTTAAAATAGCGTCTTTAGGAGGGCAATGTCTGATAACACGATCAGTTATCTGATGTGAATGAATTTCGCGCGGCCCCATTTAGAAAGGTTGGCACCCAGGAATGAATCTCTAGAGCATTCGATTCTTAAATTTATCCGCTGAAAGGCGTCGTAGGCTGTGCTTTTTCCATGGGGTGGTGCAGGAGAATAGGTTATCAAGTATAATAGTCGTAGCTGCGAAGCGGACGTTTTTCAAAAAAAAATCAGCTGTGAAAATGGTGAAAACACTCTCAAAGTCACACTTCTAGCTAGTTGGGTTTTTCCAAGCAAAATCATTTTGACGGTGGCCGAAACGCTTCAACAAAAAGGAACACCAGGTGAGTGGAGTGGGGGAGTCTAAAAGGAATTGAACATATTTTTTATGACGATTTCCGTGGATACAATTTTGAAGTCCCCGAAACGAATCGCTGTGTTACATAGTTCACATGGAAAGGCCCTAGGATTTTCGAAGAAGGACTTCTATTGGTTGAGAATATTTATGCGTTAGTAATTGCACTTGCCACTACTTTTTCACTGGTTCACCTTTCTGAACAGCAAAATGTAACCGTTTGTGTGATTTTACTAACATCATGTCTTTCTTCCAATAGTAAGTATTGAGTGCCTTTTTTTTGATATTAGAATAGAACTGAAGAAAGCGAAGTCATTTTCAAAACCACGAAGTTCTTATGTGAAGAATAACAAAACGGTCTTATTTTGCGCGTAAAAGTTTCAGCCACGGGAATCGGTTCTCGAGAAATATTGATACTTTTGCGTGGACTCATCCACTCCACTTCCCTCATCCTCTGTAATTTTTGTTTGAACGTTTCTGTAAGCCCCGAATCACATTTGCTAGGAGATCCCCTTTCTGATAAAACTTACTTTGCTTTTTTTTATCACAAGTGTAATCAGCAGCGTTAGCAAAGAATTCAGTGATTTTTTTTGAAGAAATTTCGCAGTGCTCTAGAAAGTGAGTGTTTGGTCGAACAGCGTCAGCATCCACATAGACGAAGCGTTCGTGGCCATCTACCAAAATAAACATCAAAACCCCAATCATCCTAGAGATGCCAGTCGATGGCTCAGTAGTAGCGTCTTTTTCGTTGTGTCTCCGGGGCAAGAGGTGGAGTGGAGAGCGCAGCAAGCGCGAGGGAAAGTGGGCGCGGCATGCCTGGATGTCAATGGTACCGCAACCCTTTTGAGCGAATGGCGTTTTTGCGCCGCCTTGTCATAACTCTGCTCAAAGTGACCCGTTCGAGGAGCTAGGTGCATATTTGGAATCAGAATCGAGAGCCCTTCACTTTGAGCTCAAAAAATGTCTCACATTGCGAACAACAAGTATATAGGGTTAACAGAATCAATCGAGTGTACGAAATCTGAAGCTATATCTCAAGCTGGTATGAATATTTGACTTTATATCAACCATAGAGATCATGGACGAGTTGTGTACAAGCATGTAAGACAAACCTATGAAGTCGGCAAAAGTTAAAATAAAGTCTTTTTTGCTGGTTGAACGCCCGGTAGACGCAGGCATCGTCCTTCGCTCGGGCACTAATGCCCGCTGTCACAACTGCGCTCAGTACAGACTTTGTAAAAACGGGAAAAAATGGTCTAGAAGCATTTCTCGCCGAGCTGCATCTCAGTGATTTAGGCGTTGAAAAATGACTTCAGGCCATGGACGTTTCGTTCTCGGCTCAAACACCAATTGACCCGGGACTTGGTCTACAACTTCACTTTCTGAACCTGGTTAAAAGTTGAAACGAGCGCGGGACGTTTAGGCCGAAAAGCTAGAGTGCAGAGAGGGTGGGAAACTAGTTAAAAGCTGGAAACTAATGATAATGAAGCAGTTGCCATGTACGACTCTCGTTGAACCTCGGCAATAGTATAATATTGGTGAAGTTGAATACAGCTTGGCACGAGGTAGTAACCGACTACCTCGAGCTAAGCTCATCAACTTCAACAATATTATACTAATGCCGAGGTTCAACGAGAGTCGTACATGGTAACTATTCGAAATGCACCAGCTGAGTTCCAACCACTCGTCCAGCAAGCGTTGTCTCTGAGACAAGAGATCGTGTCAACGAGACAATCAATCCACTTCCTCTCCCGATGCTTTAGCCACAACGTCATCCCGAAGTTCATCACAAAGAAGAAACTGCGTGACTCATGCGGAAGGCCGGCAAACGATCCGAAGATACGAAAAATCGAGCTGCAACTTCTCCGAATCGCTCTAAGCGATAAGAAAGATCGCTTGTTCATTATGCTGAATAAGTGCAGTCCGAAAGAACAAAATTGTATAAAGTTTTTGGAGGGTCGTCTTTGGGGGAGGACAGTGGGGGAGTCAAAATCTATTTGTGATCATATGCGGTCTAAGATGAAGGCATCTCTACAAAAGAAATTCGCTGACCTTTTGTGTACACCTCATGGCCAGGAGAATGGGCGTTCTAGTGTTGTATCGGATCAAGGTCCTAGCCATCAAGCAGTCAGTAGTGCACCGATGTCGGAAATTCCTAGAGTTACCGTGTTGGGCAACGCCTCCCTCTCCGAAAATGCACTCGCAGTCTTGAAACTGGGTCCTACCTTTTCTCAGTCTCAGAGCATTTCCACTCATGTCATGCGTAAAGTCGTCTGCGGTCTCCACGAGCTCCAAGATCGCCTCCGTTGGAAGGCTAAGATCGAAGGTGGGCAAGTCAGTGCAGCGCAAACTCGGGCATTTCCTACCATCCTCTTCCCACAAACGTATTTCAAACAACAGGAACCCAATATAGGCGTCGATACAAACTTCCGCATCTTTGCCGACGAAGTTTTCCGGGTTTTTAGGCGCTTTCAAGCGGGAAAAACCCCCAAAAACCTAGGCCATCTGCAAATTGCGGGCCTGAAAGAGCTGCGCGAAATTATAGGCGCCAATAATATCCGTTTATCCGTCAGCGACAAAGGTGGAGAGTTTGTTTTAATCCCTCATGAGATGGACGTGGCAATAACCGAAAACCATCTTTCGGATGCGCCCATTTACCGCCCATTCTCGAAAAAAGAGTTTAGATCGCAGTAGCGCAGGCTTAATAGGTTATGGGTTGCGGAGGCGAAATTGGCAGGTCTAGCTCAAGCAATAATTACACGCTTGAAAATTGAGACCCCAACGTGTCCCGTTTTGTACTTGCTCATCAAAACTCATAAATTTGGGGCGTCTGAGGACCTAACTCTAATCGACCCGGCCGCAGTCAAAGTTAGACCCATCATCAGCTGCGTGGATGGTCCCACGGACCGAATCGCATGGTTTCTCAGCTCAATGCTCAGCCAACTCCTACCTTTCGTTCCGGCTCACCTGCCTAATACGCAAACTTTTCTTGACCGCCTGCGCTCCACACAACTAAGCAGCAGTTGTGCATAGGAATCTTTCGACGTCACATCGCTTTACACCAATGTTAGCAACAACTCCGCTATGCAGGCAGTTTTCGAGCTCCTAAACGAGCATCAAAGCAGGGCTTTTTGTGCGCATTGTTATGGTTCTCCTAAAAGAGTGCCTCAGTTGCAATATTTTCAAGTGGGAGGGTAACTATTTTTCTCAATTCCGGGGACTGGCTATGGGGCAGCGGCTGGCACCAACGCTCGCCATCGCCTTTATGGCAAAGGTAGAAACACCTGTGCTCGAAACCCCTCCCCTTATTTTATAGTCGTTACATTGACGACTGTTTCATAATTTGTTCGACGCAACAGGAGATGGACCACTGTTTCGACCTTATGAACACCCAGTCCGAACACATCAAATTAACTCGCGAAAAACCTTGCGATACCTGAATGCCTTTCTTAAGTGTTCAGGTTCTACTTTTGGGGGATAGGAAAATCACAAAATGGTATCGCAAACCCTCAAATAAGAACATATTAATCCACTGGCAGTCTGCCCACCCCACACAAACTAAAAGGGCAGTTGTCCGGAATATGTTCCGCACCGCGGTAAATGTGTGTTCGGGCGAGCAAGAGCGACAGGAATCCAAAAGACTTGCTGGCCAAATTGCATTTTCTAACGGATATGAAGCTCACCCAACAAGGTCCAGACCCGGGCGCAAGCAGGGACCAAATTGACCGCCCAGTGATAAGATTTCCTTCATGATATCATTCATCTCGGATGAGGTGAGCAGCGCCGTCAAAAAGTGCTTGCGAAGAGCGGGGTTGGAAAACTCAGTGGCGTTGGTGGATATCCCACCCAATAATTTGAAACGTCAGCTTGTCAGAAGTCGTCTATACGATCGCGCCTGCGTGACCCCACAATGCGTATTTTGCCCTCAGGGCAGGGAAGGTGATTGTGCTGCTACAGGTGTCATCTATGTCATCACATGCCAGAGCTGCGGTGAGGAATATATCGGAGAGACAGCTCAACCACCGCATGTGCGTATCAAAGAGCACTTAGATGGTATGGGAAGGTCGCGTAGTTACACTGCACTGGGGACCCATCGAATTAATTGCCACCAGGGGGAAGATTTTGAGGTGCGAATGGAGATACTGGAGCGAGAGGCTATGACAAGTGCGCGAAAAGCTCTCGAGGCCTTTTGGATCCATGCGAGAGACCCCAAGGTCAACCGGAAGGATGAGGGCCTATATATAACCCGGGAACTCTAGCCATATATCGCTCCAGCCGCGAATCGGCTGGAGAGGTTTGGTTTTGCCCGGGACTTGTGATCACTTAGAATTCTGTAAAGTAGTTAATAAAACCTGTTAAACAAATTCTCCAGAGATTTCCATCGGGATATAGGTGAGAGGGTCCAGGAGGCACATGCTGACAAAATTTGAGCCAAATCGGTTCAAAACTAACAAAGTTAGATCGGCGAATCCTTATCAAAAATTCTTGTTGTGCGCGTGTTACTGCTTCGTGCTTCGTGCTTCGCGCTTCGTGCTTCCTGCTTCCTCGTGCATTACGCACCCTTAGTAGTGGTCACTATACTTCTACATTTTCAGATTTTTTTCGAATATTCGGCTTTTCGAATAATTCGGAATTTTGGAGTTTTCGAAAATTCGACTTTTCGAATAATTCGGGATTTTGAAGTTTACGATTATTCGACTTTTCCAATAGTTCGGGGTTTTGAACTTTTCGAATATTCGACTTTTCGAATAATTCGGGATTTTGAGCCTTTCAAATATTCGACTTTTCGAATAATTCGGGATTTTGAACTTTTCGAATATTCGACTTTTCGAATAAAAAGTCGACTTTTTCAATCGACTGTGATTTTTCGATTTTTTTTTCATTGGACTTTTCGAGTAAGTCAAAAAAATTTTTTGTTATTCCCACTACTTTCCAGAAAAAAAAGCTTAATTACTTCAAGCTAGCATATTCAATCGTTTTTCTGAGACTGAACTAAACTGTCGAGCAGGAAAGTTCAAACTATGTATTTACGAGACGGTTGGCTATATCAGAAAAATATACGAATTAATAAGTATGTGCGGCAAATAATGCAAACAACTGCACTCATTATTTAATTCCGATAGTAAGTTAGTACAAAATAATAACTCTGGCACCTTTTTCACAAGTAGACTATTAGGTCGTGAGGTGACTAGTAGTGAAGAAACAGCCAACGAAAACGTTCAGAGTAAGCTAAAATAACGGTTTCTAACGTTCAGGGCGTGGACGAGAATCATGGGCCCTGCTGATTTCCGCAAGAGCGCGCTAATCGCGAGATCTGCGCGAATCGAACAGGCTGGACGCGGCAGAGTTGCTTGGCAGTTTGCCATCAAAACGTGTGCGATGCCACAAGCTCGTCCCAATGATGGGGCGGACCGGGATAGGTAGGCGCACTGATATAACTTTCAGAGCTGTTTTTATCGATTTCTGACTCGTTTTCGCTGCTTTCTTCGACCCTATCCCCTCCAGCTTCTGCCAACTTAGTAATTCGCACTGAAACCTCGAGAACGAGATTTATGGTGAACACTGCCTTTAAAAATTATGAGACTCCTACGGTACCGTATACGCAAGTGCAAACCAGGAATTTCTGTGAATGTCACAGTTAAGGCCCAACTTTGACCCGCACCGCCTTGGAGGTGGCGCCAGAGATTTCATATCCTCTGTTTCCGAGTGTGATTTAGTTCCGTTCGTCGCGTGCGTCTGCGTGCGTACGCTGGGTCTCCTTCTCCCCACAATTTCTCTCTGTCTCTACCCTCGCCCCGCACAAGCGAGCGAGCAAACAGAGTAAATCTGGCTCGGAACCAGAGGATAGTTGTTCCTCGCTCGCCGCGGGTGCAACGGGGTAGCCGTGACAGAGAGTTCTCAACGACGTGATCGGTCATCGGCCGGTCGCTAGCAAATAGAATTGACGCAACATTGCGTCCACTACCAAATGCACACATTATATTCTTGACAGAGTGCATCTTCATCTCCTCTCAATAATAGGGTCTAATGTTCTGTAATATAAAATGGGTTCATTTGTGGGTGCTCAACCTGGAGCTGGACTTTGTTTTCGTCCTGCCCAGGGTTCGGCGCGGGGTGTGGATCAGGGCTGTGCGTTATAACGTTAACGTATTAACGCATTAACGGGTTAACGCGGTTTTTTTCTCGAAAATTAACGATTAACGCTTAACGAAAAAAGTCTTGAAATCACGTTAATTTATGATTCGTTAATTGTCGTAGAATTATGGCACCAAAGTACTGAACGAGGTACGGGTCGGCCCATTTTGCTCAGACCCACTCCAATATCCATTTCGCTCGGAACACCTCCCCAGGAGCGTGAGAAGGTCAAGTTTTGACCGTGTTCTACCCCTCCCCCTCCCCACCTAGAGCTGATGTGTTCAAACAGTGTTTATCTAGCAGGTTTGCCCCTAGTGTTTGATAGCAGTTGAATTACTCTTGTCGTATTAAACTGCTGAAGCTAGTGCTATGCGAAAAAAATGTGGATGTTTGCCAGGACGAACAGCGCTCATCACATTTTTGTAGAGAGGGCTCAAAGTGCGAAAGTATGTATAGTGCAGTCCAGCAATATTCTTACATGTACTTATCAATGAGAAGAGGTGGGCAGAAGATCAATACGCATGATTTCCTATGCAAAACGCTCGCCACCGATTGAGCGAGAGCGGTTGTGCTGCCATGAGTTTCAAGCACATCGATCTTTCACCAACCGCCTCTCATTGGTAATTAGATGAGCAACTTTTGGTGGACTACGTTATAACTGGTTACAGTCTGTGCTGTGTAATAAATGCTGATATTTTTAAGGGGCGGGAGTTTAATTCCGCCCGAAGCTCATAGTACTGCAAAGTACGGATCACGATAGAAGGATATTTGAGTCAAGCATGGTCTATTCACCCTTTGTGTACACTTTCACCGTCTAGGATGGAGGGTGAACACTGCTACAGTGTGTGGGCTCACACTTTCTCGGGGGTGGTCCCGCCGGAAGTCGACAATTTTGAAAACTGTGAGTCACGAGAGTAAAATATTTGAGTCAAGCATCGCTGAATTACCCTGCATACAAAATTTCACCGTCTGATTGTGAGACCGACGCTGAATGGCGCTACACTGTACTCGTAAACGTCGAAGAAAAAAACGTGCGTCTTCAAAAAAATAGGCTTTGAAAAGGTTATAGGTTAAGTAGTAAATGAGTTATTTGGAGAAATCCTGGCTTTGAGAAACTAGACTTTATACTCTACCGTGTGCAACCTTCTGCAAATCTGAAGAGTGCCTTTTAGGAACATTCACCTGATGTGGGTTCTTCTCTAAAATGCACTGTGGGTCAACATCTGACAATGTAAGTACTGAGACAACGCGAATATTGACGCAGAACCCACACCAGGAAAAATTTCGCAAAGGGCACACTCCAGAGGTGCCGTAGGCTTCAAACGGTTGGGTACAGAGTGTAGTTTCCTTAAGCTAGGGTTTTTTCCAGTTACCTCAATGACAACTTAAAGTTTAGTTTCGTAAACTTGATTGTTTTTTGTCTTCTTCTTCTATCAGTGTAGCGGTCTTCGGCGTTCATTTTAGACGCCGAAACTCAACGTAGAAAAAATCGACCACGCTGGACTCAAATATACTACTTCCGTGACTCTTAGTTTTCAAAATTGCAGACTTCCGACGGGACCACACCTGAGAGACGTGTTAGCCCTCATATTTAGCGGTGCTCGGCCTGAATCCTGAACGAGGAATTTTTTTGTACAGCGTAAACCGACCACACTCAACGCAAATATCAATTCTGCTGACTCATAGAAATCTTTCGCAGAAATCATTCAGCATTTATTAGGCAAACTGCTTTAGGCACTTCACATTGAGGGTTCATATGTCTTGTCTATCATTTTGGGAACACCTTCACGATAACTTCACCCTCAGATTCCTAATTGAATACCGTCACTCGCAACTAAGTTCAAACAGCATTTCAGTCAAATCGCAATGCATAGTTGAACCCCATGTGGAAAACTGCTCCGAGCGGTTCGCACTCACATACATAATTGTCCATTGGGTCTCCCTCCGAAGGTCAGACATCTCCGAAGCTCAAAACCCCCTGTAGGGCCCCATCCCGCACCGAACTCTGTATTTTATTGATTACTGACGTGGTTGTGTTTTTCTTTTTAATGGTTTAACGGAATGCAAAATTAACGTGTTAACGCATTAACGGGTTAACGCGGTTTTTTTCCGAAAATTAACGATTAACGCTTAATGAAAAAAAATTTTATTAACGCACACCCCTGGTGTGGATATTCACACCGGGGGTCTGAGCTGCGCAAGGGTGGAGGGAAGGGAGTTTAAAGGCAGTAGGGAAGAGTGGAGGCGATGAAGTGATTGGCGAAGGCGAAGACGACCAGAAGTATTAAAGGAATGTTTTCATTAAAATATGAGTTCGTAAATTCATTTTGCAGGCCAAAAAGATCTGGAACACTACTAACTACTCCTTCTCTTTTTTAAGTGACTACGCTGTGTGTGAGGTGATTTTCTTCAATTTTAGATTGGACTGAAATTCTATCTATGCAGGCTTTCAAGATATTGATCACTGATTGTGGCTGAGTGACGTTTTATACACCGAAGAAATTAGCAATCCACGAAAAATCCCGAGTCGATGGTGAATTACGTATCGTGATCAGCACTCAGAAAGACGCATTCTAGGCAAGGTTGCGCCTATATAAATCCAGAACATTTAACTACCGATGAAGATATACGTTTCGGCGTGACCTTCCACAGCCTTTTGGAAGTCGCCCAACAAATCTCATGTTTGGGTTGACCGCCCAAATTAATCCTGGCAGCAGTCCCGAGCGAAAAGTTTCAACTGAATTTCAAAAAGTGGAATAGCGCCAGTGCTTGTGAAATTCAATGTAATTTTTTTCCATTTTCGTGATTTTTATTCTCAAAAGGGAGCGTCTCTTCTAATCAATATCAATGCGAACATCATTTGGACAAGGAGTAGTGCATTACATTAAAATATAACTCCTCCTTGAGAGGCACCGGCGGCAATAGGGATGCTATGAAAGACATGTCTTCGAAACAGCTTTTTTGCTCGACGCCCTTTGATGAGTGCGGTTATCTATCGCTTCTGCCAGAGTCAAAAGGTTTCGTGAGGTACAGGGCCACTCCACCAGAGCGTTGAGGTTTTTTGGCCTTGAAGCCATCCAAAACATAGCTCACAATCTCCAGCAGCGCCGTGGTGGTAGAGTGTAATTTGCGGAATCCATGCTGGTGGTGCTGATTGTTATTATGCTCGGCAAGCTCTTTCACGACCAGTTTCTCAGCGACCTTGAGAATTGGTGATAAAAGACTTATTGGCTTGTATCCCTTCGCTGTGGATGGCGATTTACCAGCCTTGGGAGACGGAATGACGCTTGCCGCTTTCCAGTCATCAAACAGTTCAGTGTGTTTGAAAAAGTCTAATTCATTCGACGGCTTTAGTGGGATAAACATTTCTCATGAAATTTCGCTAGTGGGTCATCTATCACGAAAAAGTACCTCTTTCCTCCACACTGCCACGGCACGAACGTACGACATCTCGGCAGCACCAAAATGATGGAATGAAAGACTCTAAACTGCATCCGCGCCCTAATCAAAATCACACTGTGCGGGGTCGCCGGCGACGAGTTTTTAAGGCCACGCCCCTATTTGCTCGCTCACTCGCGTCGCTCGCACCTTGGTCACTATGCCGAAGCCTTAATTACAGCGTCGCGTCGCGCCGCGAATGAGCTCTGAACGCCCTTATGGTGAGGACTCCTTTCGAGTAGCGTGACACATGAGTGAGTCATCATTGATAGTTTCGCTCCACCTTGATTTCAAAACACATCTACGATTTGCGTAAGTGTGCATTCTTGGCGCACAACCTGCTCGTGGGTCAACGGAATGTTTTGAAAAATCAATTTATCCGAAAAAGTCGACTATCGAATTCATTCGAATGTTTCCGTAAATTTTCGAATATTCGACTTTTCGAATAATTCGGGATTTTGAACTTTTCGAATATTCGATTTTTCGAATAATTCGGGATTTTGCCTTTTTCGAATATTCGACTTTTCGAATAATTCGAAGTCGACTTTTTCAATCGAATGATTTTTCGAATCATTCGACTCGGTCAAAGTATAGTGGTCACTGCCAATGGTCGCAGGCGATCAGTTGAACAGGCAGGTAAGTTGGTATGTGGATAGATAAGCAGGCTGGTGAGTGGGTAGACAATGAGTACTTACTGTTTAACATTAACTGCTTCACTTATTACTGCTTATCATATCAAGTGATATTATCAGTTGGTAGATCAAATCGCTAAAACACGTTGTAGGCTGTACTTTTCGATGGGAAGGGACAAGGAAAGTGACTAACAAGTTTATTACTTACTGTTTAACATTAAATGCTTCACTTATTACTGCTTATCATGACAAGTGATATTATCAGTTAGTAGATCAAATCGCTAAAACACGTTGTAGGCTGTACTTTTTTGTAGGGAAAGGACAGGGCAAATGACTAACAAGTTTGTTACTTTCTGATGACGTCATCAGAGTGTATGGTGCTTGTGATGACGTCATCAGGATGTCGTGTAAAGTACGTAGGGCTTCCGATAACGTTATCAGAACCTCGTGCTCAGGTTTGCCAAGTGCATAGGGCATCTGATGACGTCATCAGGATGTCGTGTTAAGTACACACGGCATCTTATGACGTCATCAGGACGTCGTAAAGTGAGTCGCGCGTCACTTGTAGCGTGCGGAACAAGTCGATTACTTAGTGATTATCATGTCAATCCGTCCTATTGGAAAAATATTGAAGATTTTTCAGAGATATTACATCGTAATATCAAGAAAAAGTGAACAATTCTATCAAAAAGGGGTCTTCCAAGCGAAAGAGGTTTGGTTGGCGTCAGAAACGTTCCAACAAAAAGGGAACAATAGGCAAGTAGGATGAGGAGAGTCTACAAAAATTGAACAATAATTTCTGAGACTGATTTTCTTGGCCGATACTTCTCAACAGCGAAAACAAACCATTGTGGCGTTTCACGAGGAAGAGTTTAGTGTCTTTCGGGGAAAAGACTTCTATTCGTTGACGAGATTATAGGAAAATACTCTTATTCAATGCTGGACTTTGAGTTCGCTTCTCGTAGCAGCTGGAGTTAGCCGTCTGTGTAGGTAAAGTTGACATCATTCTCTCTTCTAATGATAACTAATAGGTTCACATAAATATACATTTTTATCGTTGCTCGCATAATCGGAGTCTATTTGGAACCACAAAATGCTTCCATGTGGAGCACCGCAACGGTTTGTTTCTGCTATTAAGAAGTTTCGGCCAAGAAAATCAGTCTCAGAAAATATTGTTCAATTTTTGTAGACTCTCCTCATCCTACTTGCCTATTCTTCCCTTTTTGTTGGAACGTTTTTGACGCCAACCAAACCTCTTTCGCTTAGAAGTCAGACTTGCCTTCTGATTTTGGGCCGAATTTCTGCTCCATCGGTGCCCCACGTTACTCCTACTGATCCATGATCGCTTGAGGACTTGATAAGGTCGATACATTGCCTACTTTTCTCCTGCTTATTAGTTTGAAAATTTGGAAGTCGAATTTCTGTAGAGAGTTTACCGCTACGGCGTTTGATCGTGTATTTTCATAACCGGATTTTGCTCTTCCAGACTGAAGAAGGCGAAACCGCCGAAACGTCAGTCGATTAAAGTCGGTTACTACCTCGTGCCAAGCTGTATTCAACTTCAACGATATAATGATAATGAATCACACTTTTACGCCCAGATGTTAATTCTTCTAGATCTGGGGCTTTTCACGCCTCAGTTTTGTTCGATTGTTCTATAGGATGAAAATTAGAAGAAATAGCCTTCTCTGCGTCTTTACCACGATTTCGGCCTAAAACCCACAATTAGCAACAAAGGAGCACGAGGAACAGGAGAGACCCACGGGCCAGATTGCAGCAGGCCAGGAATAATCCAAAAACACTGATCCTCAAATCCTCTCGACCACCCAGACCGTTTCTCTACCCGCTTAAATACAAAAGTTCTGAATGTCTGCCAAGGCCCCGCACCAGATCATTGGCGTGGGCACACAAACACCAAATCGATCTTTTGATAGAGCACTCGCGACTTCGCACTTGCCCGAGCGTCGGTGAGTTTATTTTTCTAATTTTATTGACTTTATCGCCCATTACAGATCTCGGTGATTAAGTCTTTGAAAAACGACCCCAGATCACAGACGTCCCGTTCTCGGCTCAAACGAGACCAATCGATAGGAGACTTGGCCTAAGGCCTTACTTCCCAAACAGGGGTGTGAGAATTTTCCTGTTTTCTACCCAATTTCGACCATAGTTTTCTGTTTTCTGTGAAAATAGGCAAAATTTTACAGAAAACGGAAAAAAAACCGTGAATCGCGACTTTTTAGAAGTTAGAAGCTCACTCCATAGACAAGTGGCCGGATCCATAGGACCTAAATCAATGGGTTATGATAACACAACTCGCATTTTCTGCAGTACCCTATGGTTAACTCGTCTATATCGCTATGATGGTCACCCGAGCTAGGGTGGCGTAGTGGCAGGATGCGCTGCAACTCACTCGATATGGCAGGGTTCGATCATCGCCCAGGGTCAACCAGATCTACTAACCCTGCGGAGCTCTAGAATTTGTACTAGATTCGTGTATGGGGATGAAGGATCTGACTGTGAACTCGGCTGACTTCCGCATGACACTGTCTAGGCCTAAAAGCATCCAAGCCTCTATGAACTAGGCGTCGAATGCGCTGCGTATCCCAAAAGGGATTTAGAGAGCCGATCCTCAATCTATACCTTACAAAGGTTGCCCATACCCAGAGGCTCACCACTGGTGATACTATCAGAAGGTTTGCCACACAGTAAATTGCTGTCAGTAATATCGCGGTCACCTAGTTTTATTGTATAATAACAAAAACAAGCTTTGATGCTACATCGCGCCCGCTCTTCGTACCCTAGCTGGCCTGGCGTTCGAGTATGAATACTTTCTACACGTGGGCATAAACTGAGAACACTCTAGTGTCCCCGCTTTGATGGAGCGGGGTGAAGTTTTGTCCCAATTGTGCCATTCACGCAAATTCTCAGTTCGTGTAGGTTTGGCTTTTATCGCTCGACGGATAAAGCAAATCGCTTGAAAGTGGCTGCATCTCTCCAGAATCGAGCGTGAGCGAGCGAGAGGAGGCGGAAACGCGCGGCAGCGGGCGTGAACGCGCGATAGCGAACGTAAGCGCCCTTCAGCGGCTGGCGAATCGTGTGTTAAAGGCATCGTTCGCGCTGGAAACCAATATCCATTTTCAGGCTCAGTTTCATGACTGAGCCCGGCGGACCAGGTTGGTGAAGTTCTGCGCGTCAAAAACATGAGGTTCTGAAGTTGGAGTGGTTCAAAATGACGATCCGCCACCAATTTTCACCAACCATCTAGCACAGGGAACAGAAGCGCCACCACATGCGCGGATGATTCAGCATTTGAAATTTTTAATTCGGGAAATTCTAACATCCAAACTTGCCCAATCGATACTTTATATTTCAGAATAAGTTCCGGTGAACAAGAGGCAACAGGAATTCACCCGCCTAATAAGTTTGAAGCAAAAAACACATCCGACGTTTGCGAAAAAAACTTCAGACGTATTGCACCAAACATACCGAAATCGACGGAGGGGGGGGGGGGTGAATAATTCGAGACATTTCAAAATGAGTTTTTTCGCAAAAGTCGATGGTTTTGTGGAGCATTTCCACTCTTATTCTGTATGTCAGAGAATTGCCTGCGCAAAAACATGGGAAAATGAGATACGGTTTTTCGCGCGTACGATGCCTTTAATGACGACCAGCGACTTTGCGTAATCGCACGCTCTCGCAACGTATGGACGCTGCCTAACACTAGATGAACGCCAGCCAGCTGTCGACAGTCGGTTGGCGGCAGTCGCCGCGCTGTCATCCTGGCCGCACATCGAAACCTCCCTAGATGATTGGTGATTGACTGAGTTATGCATATAGAAGATCACCGTTTCCTTGAACGTGCAACCTGAAAAGAGGTTTCTGGTCTCACTAAAGCTGTTGATATGACGGGATACGTGAATCTATTGCACTGATGGAGACATTGAACAATTTCTTCAAGGGGCGGAGCTCCGAGTGGGCACAAATCCTACGTAAGTGTGAAACACTCTTCAATTCTTAGAGTGGTAGACCCCGTGGTTAAAGCACGAGTACCTTGGAGCTGCGTCCTGCAACAGTAGTTGTCCGCAACTGCTGACCAGGATTTAGTTTTGAATTGTAAGAAACAATTTCCCAAAAATCCAAGAATTATGAAAAAGCACATTCAAGCGATTTCCCAGATAAGCGAAAACAAAATCTTTTTTCGTTCGAACCAACAAAAAGCAAAAACTTTTACTCCTGGGATCGTTCAGACGAACGAATAAAGTTACAAACGAAATCAGAAAATCTCAATTGCCTACGGGTGTAGTTGGCAACAAAAATGGCTAGAGTAGGTTTCACAGAAGAATCGAAAGGTGAAAAATTGTGGCAAGAAATGACAGCAACAATAATCATAATAAAATCAAAAAGTATAATAAATTCAGTAGAAGAATGGTGAGAAAAATGAATACGCAGAAGTATCCCGTTATTGAGGTCTTAGCATTGCTGTCCGGTAGGTGCACGGAATTCACTTGAAAGAGGTACACTTAAAATATTTTTTTCACATGTGTTATACATATGACCATGTACGAAACGCATTTTTCATTCCGCTGGACCAGCCACTTTATTATAAACACCTTGAGTGAAAAAATTTCAATGTGTCTTTCCTCTATCGTTTTACATTTAAAGTAGTTACTATAACATTAGCTGCTACATAGTCTGAATCTCTGCGGTGGTCAAATTCACAATGCTGTGTTTGCTATGTGAGCTACCTACAATGATAGCATCACTAAATGCCAGTGCAATCCTTGTGAATTGCCAGTGATCGCCGCTATCGTTCTAGTGCTTCGGGTTCAGTTCCTTAAAGCTCCCAAGTTTTGCAAGGAAATTCAACATTTCGCATGATAATGCCTGTATGGTCCCGCTTTCAATCTGTTCATTCTGTGAGTTTCGAGCACGAGCTCGCCGCATATAACTTGTTGTTTCGCGTGGATTACTACCGTCACAGCTGTCTAGGGTGAATGAACCCCAGATCTGGGTCTTCCATGATTCTGGAAGAGAGAATTCATTGGCTCGTAACAAGTTTTATGAGAGAGAACTAATGGGCAACTTAGGTCACAACGATGACTGAGAGCTTAAAAGTTCTCTGGGGGTGATGAACATGTTTTCAGCTACTTCCTATATTTGTAAATATGAAGTCCGAGGTATCGCGAGTTTGATATTTTTGTTGGAACTGTTGTTCGCGATCTCCCTGCGACCAGTTGGTTTAATGTGATGGTGAGGTGTAAAAAAACAATACTGCTTGGCCGTTATCAAAAAAGTATGAAAGAACCATGAGTGGTTCCGAAACCACTTTCAAGGTGGTTGAAACATCCACACAATCCAAGTGTCCAATCCGAAGTCTTCTGAGACCGGCGATAGAGCCGACGGTAAATGGCTCCTTGTGAATCCAAAATTCAATTCCAGATTGGGCCGCATGACTAAACTTATGCCGCTCACACTCCCCATGTCTCGCTATAGCGAAGCGAAAAGTGTGGTGACATTCTGGCTTGCTGCCGGTCTGCTGCTCGTCTTCTCTGCGCTCTGTATCTCCACGTACAGCGAGACGAGAGAGGTCGTAAAATCGTACTGAAGATGATGATCGGAACTCCACGAGTGAGGAGAGTTGCTGAGCGTCCGTGCAGTGGCCTTTCGAAGCGAGGAACAGAGAGGGCGCGCGTTTTGTCGACGGGCTCGGTGCGGCGGCTGGTCACAAGGGGTCTCGAAAATCGAGAAATCGAAGTTTTTCATGTGGCTGATGATAACTGATAATCCTACTATATATATTTAGGTAATTTTTTGTGTATGTATGTATGTATGTATGTATGTATGTATGTATGTATGTATGTATGTATGTATGTATGTATGTATGTATGTATGTATGTATGTATGCATGTATGTATGTATGTATGTATGTATGTATGTATGTATGTATGTATGTATGTATGTATGTATGTATGTATGTATGTATGTATGTATGTATGTATGTATGTATGTGGGGGTGTGTATACAAGTCTGTTGGTACCTGCTCGTTGGTGCCCCTGCTTGTACTAAACCCAGCAGACGTTTGAGTGTACACAGGGAACGTTCGAGTGATATAGCGTGCACAACTATATCGCGAAAGTATCCCGCACATTGCATAAAGGTGTTGCCGTCCGGCACACTAAGGCCTCTGGTCCATAACACCTTAGGATCCGTACCTAGAGAGTTCATGGAGTCTTTATCCACAAGCCACAATTTCGCCACCCTGAATTGCCGGTCATTGTCGAGTGATATCCAACAATCTGCGTTGTCCAATCTTCTGAGCTACTTCCATGCACCGTTTGCTGCTTTGCAGGAAACTCGCCTCAAGGATAGACCAGTCATCAACGTCGGAGAGTACGTCATCTACTGTGGTGACGCTGATGATAGGAGAGTGGGAGGCTGTGCGATAGCTGTAAGGAAGGACTACAATGGTATGATCGAGGAATTCGGCTCAACGTCGTGTAGGAATGCATTTGTGCGACTGCTGGATCACAGAGGATTCAATCTGTGGATAGTGAGTGCTCATGCGCCCACCCAAACCGCCGAAGACAATTTCAAGGATGCCTCCTACGAGGAACTCAATACGTTGCTAGCCAGGATACCTTGTCAACATGCTGTTGTGGTGGGAATCGACGCAAACGCGAAGATGGGACTTGATCAGGAATCCGAAGTACTCGGTAAATGGTTCTTCACAGTGGAGCAAACATCGGACAATGGCTACCGCCTTGTCGACTTGTGCGAACGCAGTGGTCTGATTATTGCATCGACATTCAAGAGGAATCATCGCCGCCATCAGCTTACGTGGCAGGGACCAACCCAGCTATCTCTGGAAGAGCAGCGAAAGCGGAAGATAACAACTTTGAAACTACAGCTCGACTATGTTCTGACGAGGAGTATTCCAGTATCGGACATTCGAAGATCTAGAGCTGTGTGGGATGTCGCATTCGAATTGGATCACCATCCAGTTCTGTTGAACTTCACTGCGAGGA
Organism: Aplectana chamaeleonis; assembly: GCA_029168955.1. Classification (NCBI taxonomy): domain Eukaryota; kingdom Metazoa; phylum Nematoda; class Chromadorea; order Rhabditida; family Cosmocercidae; genus Aplectana; species Aplectana chamaeleonis. The sequence goes on from JAPDOI010000925.1 coordinate 220,275, forward strand.
TTCATAAGAAGAAGCGAGGGGCTAAGCCTCTCCAGAGGATTGATACGACAAGTGTCAGGGATGAAGAATGCAGAAGGAAATTCCGACAACACGTTTCTGTTCATATTGGAGTACGGACTAAGAACAAACTTTGCGACGCAGACTCTTTCAACAAGTGCATCCAGGACGCTTTGAAAGAGGCACTCCCGGTTTTACAGCCCGGAAAGAAGCTCGCCTACGTCTCAGAGGAAACAACATCTACTTACAACAGAGTATGTGCTCCCCGAACTGCAGGAAACTTCGTGGAGGAGAAGCGTCTCAGGAGGAAGTTGCGTCGGCAGCTTCAAAATGACCGCGAACGAGAATGGACGTGTAGAGCTAAGGAGTTTGAGAAGGTTTGGGAGGAGAAGAATCCGAGGAAAGCCTACACGTTGTTACGACAGTATAGCGGCAAGATGAAGAGATGTTCTGCTGTCCTCAACACTACCAATGGAGTTGCAGTTGGTGATGCGACGCTGCCATTATGGAAGGATTACTTCAGTTAACTACTGAATCGTCCAGCGCCTCAGTACCAGAGCTGATGCATGTTCAGAGAGCACATTACGATGTCAGTGAGGAACCGCCGACTGAGGCTGAAGTTTCGAATTGTGTCCGGAAAATGAAGAATGGAAAGGCAGGTGGAGATGACAACATCACTGCTGAAATGCTGAAAGCTCTTCCTCCGTCTGGGATTCGTGAAATGACCAACACCATCCGTGCCGTATGGATGAGCGAAAGGATACCCGATTCGTGGAGACATGCGATCATCGTACCTCTTCACAAGAAGCTATCCGTCACGGATCCTAAGAACTACAGAGGAATCTCTCTACTTCGTGTCATGTAAAAGGTTTTAGAACGTATCATTCTCGAGCGACTCATCAAACATCGTGAGGAAACGACCAGAGAGGAGCAAGCCGGTTTTCGACCTGGAAGATCGACCATCGACCAAGTGTTCGTTGTGAGAAGAGTAATCGAATCGTGGCAGCGGTATTCGAAGCCATTACAGCTTGCTTTTCTGAACTTTGAAGCCGCATTCGACTCTCCTCATCGTGATCGATTGCACAACGCTCTGCGAGCCGATGGAGTCCCGGAAAATTATGTTCGACTAATCGAGGACATGAACAAAGGAACAACAGTAGCAGTTCGTACGCCTGTCGGATTTACGTCAGCTTTCGAGGTGAGAACAGGAGTAAGGCAAGGAGCTGTAGCATGACCTTTCCTATTCAACTTTGCCGTTGATGACATCATGCGTAGAGTTGCAGAACAGTTTCCTGCGGACGTGATTCTAACACCATCAGGACGCTCCCTTGTCGACATGGAGTACGCCGATGACATTGTGTTATTCGCTGAAAATAACGCAAAACTGCAAAGGATTGTGAACCTCGTTTTGAAGTATGCCGCAGCCTATGGACTTCGTCTTCGTCCGGACAAATGCAAGCAGATGTGGGTCTCTCAAAAGCCTTCTACGGGAGTTTGTGTGGACGATTTCTGTTATTTGGGCTGTTTGCTGAAGAACGATGGTAGTTATGCAGCGGATATTCAACAACGATGTGCGAAAGCTACGTCTGCATTCAATTTTCTAACCAAGTGTTTGTGGTCTACCCCCCATCGCGAAGGAAGTCAAGTTGCGCGTCCGCTATTCGCCCTATCATGATGTACGGATCGGAGACGTGGGCAGCACCTAAAGACGCAGATGGAAAGGTTGGATTGCACGGAGAGGAAGCTGTTGAGACGTTTTCTCGGATATTTCTGGCCGCGGATGTGCCACAACAAAGATCTCTACAACGAGATTGACGCCTTACATCTACGTTTGACACGAGGGAGGTGCCAACATCTCCCAATGCCATCTCAAGCGGCAATGGAAAGTCGTCTTCGTCTGCTGGGGCATATTTTAAGAAGACCGCCAGATCGTCTTGTTCAACACGCTCTAAGGATGCTTCCAAGTCCTGTCTGGAAACGGCCGCTTGGACGTAGGCGAAAGTTTTGGACGGATGTGGTGAAGGAGGATTTGAAATCACTCGGCATTGAAAGGCAAATCAGGCGCGATGCTTTACTTCGCAGGAAGTGGAATAGTGATCAATGGATTGATTGTGTTCAAATTGTGGCTGAGGACCGAGACAAACGGACACGGCTGACTACTAGGACGGCACACCTCGGTGAAGATGCGGAATGACCGCGTCAGGCGAAAGCCAACCGATTAAGTCAAGTCAAGTAAGTAAGTAAGTAAGTAAGTGTATGATCTAGTTCCGCCATCGCGTTCAGTCCGCAAAGTGTCATTATCACAATCGTAGAAGCGAAGCGGTTGTTTTGAGAATGATTCTAGTTGATTTTTTCAAAAACAACCGCTTCGCTTCTACGATTGTGATAATGAGGACTGAACGCGATTGCGGAACTTAACTATATGTATGTATGTATGTATGTATGTATGTATGTATGTATGTATGTATGTATGTATGTATGTATGTATGTATGTATGTATGTATGTATGTATGTATGTATGTATGTATGTATGTATGTATGTATGTATGTATGTATGTATGTATGTATGTATGTATGTATGTATGTATGTATGTATGTATGTATGTATGTATGTAATGTATGTATGTATGTATGTATGTATGTATGTATGTATGTATGTATGTATGTATGGTATGTATGTATGTATGTATGTATGTATGTATGTATGTATGCATGTATGTATGTATGCATGTATGTATGTATGCATGTACTTACCTTACCGTCCCATTAGCTGACGGCCTGCCGAGGCTGACCTCGGAGCCATTACGTCACTGTGGGTGCCCTGGGGAGATGTGCATCACGAAGAGCGATCCAAAGCCATTAGTCTCGCATCAGCCATAGACAGTCTGCGTTTCGCCAAATCATCTTCGACTAGTTTGATCCAAGTCTTTCTGGGCCCCAATCGCTGCACTTTTCATTCCACCGGTCGTTGTCTGAAGAGCAACTGGTGAGGCAGGCGTTCTATTGGCATGTGGCAAACATGACCAAACCAGCGCAACCTACGTTTTCTGACTTCGCATCCGATCGTGGGTTGGCCCTCGCAACGTATGCGAATATTCTCATTCGTGACATGGTCGCGTAAGGACACGCGAAGGATCCGTCGGAGACATCGCATTTAAAACACTTCGAGTTTCTGAAGATCAGATTTCAGCAGTGTCCACGTCTCAGCTCCATACAGCAAAATTGGCACGACAAGCGAACGGTAGATCCTCATTTTCGTTCCAATGGCTACGTTTGGACGCCTCCATAAGCACCAGTCTAGTGCTCCAAATGCAGAAGCAGCTTGACCAATCCTGCTAAGAACTTCAGCTGTTGAGGCGATCTCGCTTTGTTGAATGACTGAGCCAAGGTACTTATCACGATCCACATGTTCAATCTGGGCATCGTAGAGGGTGACTGCAGCTGATGACCCATCACTTGTCATCACCTTCGTTTTGTCGGCATAAGACCGTATGAGCTTGCTATTGTCGCGATCTGGTGTAGAATGTCGGTAGCCTCACCATCACTGTTAGCAAGAACAGCGCTGTCGTCAGCGAACATTAGGTCGGTTATGAAATGATTATTACCGAATTGGACTCCTTGCCGGCCATTGAAAACTTTCCGCATGATAGCGTCAACTACTGATTAAACAGCAAAGGAGACGCAACACATCCTTGTCGCACACCATTTCGAATCGGGAATGAGGCGGAAAGTTCCTTCTGTACGCGAATGCAACTGCATGAGCTTGAATAGGTCTCTTAAAGAAGACGCACTATCTTTTCCGGTACGCGTTCCGAGCGTAAAGACAGCCACAAAGCCGGCCACGAGACGCTATCAAATGTCGCGCGGAAATCGATGAAGACAACAACTGTGCGCTTGGCGCATCGTATGCGTTCCTCAAGAATCTGCCTGATGGTGAAAATTTGATCACAGCATCCACGACCAGGACGCAAGCCTGCTTGCTCTTCTCTGGCTACAGTTTGCCGATGCTTTTGAAGACGCAGCTGCAGAGTCCTAGTGAACACTTTGCTAGTGATGGACAGCAAGCTAATACCGCGATAGTTTTTGCACTGACTGCTGTCGCCTTTTTTCAGCACAGGTACTATAATCGCTCGTTTCCGCGACGCAGGAATTTGCTCAGTACGCCATATTAGCTGTAGTAGTAAGAGTAGACGGCGCATCAAAATATCTCCACCAGCTTTTAAAGCTTCTGCTGTTACCATGTCCACACCAGCAGCTTTGCCCGACTTTAGTAGCTTCAGAGCAGCAGCAACTTCTTCCACGGATGGTGGGGCGTCCGAAGCGATCACATGAGGTTCAGCAAGGATCGGCGTAGCAGTAGTATGAGGCTCGTCACTCCGGTAAAATCCTTCGAAAAACTCCTTCCATCGCTCGAGACGTTCTGTGGACGATCGGACGAAGGAGCCGCCAGCCTTCCTTATATTGTCGCTTGTGACCTTGGTTTTGCCACTGAGTCGTCTTAAAGTCGAGAACAGTGTGCGGATGTCATGCCTTGATGATGCTTGCTCCATTTCTTCTGCGAATGTGTTCCAGTACGCCTCGCGCTCCAATTTCAGCTGCCGTCGAACTTCACGATTCAACTGGACATACGAATTGTGGTTGACAAGCGTTGCATTCTTTCGTTGATCTACGAGTTCTAGACATCTGTCCGAAATCCACGGTTGCGTTCTCCGCCTGACGGGAGAACATACGTTTTCAGCACAACTACAAATTACGCTAGAGAACTGCTCTTCTTCTGCATTCACTTCGTCGTGCACCATTAACGAAGAGAATCGGTTTGACAGCTCCAACTGGAATCGTTGCACATACTCTGGCTCCTTCAACTTCGACTAATCCCTTTTTGGCTGTGACGCCGATTGAGACTTGACACGTTGGAGCTTGAGTCTGACCTTAGCACAGAGAAGATGATGGTCAGATCCACAGTCAGCGCCACGCTTCACACGCACGTCCTGCAATGATGACCGGAAACGCGTATTGACGAGAATGTAGTCTAGTACAGCAGAGTCCTTGCCATTCGGTGCAGGCCAGGTGAGTTGATGCTTACGAGGATGCTGGTAATGACTGTTTCCGACTAATAGTCCATTGCCTGCGGCGAACGACAGTAGACGCATACCATTTTCATTGACTTCCCTAGTCCGTATCGGCCCAATGTTCCTTCCCAGCCCGACCTATCTGCTCTAACATGAGCATTCAAATCGCCAGCGATAAATATGAAATGCGTTCTTGGCAATGTGTCGATGGCGTCCTGTAGACTGGTGTAAAAATCATCCTTCGCATCGTCTGAGCTGACTTCCGTGGGAGCGTAGACAGAAATTATGTGCGTCTTTACTGTACCCGCTAGACGGCTCGATATTGGTTGAAAAGCCAGCATGCTTTTAGTCGCCCTGCCATCCAAAGCGAAGCCGACACCTTCCATGTGCTTATCTCCTTCAGAATAGAACAGCGTAATTTGAGCGCCAGCATCAGGGATTCGCACGACCGTTCGTCTAGACCCTGTCATGCGTAGCTCCGAGAGCGCCGCAATGGAGATGTTGTATCGTGCCAATTAGCGAGCGATCACTTCCTTCTGCCCAACATGGTGGCCTGTGCGTACGTTCCATGCAGCAACTTGAACTTCCCGCTTCGGCGTGAAAAATCTATCCGTATAGCCAGTCGCATATTTGTCACCGGAACCCTGGTTTCGGTTAATCAGATCCGGCGCATCGGCTGCCCCGGATGCGGTAGCACATGTTTGAATCCTTAAATCGTTTTCCATGGTTACAAGCCTAGTTTTACAATCCGTCGGCACAAGACAACCCTCCTCCTTTCTCAGCCGGGCTTGGGACCGTCCATGGCGGAGATGTATGTATGTATGTATGTATGTATGCATGTATGTATGTATGTATGTATGTATGTATGTATGTATGTATGTATGTATGTATGGTTTTCGTTTTCTTTCTAGTCTGACTCATGTACCAGGCGGCTGGCCGTGTGGGGTTGGCAGGCCTCACTGGAGAATGGCGTTTCGATTAGCGTGGGTGATCTACCTTCGCGGCCCTGTCCACTCCTCAGACTAAAATGATTGCGCGCACTCTATGTATGTATGTATGTATGTATGTATGTATGTATGTATGTATGTATGTATGTATGTATGTATGTATGTACATGTATGTATGTATGTATGTATGTATGTATGTATGTATGTATGTATGTATGTATGTATGTATGTATGTATGTATGTATGTATGTATGTATGTATGTATGTATGTATGTATGTATGTATGTATGTATGTATGTATGTATGTATGTATGTATGTATGTATGTATGTATGTATGTATGTATGTATGTATATGTATGTATGTATGTATGTATGTATGTATGTGTTATACTTGGGCAAATTAGAAATTTTTTCGAATGATCGACTTTTCGAATAAGTCGAAAATTAGACTTTTTCGAATGATCGACTTTCCGATTTAGCCGAAATTTCAACTTTTCGAATGATCGACTTTTTCGAATAAGTCGAAAAACACATTTTTTCGAATGATCGACTTTTCGATTAAGCCGGAATTTCCACTTTTTCGAATGATCGACTTTTCGAATTAAAAGTCGACTTTTTCAATCGACTTAAAAATTATCTACCCTTCCATTCAACCAGTCGGACGGTACATGAAGACAAGACAGCCTAATTGACTTTTTCGTTTCCGCAACAGCTCCATTACATATATTCCCGCATATTTATGAAATCGGAATGCGAAAAAAGAAAAGCCTAAAGGCAGTGTTCACGATAAATCTCGTTCCCGAAGTCTCGGTGTGACACACTAAGTTGGCAGATGATGAAGAGGATAGGGTCGAAAAAAGCAACGAAAACTGGCCAGCTATCAATAACAATGGCTTTGAAAGCTATCCCGGTGCGCCTACCAATCCCGGTCCGCCCCCAATCGGACGAGCTTGTGGCGCCGCACACGGTAAATTGCCAAGTAACTCTGCCGCGATTAGCATGATCGATTCGCGCAGATTTCGCGATTAGGGCGCGCTTGCCAAAATCAGCAGGGCCCATGATTCTCGTCCACACCCAGAATTTAGAAACCGCTATTTTGACGTATACTGGAGGTCTTTCTTCGCTGTTTCTTCACTATGAGTTACTTCACGACCAAACAATCCCATTTTCGGGTCGAACTCGAGTACGATATTCATCGTGAACACTGCCTTT